>CM044016.1:38314340-38914340 GCA_024085815.1 Flaveria linearis | reverse complement strand
AAAATTATAAAAATCGGTTTTATAAACGTGGTTTACTTTAAAAGTTATTTAATTATTTTCTGTAAATTTATCTCTTTAAACATCTTAATATTTTTTGTTTTTATATAAAATGGTACTAACGAATGTTATAATTAGTTTATTTATCTCTTTGAACTCCCTTTCAACTTTATCCATTTCACGGTGAGGACAGAACTCCTCAATCACCAGCCTTTTCAACTCTGACCATCTCATCCTTCCGATAGCCCGACTACCCTCAGCTTGGACTATATTGTCCCACCAGCACAAAGCTGAGTCCACGAAAGAATGGGCAGCAAACTTTACTTTCTCATCCTCCCGGCATTCGCTGATTTTCAAAACAGCTTCCATCTCTCTCACCCACCGGTGTGTCGCGGCAGCAGTGCCATTACCATCAAAAGTTGGGGGCTTGCATCGCTGAAACTCCCCATAATTACAGCCTCGTGCCGCCTCCGGCGCAAGCTCTTCTTCCTTTTCTTCCTCTCCGTCGTCGAAGGAAACCGTTTCAGTCTCGGGCCGTCTCCCTTCGCCCGAAGGTCTACCCTTTTCCTGTCTCTCCCTGTCTCTGACAGCCTTTATCATCTCGGTCACTACAAACGGTAGGATCGTCTGCATGACCTGATGCACTTCCTCAACTACCGCCTCTTTCACCGAGGCTCTCAAGTTAGCACTCTCATCACCACCTCCCGGTTGAGGTGTTTCGGGTTCCTCGTGAACCACCTGTTCCACTCTAGATCATGCTCTCGTGACTCGTGGTTCAACACCACGTCCGCCACTACCTCCCCCACGTGAAGCCTTAGAAGACCTACCACCGGCCATTCCCTATCCCACACTGAAAGATTTAAACACTAACACGGTCATTCAAGGGAATAACTCAGTTCATGTCAAGTATAGTAAGTCCCTAATTACAGTGATCAGTTGTGATTAGCCACTTACCTTACTTTTCATACCCCGAGCATTACCTGTCCTGACTATATTAGCATCTGGATCTAACAGTAGCACATAAACACATAACATGCGCATACAATACCGGTTAACTGTTTGCTTACATAAAGTGTTTACATAAAACCTTTACCTACAGGCACGTAGCTACTAGGACTGGCATCCTTTTCTTTTCGTCCCATTCTCAGTTTAAGATTAGGTTTATTTTGAAAATTTACCCATTTCACTTAAACTTTAGCTCTGATACCAACCTGTAAGGCCCCGTTCCCGGGCACCTCACAGTTGGTCATTCATCGCACATAAAAACATTTTAAAACACACATTTACTTTGCAGCGGAATTTAAAAACATTCATTAGTAACTAAAACATGTCATTTTATTACATTGCAACATTCTTTCCTCTCAAAATGCTATGACATGTCAAAATATGGATGCCAGCCTCAAAACGCTTCCAGTAGCTTATGCACCCATGCCTGCATCTCCTCAGCATCAACCAAATACCTGCCAACTATCATGCATACAAAAGTCAGCGACGCTGAGTGAGTTCTAGTTTTTTTTTAATAAAATACTTTACTTTCGTTAAAACCGTACTTTACTTTCTTTCAAATCGTACTATACTTTCGTACATGCTCACACATCATACGTACACATAATATCATTATTATTCTTCATTGCGTTCGTTAACTTTCGTTCATTCATCGTACATCTTTGTCGTTCATTTTTTATTTAGATCCCGTCAGGCTTTACCCTCTTCATGGCACACAACCACGATTACTGAGGTCAAATGACAAGGATCCTGTTTCGTTCTTATTATGGTATTTCGTTCGTGAGCATACGTCATACATACATACAGATGATAATAGTTATTATTATCTTCGTCATCTTTCGTTCATTCATTCATTTCTTTGCTCTTTACTTTTCATTACTCATTCGAGTCTGTTGCAACACGAAGTTGCTCACCTCACTATCTCATCTCGTGCAATTCGCACCAATAGAGTTTTCACTAAGACCAACTCTCCCTGTGTGTCATAACTCTGGGGATTTAGCCATAATCGCACGCCATCTCATGGGTTAGCCAAAATCGCACGCTACATAATCCACATGAGGTAGGCCAAAATCGCACGCTACATAGCACACAGTAAATACCACATCGCACGTATCGGAGCAGCTACCAAAATTGAACTCCTACTGTGTCTATGTCCCCTTATGAGTTACACCATACATATCGCACTAATCGCACCAACGGAGAGGTCACCTAGACCGACTCCCTTTGTGTGTGTGAGGGCTCTCGGGGTTTAGCCAGAATCGAACGCCATCTCATGGGTTAGCCCAACATCGCACGTTACATAATCCACATGAGGTAGGACAAAATCGCACGCTACATAGCACACAGTAAATACCACATCGCACGTATCGAAGCAGTCACCAAAACTGAACTCCCACTTTGTTTATGTCCCCTTATTAGTTAGCCAAGATCGCACGCTACAACACCCACACACAGTTTATCTAACAACTCTCATTGAGTCGTGAACCTCTTTTCCTTCTGCTTGAAAGCCAATCCTACTCTCATTCATCTGGATCCTGTCTCCTACAATACCGGAGTACGCGATAAGGACCTCTTTCGAGTCTGTTGCGACACAGAGTCGCTCACCTCATACACTTGCTTGCAAGCCTTTCATCCGTTCATTATTTCATGTGTTCGTTCGTTTAGTACTTTATCGTATTCATTCGTTTGTACTTTATCATTATCTTTCACATCGTTACATAATACTTCACGTTCATTAACTTGGTCATTCATTCATAATGTATTACAAAACATAATACGTACGTTTTAAAAACTCTTTAATGAAGAAAGATAACATATCATACGCACACGACATAAACCTCATCATGTAAAACCTTGAAATTTCCCAGAAAGAACAATAAACACGCGATCTCAATCTTGTGAATGCGGAATGTAAACAAGATTGGAGTGAAAGAAGATTGAATTGATCACAAAATGATTCTTTGATCGAATAACACAACCTAGAACAGGTCTTGTGCGATTTCGCACAGTACTGATATGATAACTGAACAAAAGCTTAATTACAAAAACGAAAACGAAACTATTTATACTAAAACATCAGTTCTCGCGCGACAGGTATTTCGCGCGGATCAATCTGTCGCGCGGCTTCAATCTCTCGCGTGGAGTGTTTCTCGCGTGAGATCTGCTTTTCGCGTGGAAAACTTCTTCGCATAGGCTGCTATCAGATCTTGACTTCGTTCAATCTTCAGATGTTTTGCCGAGCCTTGATTAGTCTTCTACAATCTCCCCCTAGGCTCGGTGAAACATAATCAATCAAAATCAACATTTGTCTTCTTGTACGAGCCTGCATATGCATACCATTTATTCCTAAGGATCCGGTCAATCATCCACACATACTTGCAAGATAGAAAATAAACGGACTCATCAGCTGAAATGGGGCAGTGTAAAAGCTTGAGTAAGTCATCTTTGCCAAACTTCATCAAGTCTGCTGGATCAATGATTCGAGATGACCTGTTAGTACATCTGATCACAGCGTGATCGGAATCCTTCTCACATCTCCATGAGAGTAATTGCTTTAAAGTGTTGGGAGGAACTGGAGCATGCACGGGGACTTTCCTGATAAATTTAGGATGTTGATAGACTCGTATTTTCATTGGAGCTTTAGTCTTTTCATCTATTCTTGTTGAGTCATCAATCACCTTTGATTTGGCAGTCTTAAAATCCTTGAAGTTTGTGCGCATCTCCCTTCTTATCATAGATCTTATCAATTCAGCTTCACTATGATTACTTTCGTTGAAAAACGGAGCTTTTCCCATAGTGTAAAGATCTGCAGCACGTAAAGTATGAAAATCTTGTGTGCTCTTCAAATAATCTATTTCTCCATTCCTTCTTTTTATCACATATAATCTTTTCTCTCCATCATATCCCCAACTGGTCACATGAGACATTTCACCGTACTTCTGCTTAGGCTTAGAACTGAATAGAAAATGAGCTTCAGTAGGTGGTGGTGGTGCTTTGAACATTAATCCTCCTCTAGTGAATAAAGCAATCTGACCAGTAGAATCTTTCTTTGTAGAAACAGCAGAAGTTTCACCACTTACAGTCTCAGTAGGGATTTCTCCTTCTTCAAGATTAATGTCTTTAAATAACTCTTGAAGATTGTTCCCAAATATGTCAGTATATTCATTCTATTCCTCCAAATCATCAAACATATCAAATTCTTCTTCGACAGCACCAGATGAAGATTGTTGAAAAGAATACAATTCTTTTTCATACAAACGCTCAGTATCAGTGTCAATAGGATCATATCCTTCTGGATCACTACCACTTGGTTGATCGACATTATCAGTGGTAGTTTCACCAGTTGGACTCGATGATAATCCAGTAGCATCACCTCCATCATCATCATTGCCTCCATCATTATTACCATCATCATTTTCACCATTGTCTCCACCATCATCATCATCATCATTGCTATCATCATCCTCATCATCATCATCCTCATTATCATCTGAATCAGCATAATCAATTAATTCTTCATCCTCCTCTTCATTAACAATAGGCAAAGTAATCATATGCACAGGCTCAACGAAAGCTGTAGATGTGAAAGCTTCGGTGATAGGTACTTCAGATGAAATTGGAACATCCTCAGTAGTGCTAACACTTGGCTGTTCAGTAGAAGTTTGAGCTTCGTTGACCACTTCCTTTTCTGGAACAATTTCAGTGGGAGGTGGGCTAGGAGAGCATCTACTAGATTCACCAATCATAGTAGTAGACCTTATGACTGGTGGCTGATGAATATAGGTCTGAGATATAAATTCTCTGAGCTCATTCAGTTGTCTCTCCAACCCTGAAGTATAATCAAACATGTTCTTCATCTGTTGTTCTATAGAAACTATCCTTGTATCTTTAATAGCTGAATCCAGATGAATCATGTTAATCATATTTGACTTATCTTCATTCTCTTTCTTCAGTTCAGCAATCAATTTTACATTTTCAAAACTTTCTTTCTCCAAGTTCTTAACTCTTTATTGTAAAACCTTGAAATTTCCCAGAAAGAACAATAAACACACGATCTCAATCTTGTGAATGCGGAATGTAAACAAGATTGGAGTGAAAGAAGATTGAATTGATCACAAAATGATTCTTTGATCGAATAACACAACCTAGAACAGGTCTTGTGCGATTTCGCACAATACTGATATGATAAATGAACAAAAGCTTAATTACAAAACGAAAACGAAACTATTTATACTAAAACATCAGTTCTCGCGCGACAGGCGTTTCGCGCGGATCAATCTGTCGCGCGGCTTCAATCTCTCGCGTGGAGTGTTTCTCGCGTGAGATCTGCTTTTCGCGTGGAAAACTTCTTCGCATAGGCTGTTATCAGATCTTGACTTCGTTCAATCTTCAGATGTTTTGCCGAGCCTTGATTAGTCTTCTACAATCTCCCCCTAGGCTCGGTGAAACATAATCAATCAAAATCAACATTTGCCTTCTTGTACGAGCCTGCATATGTATACCATTTATTCCTAAGGATCCGGTCAATCATCCACACATACTGGCAAGATAGAAAATAAACGGACTCATCAGCTGAAATGGGGCAGTGTAAAAGCTTGAGTAAGTCGTCTTTGCCAAACTTCATCAAGTCTGCTGGATCAATGATTCGAAATGACCTGTCAGTACATTTGATCACAGCGTGACCAGAATCCTTCTCACATCTCCATGAGAGTAATTGCTTTAAAGTGTTGGGTGGAACTGGAGCATGCACGGGGACTTTCCTGATAAATTTAGGATGTTGATAGACTCGTATTTTCATTGGAGCTTTAGTCTTTTCATCTATTCTTGTTGAGTCACCAATCACCTTTGATTTGGCAGTCTTAAAATCCTTGAAGTTTGTGCGCATCTCCCTTCTTATCATAGATCTTATCAATTCAGCTTCACTATGATTACTTTCGTTGAAAAACGGAGCTTTTCCCATAGTGTAAAGATCTGCAGCACGTAAAGTATGAAAATCTTGTGTGCTCTTCAAATAATCTATTTCTCCATTCCTTCTTTTTATCACATATAATCTTTTCTCTCCATCATATCCCCAACTGATCATATGAGACATTTCACCGTACTTCTGCTTAGGCTTAGAAATGAATAGAAAATGAGCTTCAGTAGGTGGTGGTGGTGCTTTGAACATCAATCCTCCTCTAGTGAATAAAGCAATCTGACCAGTAGAATCTTTCTTTGTAGAAACAGCAGGAGTTTCACCACTTACAGTCTCAGTAGGGATTTCTCCTTCTTCAAGATTAATGTCTTTAAATAACTCTTGAAGATTGTTCCCAAATATGTCAGTATATTCATTCTGTTCCTCCAAATCATCAAACATATCAAATTCTTTTTCGACAGCACCAGATGAAGATTGTTGAAAAGAATACAATTCTTTTTCATACAAACTCTCAGTATCAGTGTTAATAGGATCATATCCTTCTGGATCACTACCACTTGGTCGATCGACATTATCAGTGGTAGTTTCACCAGTTGGACTCAATGATAATCCAGTAACATCACCTCCATCATCATCATTGCCTCCATCATCATTACCATCATCATTTTCACCATTGTCTCCACCATCATCATCATCATTGCCATCATCATCCTCATCATCATCATCCTCATTATCATCTGAATCAGGATAATCAATCAATTCTTCATTAACAATAGGCAAGGTAATCATATGTTCAGGCTCAACGAAAGCTGTAGATGTGAAATCTTCAGTGATAGGTACTTCAGATGAAATTGTAACATCCTTAGTAGTGCTAACACTTGGCTGTTCAGTAGAAGGTTGAGCTTCGTTGACCACTTCTTTTTCTGGAACATTTTCAGTGGGAGGTGGGCTAGGAGAGCGTCTACTAGATTCACCAATCACAGTAGTAGACCTTATGACTGGTGGCTGATGAAAATAGGTCTGAGATATAAATTCTCTGAGCTCATTCAGTTGTCTCTCCAACCCTGAAGTATAATCAAACATGCTCTTCATCTGTTGTTCTAGAGAAACTATCCTTGTATCTTTAATAGCTGAATCCAGATGAATCATGTTAATCATATTTGACTTATCTTCATTCTCTTTCTTAGTTCAATAATAAATTTTACATTTTCAAAACTTTCTTTCTCCAAGTTCTTAACTCTTTCTTCTAGAGTTATAGAATGAGGAGTGCTAGATGATTCCTCTCTCCTTTGAAACTCTGGAGGAATATTCAAAAATGAATCAACATCAAACTCTATGTTTTCTTGTCGTGGAGGTGTAGAAAAACCAGAGCCAGAAACAGGAACAGTTTCTGTCTCGGTAACAGTGGTTGTAGTATCAACATGTGTTTCTTCCTCAGTAATCACGTTTTCAGGTGATCTCTGAATATCAGAAGAAGTAATCTATTCAGCCACTGTAATAATCACTTAAGTTCGTAGACGTTTTGGAATAACACTTCTCCCTCTTCTTCTTGCAGGGAAGTCTTTTCTTTTTGCCATTCGTTTTCGTCTCAAAGAAGTACTTGGAGATTCCACAGGAATGTAATCAGTGTCTCTCTCATCAGTAGTTTTCCTGGTAGAAGTTGGTGTAGAAGGAGTCTGATCTGTTTGGATCTCGTATGGAACATTCCCTATCTGATCACTTGGGGTTTCTGAACTGGAAGCTGAGTGAACAACACCTTCCCTTCTTTCTTCATTAGATGGTTCATCCCCAAACATTCTCTCAATCTCCTGATCTATATCATCTCTAGCACCAGAAGTAAAAGCACCAGTCTGTGCCTCATCAATGGGTATATCTCCTCCCAAATCTTCAACATTGTCATCAACTTCTAAAAATCTACCAATCTTGGCAAAACTTTCACCAGAGCATTTGTTGCCTCTGGCTCCAGTTAGATGTGTGAAAATCTCCTTCTTTATAGTCTGTACAACATACTTAGGAGATCTCTGAGTAGCAAGCTTAGGATAAGCATCATTTATCACCAACTGGATAAATCTTGGGTACATGATGAACTTCTTTCCAGGATTGGCTGTGGCGTTCTTTACCATTTCCTGGAAGATAACTCCAGATATACTGAAAGGAATATCATCAACCAAAGAAACCAATAAGGAGCCAAAAACTGCACTCAAGCTATCCATCCCAGCTTTGAGGTTGCTCAGACAATGAATCACCACATGAAATAAGTACTTCCAGTACGGTGGTAGCCATTTCTTCTCTAAACTTGGATATCTGTACTCATATCCCATACGAGCCAGACAATCAATCACTGTATCATCATCAAGTCGAGTTGGTGCACCTTCTTGATCATGAAACAAAAGAACTCGGTTCAGGATGGACTGAGAAACTGTCACTCGTTTGTCTTTGACAGTAGCAGTGATAATCTGGTTTCCCGCTTGGTCCTTTTCCAGAGCAGCAGTGCTCCAGAAAGAATCTATAAGCTCAGAATAAATGGCAGGATCAGCAGATATGGCATACACAATACGGGAATTCTTCAGTCCTTCAATCATAGATGAAAACAATTCCTTCCCTTCTGGAACATCATCTAAGTAAGCAACACAATTATGATTTTTATTAAAAATCATTTGTGCCATATGCATTGTCAAACAAACTCAAGATTAGAACACTTTGAATATAACTTAATTAATCATATAGAATTTCAACACTTAGAACATTTTAACTTTTGAGTCTTTACACTTAGAAATTTTAACACTTAAGAAAAATTCAACATTTAAAACTAAGTCACATGTGAATACATATATTACACTTAAAGTTTGGCAGCAAAAGGTTATTATGTAACAGTCCATTTGAGAAACAACAGCATCAACACTTAGAAAAATTTCAATGATTTCTGTCATGCGAAACCTCAAATTATGCGAAAAATCCTTCTGTGCGAAATGTACAAGTCATGCGACAAACCATTTCGAGCGAAAATGAATTCCAAGCAAAAAACCTTGCGAAACCTGGTTTCATGAAAAAAAAAAATTCATGCGAAACAGAATTTTAAGCGAAATCAAGGATCACGCGAAAATTGAAAACTCATGCGAAACTTATTCACGCGAAATTCTACTTTCGCGTCTGTTCAACATTCTTGTGCGATTCGCACAACCTGTCTTTCAAATAATGGTTCAAAAATCAATTTTAATCCATGAAATTCAGTCCATTGCTGTCGCCTAAGTCCATTATGTGTATTTCATTTGTCAGTTTCAACATTAAAGTCCATTTTGTAAGATTTTAGTTCAAGATGTTAAGTTCCCCTTAGTATTGCATCGCTACAGTAACCTTAACAACCATCTTATACCTTTCAATCGCAGTATGAAAGTAATGTGAGCAGTGTGATGTTTCAGAATACCAAACTTAACAATAAAAGAACTCAGTTTTGATTTTCAGTAGGAAGCGACAAGGGTTTTCGGATGCGAAGCGAGAGAAGTTTTCGGGTGGTTTGAGCGAAAAGTAATGTTGTCTAGGACACTGTGATATTTATACCCCAGACAAATCACGCGACAAGCCTTTTCGGAAGACGGAATCTTTCGCGTGACTTTTCCCTTTCGCGCGAGTTGATGAGTTTTTCAATATTTTCAACTTTTAAACTTCTTTCTTATTTTTACAAAATTGCAATCCGTTTTATTCTCAATTAATTATGTCAACATAAAATGTTATTTACCAAGTGACCAAATAATTTAATGAATCTTCAATTTTCAAAATTTATCTTTGTTATTTATTTGTCTTAAAAATTATACAACATAAAAGTAAATTGAAACATACTTACACACAAAATAACAAAATAATGAAAACAATTAAAGAATCAAGATCGGATTTGTTTGTTTTGTAAAAATTTTCATAATGAGATCATATAGTTCTTTATCAAGTTAAGACTCTGTCCGGCTTTATTTAAAATAATTGGTTAAGTTGATTGTCAATATATTTTGTCCTTTTTAAACTTATACTTCAGGTTTTACTCAGAAACATAATGAGTGATATATATCATGTTTTGTGTTATTTTAATATAAGTCAGTGGATCCCACAATCAGAACTTCTGTAAAGTAATTATTATCCTTCAAGACACTATCGAGATTTCAAGTCACCCCAATTTGACTTAAACCATGCATTGTTGATCAGTGATACCATTTATTTTATTCCTAAATATAACTATTTGAGCATAACTAGCCTGAGAAATATTTCTAGCCCGGAATATTAACAAGTTTAAGGACTTACTGACAGCCATCCGGACTTACGTCTGCCCTCTCAAGATGTTTAGGACTTATAAGCCATCCGGACTTACATGCCCCATCTTTCGATTTTGCCTTCCATGGTCAAAAAATATTCTCAAAATAGAAAATATATACCATATAGTATGTATGTCTTTTAGACATATCTTTTGATTTGTTGTGCTTCTTGGCATCTTATATCCTATATGACCTTTTTCTTTTTGGCATCTTTTTGCTCAATTATTTTCTTTTTGTGTTTTTCTCCTTTTTGTTTCTTTTTGTATTTTTATCTTTTATATATATATATAGTTATGATAATCACTGAATCAATCATATACAGGCTTGAGTATGACAAGATTATATCTCTCAGTCTGTGTTAGAACATTTTTGGCACAGAATCCTGATATGTTCCCCACTAATTTATATTTCTTTAATTCAAGTGTAATCACTCAATTATGATCTTTTCATTTCTGAAAGCAAAGCCTATCGACACATCAAACATAATCCAAGTCTATTCGTATTTAAGCCTTTGAAAGTACTTAGACTCGTTTAGAACTTTGTAATATCATTTCTCATTTCAGTATGAAAATTTCTTCTACTCTTTTTTTTTTAATCCTTTGAACTTGACTCCCCCTAAGACCAAAAATATTTTTCAGAACTTGTTTTCTAATTTTCTCCCCTTAAAATTATGATTGCCTTTTTAAGAAAAGGAAACAATTTCAATTTTATCCTTTATTAAAAATGAAAAATCTTTTTGTGAGGATTCATTAAACCAATTTATCCAAATTTAATCAGTCCCAATGATTGCACAAGGAAATCAAATCGAGAATGATCAAATGCCTTGGTAAATAAATCAGCAATATTTTCAGTTGACGGCACTTGTTTTAAATGAATGAGTTTTCGATCAAAACAGTCGAGAATAAAATGGATGCGGATGTCAATGTGTTTAGTTTTGGAGTGTTGAATGGGATTTTTCACGATGTTCAGAACTGCCGTATTGTCACACCAAATGGGTGTGTCATAGATGTTGAGGCCATAATCGAGAAGTTGTTGTTGAATCCAGAAAAGCTGGGAACAACAGCTCGATGCAGCCACATATTCAGCTTCGGCAGTGGATGTGGATACAGTGTTCTGCTTTTTACACTGCCAAGAAATGAGTCGGTTGCCTAAGAATTGACATCCTCCTGTGGTCGATTTCCTGTCTAAATTACAACCACCATAATCACTGTCAGTATAAGCAAATAAATTGAAATCGGAATTTTGAGGATACCAAAGACCAAGTTTGGGTTGACCCTTGAGATACTTGAAAATCCTCTTGACAGCTTTCATGTGTGATTCCTTTGGATCACTTTGATAGCGGGCACACTGACAAACAGGGAACATGACATCCGGCCTGCTTGCAGTGAGATACATAAGAGAACCAATCATCGATCTGTAAAGATGTTGATCAACTGATTCTCCTAATGGATCTGGAGTAAGAGTAGGACGAGAAGCCATTGGAGTTGGAGCTATTTTGGAATCTTGAAACTTGTATTTCTCAAGAATAGTCTGAACATACTTTTCTTGATGGATGAGAATACCAGTCTCAGATTGAGTAACTTGAATACCCAGGAAAAATGAAATTTCTCGAAGGGAACTCATCTCAAATTTCTTCTTCATCACCTCTTCGAACTCCGTGCACATACTATCATTTGTGGAGCCAAAAATGATATCATCAACATAGATTTGAACCAAAATGATATCATCGCCTGATTTTCATATGAATAAGGTTTGATCAATTGCACCTCTTGAATAACCATTTGCAAGCAAATGTTCAGTCAGAGTTGCATACCAAGCACGAGGTGCTTGATGTAAACCATATAATGCCTTATCCAACTTGTAAACATAATCAGGATGATCGGGATCTTCAAATCCTGGAGGCTGACAAACATAGGTTTCTTCCTTCATTTCTCCGTATAAAAATGCAGTTTTAACATCCATCTAATGCACCTTGATGTTCATGAATGAAGCAAAGGCTAAGAATATGCATATTGCTTCTAGTCTTGCAACTGGAGCATACACTTCTTCATAATCCAATCCTTTAACTTGATAAAATCCCTGCACAACAAGACGTGCTTTATTCCGAACTATAACACCCTTTTCATCCGTCTTGTTTCGAAATATCCACTTTGTTCCAATCGGAAGCTTGTCATTTGGAAGTTCAACAAGATGCCAAACATTGAGCTTCTTGAATTGCATCAACTCATCTTGCATTGCTTCTATCCAGCTGTTTTCTTTGAGTGCCATTTCCACATTCTTGGGCACTATTTGTGATAGAAAGCAAGCATAAAGACATGTGTTGATTGCCCCTGATCGACTTCTGGTAATTACACCTTCGTACAACGGACCAATGATTGCTTTAGTTGGATGAGTTTTATGTATTCTCAATTGAGGAATATCATCTGCAACTATCCCATCTTCCAAATTAGTAATGTGTTCAACATTATCAAGAACTTCTTCAGATTGTCGAGATTGATACACAATATTTTCTTCAAATGAGTCAGCTGAAACAGGATTTTCATAAGCAGTAGACACATTTGGAGATTCTTCAAATGGAACTTGAATGACTTCGATCGGTGTATCCATAGTTTCTGAAGATGATGCAGATAAAGGTGAACTTAATGATTCTTCCAGCTCCTGGGTAGAAATTTGTTCTGAAGGAACATCTAAGGACTCAGAACATTCTGATACTTGTACAGAAGCTGTAGGAATATCTTTGGATGATGAAACAACAGCAGAATCATCAGATATCAAAGATGGAAATTCCTTAATGATTTTGTTTTCCAATGAGATTGCTTGAGAATTAGAATCTGCAGATGAAGGTTTAGAAATTTTAAAATTTATGAACAAAGATTCATAATCATACACCCATGAAGGAGCTGAACCTGCATCAGTTATGTTAAGCTCGTGCCAATTAATGTTAAATGACTCAATTATTTGTCTAGTTCTTTTATTATAAACTCGATATGCAACCTTATTTGCAGCATATCCCATAAAGTAACATTCATCATCCTTTTCAGAAAATTTTGAACTTGATTTAGTTGTATGCAACAAAGTGCAACAACAACCAAAGGCTTTAAAATATTTAACTTTGGGTTTGTGTTTATAAAATATTTCATATGGAGTCTTATTTAATCTTTTGTTGATTAAAACACGATTCTGAACATAACATGCAGTATTTACTGCTTCAGCAGAACAAAGGTAATTTGGTAGCAGATATCATTGTTCTAGCAGCTTCAATCAATGTTCTATTCCTTCTTTCTTCAACCCCATTCTGTTGTGGTGTGCCAGCAGCACTAAATTTTCTAGCAATTCCCTTTGATTCACAAAACTCATTCAGAGTTTGATTGCAAAACTATGTTCCATTGTCACTTCGGATGCATTTTACCTTTTTCTCTGTCTGATTCTCCACCAAAGTAATGAACTTGATCAAAAGTTGTGGAGTTTCATCCTTAGATGCTAAGAAAAACACCCAAGTAAATCTAGAAAAATCATCAGTAACAACCAGACAGTAAGATCTTCGACCCAAACTTAAAATACTTACTGGACCAAAAAGATCCATGTGTAAGAGTTGTAAGATTGATTCGATTGAGTTGTGTGCAATTGGTTTGTGAGGAAGTTTATGTTGTTTACCTTTTGAACATGACAAACAATGTTCAATTAATTGAAATTCTTTTTCAGGTAAACCAATAACATGATTTCCACGTACAAGTTTATTCATGTTTTTAAGATTGACATGTCCTAATTGACGATGCCATAACATGGAATCATTCTCCGAGGCTTTGGATAGTAAGCAAGAAGCTGTTACCAAAGAATTAGAACAATGCATATCAAGAAGATATGTGTCATTGTCTCTCGGGGTGCTCAACAAAATTCATTCATCTGGAACAACAAAACCCGGTTTTAAGATTAAGCATTCTTTGTTAGTAAAGTGTGTAGAATATTGTTTGTCACAGATTTGAGATACACTTAACAGGTTATGTTTTAATTCCTTAACAAAATTAACATTTTCAAAGCTAAGGACACCATTTGTAACTGTACCACACTTGGTTATACGTCCTCCTTTGTCTCCCGCGAAAATCACTCTTCCTCCGTTATATGACTGAATATCTTGTAGTAATGATAAATTCCCAGTCATATGTCTTGAACAACCGCTATCTACATGCCATAGACTTTCAATAGCCTTTTGCGATTGTCCCTGCATTAGTAACAAAATTAGTTAGCTTTTGGTACCCAAGTCAAACATGACTTGACCACATTATGAGTTGCAGCAAGACAAAATGATTTGATATTATTATATTTGGTTTGCACATCAGTCTTTTCATTTACACTTTTCAACTTGTTGTTTTCTTTTACATCATTAGTCAAATTCTTATCCCGTTTGACATTAAACTCATTAACAACCTTTGATTTCATATTATTTGAAAATTTTCCACGAGTGAAAAACAATTTTCTATTATGAGCAATAGAATTATGAAATCGTTGTTTGCTTAATGATTTTTGTCAAAAAGGACAATTGTTTGCCAAATGATTTGTGTTTCCACACTGATAACATCTCTTTTGTTGTGTGTGGAAAACAAACTGTGGATGACAATTATGAAAATTGTCATAAAAACCAAAGTCAGATTGACTCTTTGGTTTAAAATTCTTTACAGTCTCTCGAATCTTTGCCTCAGTTGATAATTGCATGTTCATCTTTTGCAGATTTGAGGAAATATATGAATTATGACCACTTTTGATTTGAGATTTGGCAGTTGTGACTTTTGGAAGTGGTGGTGCTGGAATAGGACCAGTCTTAGATTCTGCTGGAGTAGGACCAGACTTTGAATTTGCTGGAGGTGGACCAGGCTTAGATATACGAATTGGTGCTGGAGAAGGACTAGGCTTGGATATTCGGATTGGTGCTGGAGAAGGACCAGGCTTTTGAATTTTCAGATTGAATGCAGAAGAATCATTCACTTGCAAATCTGGGCTACAAATATCTTGATTCACAAGGTTAGCATTATAATGAAGTTTATTTTTAAAGAATCGAGAATTCGTTTCTTTAAAAATATGCTCTTCATTTTCAATTAAACCTTTAGAAACAAATTTACTTTTAAAATCTTTTTCAATTTTTTCTTTCTGATTTGCCCTTTGATTTGCATTCAAATTACATTTACTTTTTGATTTAATATCATTCAAATCAACCACCTTTTCATTTCCAGACAAAGTTTGTTTACAAGCAGATCGTAAATCATTTACATTCTTATTTTTCAAATTGTCACTCTCATTTTCTCCCTCACTATCACTCTCCCATTCTTCAACCAACCCATCCACCTTCAATTTATCTGCACAAAAATTTTCAGTTGATTGTTTAGGTTTGGTTATTATAATAGGATCAACAGATAGATTTACTTTGACTGAAGGTTTTAAGTCTTGAGATGGAGAGAAACCAATCCCATAGACCATATCAGAATCAGAAATGACATCAGATGAAGGTAAACATGAATAATCATGATTAATTGGAGGAGCAATGTTTGAAAATCCAACACCACATTTTCCTCCTTTAATCTTCTGTGTCATTTGTGACTTGATTATTCCTTCAACCATTGTTGATGAAAGTTCAAATTTCTCAACAGTCAATTTAGCCGTGGCTAGTTCACTGTTGAGTCTATTAATTTCTAAAGCGAGTTCATTGTTTCTATTTGTCAAATCATTATTTGTACATTCTTTATCATGAAGATTTAGTTATAAATTATATATTGTTTTATTTAAACCTTCAAGTTTTTCTTTAAAAATCTTTTCATTTGACTTGTGTTTTCGAGCTTGATACTGAAGTTTTTCAACTTCCATTATCAGGCTCTCATTGTGAACTCTATATCTTTGCAATTTCTCAACACATGAATTTTTGCACAAACCATCATATACCTTGGGTTCAGAAGTTTCCCCTTCTGCTTCCTCAACCTTCATAACCATGAATGCTTTCATTTCAGCAGCTTGTTCTTCCACTGGAGCAACGTCAATAGTCTTTGGATTATTACACTGGCTTTTGACTGGAGGCTCGATAGTGTACTCTTCAATCACAATCCTTTCCTCAGCAACCTTCTCAACCTGATCTTTCTTCATAACTGTCTCTTTTTCTTCTTCAATCTTCTCCTTTAATTCTTCAACTTTCTCATTCTCTTGTTCAACTTTCACTTTCTCTACTTCAACTTTCTCCTTTACTTCTTCAACTTCAGCAAACAAACCTTCCAACAAATCATCAGACATAAACTCAGCAAACAGATTTTCTTCTTCTTCTGGTTCATGAACAATCTTTGCAATGAATGCAGTAGACAATGTTAGATCAAGGGCTTCCATTTGATCTGACCAATCATATTCAGCATTAGTTTGAGAAACCAATGCTTTAGAACCACCCGAAGTGCTAGCTTTGTCTTTCTTTGGCTCAATCTCCACAGTCACCATCTTCTTAGGGCCTTCAGTTTGACCAGTCTTTGGTTCGGTACATTCTATGGTGAAATGACCTGGTTTGTCACAGTTGTAACACCTCAGGTTAGACTTGTCGAAACCGATTTTGCTAGAGTTGTTAACACCAAACATTTTTCTCCCAGTTCGTCTAGCAAAATTCTTCGCCCTGTAAACTACCATGGCCATTTGATATTTGATGTCATTTTCTTCAACATCATCAGGATTGACTTGTTGAAGATCATCAACCAAGACATTAGGAGCAGTGAGTCTTCCAGCCATAAAAGCTTCATAACTTGACATAAAAGTTGTGAAAAGGGCAAGATGTTCCTCAGCAATCTGGACAGTCTGCTTTGATGGATTAGTAGTAGCAACATAAGCATGTTGACCACTATAAGAATCTTGAGATTGAGGGACTTGTTGATGGATGATGGGGGAATAGGGTTGAGTAGCTGGAACATGAACTTGATGGTTTACTGCTGGTTGCATATAAGAAGATGCTGCACCTCCAGATTGTTGTTGCTGACACATTTGTGTATAACTAACATAGTAATTCGGATTACTAGCCATCTTTGCATAGAGAGCAGTTCCTTCAGCAACTAGAGAACTGAGATGATTAGCAGCTCGCTGCTTATCGTCCATCACATAAGACTTGATAGTTGAAATGAGATCAGTCAACTGAAGAGTATACAAGTCTTTGGTTCTCTTGATCAATGTACAGTTGTTATTCCAACTGTATGGAAGTGAATTTAGCATCTTCTTGTTCACAGTGATGTGTTCCAGAGTAATACCCGCACTCTTCATTTTCGTTACCAGTCTAACAAACCTGGCAATCTGAGCTTCCAACTCTTCACCAACTATATTATTGAACATGTTGAATTCTTGATTCAACATATCCTTTTTGCTTTCCCTCATATCTTTGTTGCCCATGATCTGAGATTCAAGAGCATCCCATAACACCTTTGCACCTCTGAACTCTTGAAACTTTTGTGAAATCTCAGTAGTCAATGCCATAGTGATGGCAGCATAAGCTTTATCATCCAGTTCCAACCTCTTAATGTCATCTTCATCCCACAAGTGTTCAGGTTTCTGTACCATTTCTCCTTTATCATTTTTGTACAACGGAATGTAAGGACCATACTGAATAGACCTCCACATCTTAGGTTCCGTGTAGAGAACATGTTTCTCAAATCGGAAAGCCCAATCAGCATAATCGTCTTCACAGAGAAGTCTCGGTGGCTTGTTACCAGTACCAATTTCCGTGTCTAGATGAAGTGAAGTAGTAAGATGCTTTAAACTCGGAGTTGTTGAAGCCATGTTGATCAGAAAGTCAGAATCAGAATTTTCTTGCGACAGAAACAATTGTGCGAAACCTGCTTTCGCGCGGCCAACCTTTTCGCGCGAGAATATTGATTCGTGCGAAATTTCCTATTTACCTTTTCACGCGAAATCGCATAAAAAGGTGAAATAACTGTCTGAGCGAAAACACACTTTTTCGCACGCGAAAACTCATAGTTCAAGCGAAAATCTTCCAATTTCGTGTAGAATCAAATTTTCAACAGTTTGTTCAAGCGAGAATTACCTCCAAATCACTGAATATGTCTGATTATACTCATTTTAATCCAATTTTAATGAATTTAGTTTAATTTTAAGCTTATTGATGATTAAAATTCAACTAAAGTCCACTAATTCAGTCCAAATTAGTCCAGATTCTCACAATTCGAGCAGCATAACATCACCATATCTGAATCTCAAGTGATCAATGATGAATGTCTTCAAAAATGAGTAGAAAACAATCCAAATCTTCTCCAAATCGTGGTTCTAGAGCCTAATGCTCTGATACCAATTGTAAAACCTTGGAATTTCCCAGAAAGAACAATAAACACACGATCTCAATCTTGTGAATGCGGAATGTAAACAAGATTGGAGTGAAAGAAGATTGAATTGATCACAAAATGATTCTTTGATCGAATAACACAACCTAGAACAGGTCTTGTCCGATTTCGCACAGTAATGATATGATAAATGAACAAAAGCTTAATTACAAAAACGAAAACGAAACTATTTATACTAAAACATCAGTTCTCGTGCGACAGGCATTTCGTGCGGATCAATCTGTCGCGCGGCTTCAATTCTCACGTGGAGTCTTTCTC
Source organism: Flaveria linearis (assembly GCA_024085815.1). Classification (NCBI taxonomy): domain Eukaryota; kingdom Viridiplantae; phylum Streptophyta; class Magnoliopsida; order Asterales; family Asteraceae; genus Flaveria; species Flaveria linearis. The sequence goes on along the minus strand of CM044016.1, from coordinate 38,895,507 downwards.
GCGTGAGATCTGCTTTTCACGTGAGATCTGCTTTTCGCGTGGAAAACTTCTTCGCATATGCTGTTATCAGATCTTGACTTCGTTCAATCTTCAGATGTTTTGCCGAGCCTTGATTAGTCTTCTACACATCACCATCATCATACATAAGCTATCACATCACAACAAGGCCCCTCTCAAACATCTCCTTCCTAAAACCCCTAAGGGAATCCTAAGTCCAAAAATGAGGCACATGGAACCTTTCAGGCGTATATATAGGTTCCTGGATGATAACCCGAGGTTTTGGGTGTAAAAGATTGAATTTTTGGGTTAAAATGGGCAGTATCATAAATTTCAGATCGTTCTGCGAAATTAAGCACTCATCCAGCGAAACTATAAGTTCGTCCAGCGAAACTAAGAGTAGTTCCGTTGATAAGTTCGCCGACAATGCTATCCAACGAAAGTTGGGCGAAACTGGCAGCAAAACTAGCAGCGAAACTGCTAGCGAACCTGCCAGCGAATTTAGCAGCGAAACTGCAGTTTTTCCAGAGAAACTGCTGGCGAATATAGCAGGGAAACTGCTAGTTACTTAGCGAAACTAACAGCAAACTTAGCAGCGAATTTAGACAGAAATTAACTTTTTTGAGTGTTAATCTACCTGCAGGCGGTGTAATATCGTGTAGTAAATTTAAGGTATGATTGTGGACTTGGGCGTGTTGTATGAGGTCCTAGTATGAGTCCCCAAGGTATAGGAGGGACAACTAGGGCTGTTGCACTCGAGAAGATGCATAGTCGAGTCCCGGCTTTCGGGAAAAACATGGGAGTAGGTCCTTACATGGAAGTTTCTGTAAGTGCCTGTAGATGTCTGTTGATGTAGGCTATATATGTATGATGCCATGTATGATGATGTACGACTGATATATGTGTGTTCCTTATGATGATGTATGTATACCTTTCCATGACTTTATGTATTATGACATCGAATGAACGAAGTATTATGTAACGTAAAGTGAAAGATAAAGAAAGAGGAACATGAAGATGAATGCATGTATTAATGAATGAATGAATGAGTAATATGATGACGAATACATGCATTAACGAACAAACGAACGAAAGAAGTCTTGCAAGCATTGGATAAGGTAAACGGGTCCTTCTTGGTGATTGACCATATGTATGGTGCCCCTACCGCTTACCTCTAGTACCGTGGCATACGCTTTGTTGTTCATTTAATGACCTCGGCCCGGTAGCTAAGACTGATCTTGGTATAGCACATGGTAGTGGTACAAAAGATATCCAATGTGCAAGGAAAGATGAAACGGGATCCTTGTCATTCGACCACAGTAATCATGGCTGCGTGCCATGAAGTGGGTAAAGCCTGACAGGATCTATATGAGAACTGAATGATAAAGATGTAACGAACGAATGATGCAGATAATAATAAGTATTATCTGTGTATGTGTATGATGAATGTTCATGAATGAAATGTATAACGAATAAACGTAACGAGATCTTTGTCATTCGACCACAGTAATCATGGCTGCGTGCCATGAAGTGGGTAAAGCCTGATAGGATCTAGATAAGAAGTGAAAGATAATGATGTATTAAGAATGAACGAATGAATGAAAAAGATAATAAAGATATTATCTACATGTATGTATAATGTATGATCATGAATAAAGAAAAGAATGGTTTTAATGAAAACGAAGTATGTTTATTTTAAAACTAGAACTCACTCAGCAACGCTGACTTTTTATGTGTTTCCAGTTGGAAGGTAGTGTTGCTGGGGATGGCACGGGGCGACTACTCAGCTCGTTGGGGATGGCATTCTCCTTTTGATAATGCTGCCACGCAATGTGTTGTGGGCCCATAATGCACGCAACACATTATGTTGCATGCAAGTGCAAGATTCCTTTAGGATCCTGATAAACGGGATTACTTAAGGACTTTTTATGATGAAAAATTTAATATTTTTATACTAGAGGTCACTGTTTATGACCATTTTGTAATCAGTAACGATGTAATCTTTTGTAATACTGCTTTTGTGATGTAATGCAACATTAGATGTTTTGTAATTGACGTACGTTGTTTTAAAATTGCAAAAGTATTTATAGTAAAAGAAAAGTTTATCTTAGAAATTCCGTTGCATGATTATATTAAGTTTATGCAAATATATGTTTTAACGTGCGATGAAAGACCAGCTGTGAGGTGCCCGGGAACGGGGCCTTACAAGTTGGTATCAGAGCCAAGGTTTAAGTTAAATGGGTAAATTTTCAAAATAAACCTAAACTTAAACTGAAATTGGGACGGAAAGAAAGGGAATGCCATCTGAGTAGCTACGTGCCATCAGGTATTTTCTTAAAGATTAACTGATATTATGTGTGTATGTATGTGGTATATGTGTACTGTTAGATTTAGATGCTAATGTAGTCAGGATAGGTAATGCTCAGGGTGCGAAGAGTAAAGTAAGTGGCTAATAACAACTGGCCACTGTAATTAGGGACTTACTATGCTTGACATAAACTGAGCTATTTCCTTGAATGACCGTGTTAGTATTTGAACCTTTCAGTGTGAGATAGAAAATGGCTGGTGGTAGATCTTCTAAGGCCTCACGGGGTGGAGGCGGCGACGGACGTGGTGCTGAACCGCGTGTCACGAGAGGGAGACCTAGGGTAGAGAAGGTTGTTCATGAGGAAAACGAGACCCCTCATCAGGAGGGTGTAGACGAGAGCACCAATTTGAGAGCCTCGGTAAAAGAGGCAGTGGTTGAAGAGGTACATCAGGTTATGCAGACGATCTTACCGTCTGTGGTAACCGAAGTGATCAAGGCTGTCCGGGAAGGAGAAAGAAGAGAGAGGAATAGGTCCTCAGGAAGATAGGAGCAACAAGAGCCGGAGACGGTTTTCTCTGATGATGAAGAGGAAGAGGAGGAAGAGCAGGTACGGGAGACAACACGGGGTTGTAACTACAGGGCATTTATGAAGTGCAAGCCCCCTACTTTTGACGGTTTGGCACTGCTGCTGATGCTCACTAGTGGGTGAGAGAAATGGAGGCTGCCCTCGATATTAGTGATTGCCAGGAGGACAAGAAGGTGAAGTTTGCTACCCACTCTTTCACGGGGTCGGCTTTGTGCTGGTGGGAGAATATAGTCCAGGCCGAGGGTAGCAGGGCCATAGGGAAGATGAAGTGGGCCGAGTTAAAAAGGATGGTGATCGAGGAGTTCAGTCCTCGTCGGGAAATGGACAAAGTCGAGAGAGAGTTCCTGCAGTTGGAGGTAGGGACGATGACCCACCAACAGTAAAACGCCAAGTTTAATGAAATGGCGCGAATGGTGCCGGATCAGGTGACGCCGGTGACTCGAAACATCAACCGGTGTATTCAAGGACTGCCAGCTGACATCCGCAGGCATTTGATTACTGCCCGACTGAGTACCTTTAGGTCGGCAGTGGGTTTGGCTGGGAGATTATATGATGAACGGGCTGTGGTGGTGAAAGCTGAGGTTAGTAAGAAGGGAGGTGGTGAGAGAAATTGGCAGGGGAAGAGGTCTGGTCGAGGTGATACTTCGACGAATAACAAGAAGACGAGGGTGGATGACCGCCGTGTGGTCATGTCAGGAGCTGGGTTGAGGAAGTGTGGCCAATGTGGAAGAGAGCACTCAGGGGAGTGCAAGTGGGGATCAAATATCTGCTTTAAGTGTGGAAAGACAGGGCATATGGCCAAGGATTGCCGGACAAGCAAATGTTTTAACTGTGGGGAAAGTGGTCATATGAGCAGAGACTGCAAGAAGCCGAGGGCTGAGGGCTCAGGGGTGAAGAAGAAGGGAGGAGAAGAACCGAGGGCAAAGGCCAGGGCATTCATGATGACGCAAGAAGAGGCTAGGACGGACCCTGACATTGTGTCCGGTATGTTCCTGATAAACCAAACTTTAGCCTCTGTATTATTTGATTCAGGCGCCAGTAGGAGTTTTATTTCTACTACTTTCTGTGCTAAACTGCCTGTTAGAAGTAAATGCCTCGATGAGTCCTTTGACGTAGAAACTGTTATTGGTAAGTCTACTAGGGTTACGGATGTGATAGAGGACTGTGCCGTAGAATTAGAAGATCATAGGTTTGCTGCCAAGTTACATGTGATGCCCCTAGGAGGATTTGATGTAGTATTAGGGATGGATTGGTTAGCAACCTACGAAGCGAATATCGTGTGCCGAAAGAAGATGATTAGACTGACGGCGGCTGACGGGAGTCCGGTAACAATATACGGCGATCGGGTTACGACGATTCCGAAAGTGATCTCAATGGCGGTGGCGGGAAAGTGTATGAGGCGCGGATGTAGTGCCTACTTATGTTATGTAAAGAATGTGGAGGAGCCAACACCAAAACTATCCGATGTACCGGTAGTGTGTGAATTTCCAGACGTATTCCCGGAAGACTTATCGGGATTGCCACCTGACCGAGAGATCGAGTTCCAGATCGAACTGATACCGGGTGCTCAACCTGTTGCCAAAGCACCTATCGCTTGGCTCCGACGGAAATGAAAGAGTTGATGGAGCAGTTGCAAGAACTGCTAGATAAGGGGTTCATTAGGCCAAGTATCTCACCTTGGGGGTGCTCCGGTTCTGTTCGTAAAGAAGAAAGATGGTAGTATGAGGATGTGCATCGACTACCGCGAGCTGAATAAGTTGACGGTGAAGAACAGATACCCCTTGCCGAGAATCGATGATCTGTTCGATCAGCTTCAAGGCGCCAGTTGGTTTTCACGAATAGATCTTCGATCGGGCTATCATCAGCTAAAAGTAAAGGAACAGGATATCCCTAAAACAGCTTTTCGTACGCGCTACGGTCACTACGAATTCCTCGTTATGTATTTTGGTTAGACCAACGCGCCGGATGCTTTTATGGATTTGATTAATCGAGTGTGTCGGCCAATGTTGGATAAATCAGTAATTGTGTTTATCGATGATATACTGATTTATTCCAGGAGCGAAGAAGAGCATGCCGGCCATATTCGGGAGGTGTTGGAGACCTTGAGGAAAGAGAAACTGTATGCTAAGTTCTCCAAGTGTGCTTTTTGGTTACGCGAGGTGCAATTTCTGGGTCACGTGGTAAATGCCAAGGGAATAATGGTGGACCCAGCAAAGGTTGAGGCCGTGTTGCAATGGAAGTCACCAAAGACGCCATCCGAGATTCGCAGCTTCTTGGGATTGGCGGGCTACTATAGAAGATTTATTCTAGACTTTTCCAAGATAGCCTCGCCTTTGACAAAATTGACTCGTAAGGACGTAAAGTTCTTGTGGGGTCGAGAACAGGAGGATGCCTTTGAGGAGTTGAAGACGAGACTGACACAAGCTACTGTCTTGACATTGCCCGAGGGAAACGAAGACTTAGTGGTCTATTCGGATGCATCTTATTCTGGGCTAGGTTGCGTATTAATGCAACGCGGAACAGTAATAGCCTATGCGTCTCGACAACTGAAGACCCATGAAGTCAACTATCCCACGCACGATCTAGAACTAGCTGCGGTGGTTTTCACGTTGAAGATTTGGCGGCACTATCTATACGGGACGAAGTGCATCATCTTCACGGACCACAAATGCTTGAAGTACTTCTTTGAGCAGAAAGATCTAAACATGAGGCAAAGGCGATTGTTAGAGCTGATAAAAGACTATGATTGTGAGATCCACTACCATCCTGGCAAAGCCAACGTGGTGGCGAATGCCCTTAGCCGAAAGGAAAGGCCCGAGCCGATTCGGGTGAAGGCTTATCAGCTAATTATGACCTCTGATGTGATGACACAGGTTAAGGAGTTCCAAGACGAGGCTTTGAAAGAAGATCGTCTTAACTTCGAAAGGATGAGAGGTCTAGTTACAGAACTGGGTGAGAACACTCTTGGTGTTAAGACCCGATTTGGGCGAATGTGGATTCCTCGGTACGGGGATCAACGTGGAAAGATCATGGATGAGGCCCATAAGACTCGATACTCCATTCACCCGGTGCTACCAAGATGTACCAAGACATGAAGAAAGATTATTGGTGGCCGGGTATGAAGCGTGATGTGGTGGAGTACGTGAGTAAGTGCCTGACTTGTTTACAAGTAAAGGCAGAGCACCAGAAACCTTACGGGAAGATCTAACCGTTGGATATACCCGAGTGGAAGTAGGAGCACATCACCATGGATTTCATCACGAAGCTACCACGTACCCCGAAAGGGTATGATGCTACATGGGTGATAGTTGATCGTTTGACAAAAAGCGCCCACTTCCTACCGATCCGCGAGACGTATTCATCTGAAAGATTGGCGGATCTATTCATCAAAGAAATCGTAGCTCGTCATGGCGTGCCGGTGTCCATTGTGTCGGACCGTGACACCCGTTTTACGTCGAAATTCTGGAAGAGATTCCATGATGCGATGGGGACGAGACTACATATCAGCACGGCGTACCACCCTCAGACGGACGGTCAGTCTGAGAGAACGATCCAGACACTCGAAGACATGCTTCGGGCGTGTGTGATCGATTTTGGAGGAAGTTGGGACGACCACCTGCCATTAGCTGAATTCTCATACAATAACAGCTATCATGTCAGTATTGAGATGCTATATGGTAGGAGATGCAGGACACCCGCTTGTTGGGGTGATATTGGTCAGAAGGAATTAGGAAGCGTCAAAGTGATCGAGGCTACGACTGAAAATCTTGAAAGGGTCAAGGCCTATATGAAGGCAGCCAAAGACAGACAGAAGTCGTATGCCGATAAACGACGCAGACCGATTGAGTTCCAGGTGGGTGACCGGGTGATGTTGAAGGTCTCACCTTGGAAAGGAATTATTCGGTTCCGAAAGCGGGGCAAACTGAGCCCGCGGTATATTGGCCCTTTCCGAATCATTGCCCGTGTGGGAGAGGTGGCCTATAGGTTGGAATTGCCAGATGAGTTGAGTGGAATTCACCCAACCTTCCACGTATCTCATCTGAGAAAATGTTTAGCCGATAAAGATATGATTGTTCCACTGGAGGATATCGAAGTAGATGAACGGCTCAATTATGTGGAGCAACCAGTGGCAATCATTGACAGAAAAGAGAAGCGGCTACGAAATAAAGTGGTTCCTCTTGTGCGTGTATAATGGAGGCACAGGAAGGGATCCGAATCAACATGGGAGACAGAAGATGAAATGAGGCAGCATTACCCACGCTTGTTCGAGGACTAACAGGTTTCGGGGACGAAACCTAAATAAGGGGGTGGACTTGTAACACCCGGAAAATTTTCTAAGCAAGCCAAATAATAATAATGGGCTCAGATGAGACCATTTAATAAGATAGGCTGGTTATGGGCGTTAGACCAAGTTAACACTTTGGGACGTGAGCTTGACGAGTTTAAAGTCCCGGGAACGCCTGATACATATATATAGACGGATCAGCGGAGCAACTCTCATTTTCACCCAAATCTCAATTTCTAGAGAGAGAGTGTAGAGAGAGAAAGTGTTGATTCGAGGCTCGGTTGGTCAAGAGATCGAAGATTGGCTTTTGTGGGCTTCCAAACAACAAGAATCCAGGTAAGAAACATCGTTTAATTGTTCGTTTTGGTGAAAAACCCGGATTCTAGTTTTTGGGTTTTTGAAAGTGGCAAGAATCGCCCAAAAACCCACGTTTTTATGTAAGAAAACATGTATAAAGCTTATATATAGGTTCCTGGATGATAACCCGAGGTTTTGGGTGTAAAAGATTGAATTTTTGGGTTAAAATGGGCTGATTCGTAAATTTCAGATCGTTCTGCGAAATTAAGCACTCATCCAGCGAAACTATAAGTTCGTCCAGCGAAACTAAGAGTAGTTCCAGCAAAACTATAGTTTCGCTAGGGCGAAACTATAGTTCCGTTGATAAGTTCGCCGACAATGCTATCCAACGGAAGTTGGGTGAAACTGGCAGCAAAACTAGCAGCGAAACTGCTAGCGAACCTGCCAGCGAATTTAGCAGCGAAACTGTAGATTTTCCAGCGAAACTGCTGGCGAATATAGCAGGGAAACTGCTAGTTACTTAGCGAAACTAGCAGCGAACTTAGCAGCGAATTTAGACAGAAATTAACTTTTTTGAGTGTTAATCTACCTGCAGGCGGTGTAGTGCGACCTTCTCTTTCATAGCTTGATTGAGAAACTAATCATTAAGTACAGGTGAGTTCTAGGACCCCTCATTTACTTGTTTTAAATGATTTTGAGGCTGGAACACATATGAACCTGTTTATTGAAATGTTTATGTTTGACCCATTTGGGTGTAATATCGTGTAGTAAATTTAAGGTATGATTGTGGACTTGGGCGTGTTGTATGAGGTCCTAGTATGAGTCCCCAAGGTATAGGAGGGACAATTAGGGCTGTTGCACTCGAGAAGATGCATAGTCGAGTCCCGGCTTTCGGGAAAAACGTGGGAGTAGGTCCTTACATGGAAGTTTCTGTAAGTGCCTGTAGATGTCTGTTGATGTAGGCTATGTATGTATGATGCCATGTATGATGATGTATGACTGATATATGTGTGTTTCTTACGAAGATGTATGTATACCTTTCCATGACTTTACGTATTATGACATCGAATGAACGAAGTATTATGTAACGTAAAGTGAAAGATAAAGAAAGAGGAACATGAAGATGAATGCATGTATTAATGAATGAATGAATGAGTAATATGATGACGAATACATGCATTAACGAACGAACGAACGAAAGAAGTCTTGCAAGCATTGGATAAGGTAAACGGGTCCTTCTTGGTGATTGACCATATGTATGGTGCCCCTACCGCTTACCTCTAGTACCGTGGCATACGCTTTGTTGTTCATTTAATGACCTCGGCCCGGTAGCTAAGACTGATCGAGGTATAGCACATGGTAGTGGTACAAAAGATATCCAATATGCAAGGAAAGATGAAACGGGATCCTTGTCATTTGACCACAGTAATCATGGCTGCGTGCCATGAAGTGGGTAAAGCCTGACAGGATCTATATGAGAACTGAATGATAAAGATGTAACGAACAAATGATGCAGATAATAATAAATATTATCTGTGTATGTGTATGATGAATGTTCATGAATGAAATGTTGTTGGACCAAAAGAACCAATGAGCCAAGATCAGGAAAACCTCTAAGTCCCACATGCCACTGCAACAACTGCTGAAGACTCCCATCAGCTATTCTGACAAAGTCTGAAGATCAAAGTATGAAGATCAAAGAACTGAAGAACAACAGCTGAAGACTCTAAAGTACTGAAGACATGTACTGAAGTCTGAAGTACTGATCATACAAGTACTGAAGACTTCAAGTACTGAAGACAAGTATTGAAGAATCAAAAGCTGAAGAACTGAAGAACTGAAGACCTTCTACTGAAGCACAAAGTCTGAAGACAAAGTCTGAAGACAACAGCTGATGACATCTACTGAAGTCATCAGCTGTTACATCATCTGAAGCCAAGTCTGAAGAGCAAGTGCTGAAGACTCAGAGTTTGTCACAACAGCTGAAGAAGTCTTCTTCAGTTGTTGTGATGGTTTTTCCCTTTCAGTAGTTTGTTTTGTTTCAGTAGTTGTACAATAGCTGAAGAGCTTGTTCTTCAGCTGTTATAGTATCAGTAGTTATAAACGACTGAAGAGTTTATTCTTCAGTCATTGTTGGCTTTCAGTAGTTTACTTTTGTCAGTACTTGTAATAGGAACACTTTTGTAAGAAGATGTCAGCTGTTGACATCTTCAGTAGTTTTATGTTCCGTCAGTTGTAATTTTAATGATCGGTTGATGTCAGAGAAAGGACATCACCACCATCCTTTTGCCGCCTATAAAAGGATGGTGAACCATGCTGTTTTAATTGCCGAAACGTGTTGAGCAATAGAACAATTAATTTTTTGCAGAACTCTTTTCTCTCTCTATGTTTATGCTTTTACTTGCAATATCTTTTATGTTCTTGCTATAATTGCTAATTAACGTACTAAATCCGCTGCAAACCAATCTGATTGATCAAACGAGAGGCTGAGATCCTGTCAAATGGTATCAGAGCAGGTTAATCATTGATCGATTTCACTATTGATTATTTGAAACTGCTCTTTTGATCTCTCTATTTGATCAAATTAGCAATTTGGAAGAATTAGCCATAGAGAGTGAGTTTCTGCTGTTTCTGGCCAAAATCTTGAGGTCCTCTGGTGGTTTTGAGTTACGTTTGTCTTGTTTAAACTTGTTTTTGACTAAAACCTGAGATGACGACACCAACTAATGATCCTCACAATACTGGTTCCTCAACCAAGCCTCCGATGCTTGTTAGGAACGAGTATAACATATGGCAAAGACGTATGCTTCACCACTTGGCTGGAAACAGTGCTGGTTGTTGGAAGTCAGTGGTACATGGACCATACAAGCCTATGGTGAGCGTCCCTGAATCTAATGAACAGGTTGCGAAGAAACCTGAACAATATTCGGACGAAGATCTAAAGCTATTCGAAATTGATGCTAGAGCCCATGGAATTTTAGCCATGGCTATTCCTAATGAGATTTATTCAGGGCTCTTGCATCATGAGTCTGCTCATGACCTATGGGTTGCTCTAAAGGAACAATTTGGAGGAACTGATTCGGTCTTAGCAAACAATAGGGAAATCCTCGCCCAACAATATGAGACATTCTCATATAGAAAGGGTGAGACTCTGACCCAGCAGTTTGAGCGGTTCTCTTGTTTGATCTCTGAGCTGAAGATGGTCAAACAAGAGTACTCCAACAACCAGATGAACAACAGGTTCCTCAGGTCACTGCCTGAGAGATGGGACACATATACCATTGTCCTACGCTCCAGTGCTGATCTGGAAACTCTATCTCTCACCCAACTTCATGGGAAACTGCTCACTTTTGAGAGAGAGATAGAGCAAAAGAGGAAGTTGTCCTCTTCTGGCAAGCTCGCTGATGACTTTGTCCAAGGTAATGCTGCCTTGATAAGTCATGAGTCAGAATATGCTTCATCAGAAAGTTCTTATGATGAGCATATTGATTTCTCTACCAACTCAGAACAAGCTTTTGTTGGTGTTAGTAGTTCAGGAGGTGGTGGTGACAACTTGTGTTTTCTGATGGAGGACTTGAAGGGCATTCCAGATGATGATCTGGAAGAGATGGATATTTTGAACCAAATGGCAATGATAAATATCCGCTCTCAAAAGTTCTACAAGAGAACTGGTAGGAAATTCCCTGGACTCTCTGGCAAAACCAAAGTTGGTTTTGACAAGAGCAAGTTGAGGTGTCACAAGTGCCAAAGGCTTGGACACTTTGCAAGAGAGTGTAGATCGTCTGGATCTAACTCCTCTGCACCCTTTGTGACTTTTCCCAGCAATAGCTCACAGCACAGAGGGCAACCTTCCTCTAGTTCTGGCCATCCATCACAAGCACAAGCACCACCTGCTTATTTTGTGCCACAGGGTCATATGCCATATCCTTACCCCTGTTACTACATGCCTCAGCCTAGTCAAGCTCAAGCACCCTCGGCTCAACCTCCTCATGCTCTTCCTGTGCCTCAATCTTCCCAATCTCATCATCACACACAACCTCAACAACATAGCTTTTTCACCCTAAGTGTTGTTGACTGGAGTAGTCTACCAGAAGAGCTATCTGGTCAGGAACAACTACTCCAAGGTGCTGGTCAATATGGTGGTGACCAACCTTTTGGAAATCTTGCTCTGATGGCCCTTGATTCTGCTGAGGGGTCATCATCAAATGCCTCATCTCAGGTATCCACTGAGGCAAAAGCCAAGCTTTGTTCAGAATCATGCATAGCAGCATTTGCTTCTATTAGAGAAGCAAATGTAGCTTTAATAGATAAAAATCTTGAGCTTGAGCACACTATTTCCAAAAGAAAAGCTGATTTTGAGGCTGTACTCAAGGATAAAAATGATGAGATTTACAAGCTTAAATGCCAAATCAAAGATGATAAAGCTAGGGAAGATGTACTTCTAGAAAAGTACAGAGACCTCAAGGAAACTCTTGCTACCACCCAAGTTGAGTGTGATCGATGGGTGCAATCATGCAAGGGTTTTGAAATGCTTCTTAGCAAGCAATCAGCTTCCAATGTGAAGTTTGGCATTGGTTACAATCACACTGCTCCTCCTACAGATTTCACTTCAAGAGCAGAAGTTGAATCTGATGAGGAGAGCGATAACCAATCCTTCTCATCATGTGACCTACTATCTTCTGAATCAGCATCATCAGAGATAGAAGTCAGCATCAACTCCTGCCAAAACCAATCAGCTGATGCTACAACAGCTGATGGTTCAAATGCTGACTGTCACATGACCAAAAGGCTGATCAACTCAGGTGTTGTCACTAGAAGTACTGAAGGTACTGGAGAGCAAGTGACAACATCTGAAGTTCAAACCTCAAATACTGTTAGCACTAAAGAGAAGAAAACTAACAGCAGGAAAGGTTTGAAGACAGCTAAAGAGGATACCAGGAAAGCAGGCACTAGGAAGAAAACTGCTGGTACTGATGGCAAACAGCTGAAGAACAAGTCTTCAGCAGTTAAGTCCTCTTCAGCTGATGATCAGCATAAGATGAAGAAGAAGCCATGTGAGATATGTGGCTTGTTCAATCATCTTACTGATGATTGCTGGTACAAAAGGGTTCCAAACTCAAACAGAAGGAGAAAATCAATGAGGACATCAATAAAATGAAGAATGAGTTTGAAACCAATGAGCCAAGATCAGGAAAACCTCTAAGTCCCACATGCCACTGCAACAACTGCTGAAGACTCCCATCAGCTGTTCTGACAAAGTCTGAAGATCAAAGTATGAAGATCAAAGAACTGAAGAACAACAGCTGAAGACTCTAAAGTACTGAAGACAAGTACTGAAGTCTGAAGTACTGATCATACAAGTACTGAAGACTTCAAGTACTGAAGACAAGTACTGAAGAATCAAAAGCTGAAGAACTGAAGACCTTCTACTGAAGCACAAAGTCTGAAGACAAAGTCTGAAGACAACAGCTGATGACATCTACTGAAGTCATCAGCTGTTACATCATCTGAAGCCAAGTCTGAAGAACAAGTGCTGGAGACTCAGAGTTTGTCACAACAGCTGAAGAAGTCTTCTTCAGTTGTTGTGATGGTTTTTCCCTTTCAGTAGTTTGTTTTGTTTCAGTAGTTGTACAACAGCTGAAGAGCTTGTTCTTCAACTGTTATAGTATCAGTAGTTATAAACGACTGAAGAGTTTGTTCTTCAGTCGTTGTAGGCTTTCAGTAGTTTACTTTTGTCAGTACTTGTAATAGGAACACTTTTGTAAGAAGATGTCAGCTGTTGACATCTTCAGTAGTTTTATGTTCCGTCAGTTGTAATTTTAATAATCGGTTGATGTCAGAGAAAGGACATCACCACCATCCTTTTGCCGCCTATAAAAGGATGGTGAACCATGCTGTTTTAATTGCCGAAACGTGTTGAGCAATAGAACAATTAATTTTTCACAGAACTCTTTTCTCTCTCTATGTTTATGCTTTTACTTGCAATATCTTTTATGTTCTTGCTATAATTGCTAATTAACGTGCTAAATCCGCTGCAAACCAATCTGATTGATCAAACGAGAGGCTGAGATCCTGTCAAATGTATAACGAATAAACATAACGAGATCTTTGTCATTCGACCACAGTAATAATGGCTGCGTGCCATGAAGTGGGTAAAGCCTGACAGGATCTAGATAAGAAGTGAAAGATAATGATGTATTAAGAATGAACGAATGAATGAAAAAGATAATAAAGATATTATCTACATGTATGTATAATGTATGACCGCGAATAAAAAAAAGAATGGTTTTAATGAAAACGAAGTATGTTTATGTTAAAACTAGAACTCACTCAGCAACGCTGACTTTTTATGTGTTTCCAGTTGGCAGGTAGTGTTGCTGGGGATGGCACGAGGCGACTACTCAGCTCGTTGGGGATGGCATTCTCCTTTTGATAATGCTGCCACACAATGTGTTGTGGGCCCATAATGCACGCAACACATTATGTTGCATGCAAGTGCAAGATTCCTTTAGGATCCCGATAAACGGGATTACTTAAGGAATCTTCTTTATGATGAAAAATTTAATATTTTTATACTAGAGGTCACTGTTTATGACCATTTTGTAATCAGTAACGATGTAATCTTTTGTAATAGTGCTTTTGTGATGTAATGCAACATTAGATGTTTTGTAATTGATGTACGTTGTATTAAATGACAAAAGTATTTATAGTAAAAGAAAAGATTATCTTAGAAATTCCGCTGCATGATTATATTAAGTTTATGCAAATATATGTATTAACGTGCGATGAAAGACCAGCTGTGAGGTGCCCTGGAACGGGGCCTTACACATACGTAAAATATATATGCATGACATTCATATATATACGAAATAATAATGTAATTTACTAAATAATATTCATATGGTGTTAGTCGAAATATAAAATTTTTCTTTAAGATATATTCGTCTAACCTTATTTTTAAGGTTGTCACAAGATATGATTTAAATGTTTCTTATAATAAAATAAAACAAAAGTTTAAAAAAAGTCATACTTAAAACTTTCTTCTATAACTCTCAATTTTAATTAATTTTTGTTAATAAAAATTACTTTTTAAAAACACCAATTATAAAAATATTTGTATTTTTAAAGAAGTTTGATTCTAAAAAGTTTTCTAATTTTATGAAAAATTATTTCCTTAGAAATAATATTAGTAAAAATATCTCTTGCCTAATTTATTTAAAAACTATTTTAATATAAAAATTCTAAGTATATTATTAGTAATTAATGTGATTATTAATAGGGAGAGAAGCAGGAAAAAATATTGAGAAACAATATGATGTTAATATGTGTCCTTCTGAATACATTTTTATTAGAGTAGGGAAATTTCTTTGGATAGAGATTTAATTTTATCAAGTATACAAGTTTTAAAGCAACATGTATAAAGAAGTACAAGCTATTTAAAAGGAGAACAATAGGGAATTAATTAAAATTTTAAGACATTTTAGAGACAATATGGTAAAATTATCCATTAAATTTTATATACTTTAGACATTCTTGTCATTACCTATTTAATAAACATTATTAATATATTATTTAATAACTATTATACTATTAATAATCACTATTATAATATTATTATTTTATTTATAATATTATAAATTCACATTTAATTTATATTACTAATTATATTTATTATATACTTAATTAATATTATATATATAAATATAAGTATATAACTTATATATATATCATTATATTTATAATAACTATACTAATATTTTTCTAGGGACATATGATGTGTTTAATAATTTTAATATTTATCTATATCTTTTATAAAAAAATAAAAGGAGGATAAAATGATAATTTTAAATATGGATTAAGGCACCCATAAAAAAGTCATGCTTAAATATTTAAAAATTAACTATTTTATTCAATTTATGTTCTTACAATAAAATATAATATATTATGATTATAATACATATGTTAAAGCATATACACATGGTCAAACAAAACTGTCATTTATTGTCATTACCGTTCATTTATTGCGATTGAGCAATAATCCCTCTTCTTATTTCTCTTGTTAGTTGTTAACATCTCAATAACAATCAAGATGGTAATTTATGGTGATAATTTCTTTATTAACTTTCTCCGGTCTATGCAAATCACCATCGAATGATGTCTCTGATGATTATAAAACTCTAACCTACATTTATAAAAAGAACATCCACCCAAAAAATCTAAGCAATAATTGATTTTTTACCACAAATACCACCCATACTTTCATTAATCTTTTGGGATAATATAGTTGCCTTAAAGACTTTTGTAATATACGTAATTATTTTCTTTTATTTAGTTTTTTCAGTAATTATATTTGATTTTTAATAGGGCGAATGTGGTTTTTGTTTCTCTTATTATATAATTTCAAGACCACAATAGATCTATGATAAGATCGCTAATAACATACGAGTTGATATTGACTAAAATTAAATTCTCAAATAATCACGCAACAGCCGTAACACCGCAACGCGCGGACATTTGCACTATTCTTAATAGTACGTAGTAATTTGTAAGGTTTGAAAGATTAGACTAAATGTATTGAAGGTTGAATTTTTTATTTCAGGTTTTGAGAAGAAATGCAAACTTGCTGATGAATGTACTTAGACTTCAAAACTTGATATCAATATTTACTTTCTTCTTTTAACGGTAAATGTGTAACCCTTCTTCGAAGAATAGTTGTTATCTTAATCGTGTCCACCTCTGAAGAAACCCACTACTGAGAAAACACTCTGGCTCAACTCTGAATACTTTGCTCAACATGAGACTTGAACCAATTACTTCCTAATATTTATGTTAGGGTTCAATTAGGAATAAGGGAAGAATTTGGGAAGAAGAGAATGACACAATCAAACTAACC
This sequence comes from Flaveria linearis, assembly GCA_024085815.1. Taxonomy (NCBI): domain Eukaryota; kingdom Viridiplantae; phylum Streptophyta; class Magnoliopsida; order Asterales; family Asteraceae; genus Flaveria; species Flaveria linearis. The sequence continues at coordinate 38,879,141 of CM044016.1, read as the reverse complement.
TTCACTGATTAGCTTTACCCCTTTTTATTAAGCTCGATATGACCGTTATAAGTCGTTACAACCGTTACAACGGAAATCAACTAACATCAAATTACAATTAAACCCCTCAACTTCTGACAATTACAAAAGACACCCTGACTTACAAAACAATACTAACAATACCCTCCCCTTAAGAACGTTTTTGTCCTCAAAAACAAAAATGAGGGAACCTCAGACGAAACTCATCCACACTCTCCGAAGAGGCCTTTGAAATCGGCAATGCGTGCCAATGAACAAACACCTGAGCCGCAAATCGTTTATTGTGTTTGACTACCCGACGGTCTAAAATAGCACGAGGCTGAAGAATGAACCGCGGCGAAGCAGGTAAGGGAATGACAGATGAGTGGTTGCCATGAGCAGCCTTCAACAATGATACATGAAAAGTAGGATGTATCAAGGATTCAGAAGGAAGATCCAATCGATAAGTAGCATTTCCCAATTTTTCCACAATAAGGAAGGGCCCATAAAAACATGCTCACAACTTTGAGTGGCGATGGAGTTTGAGAGAAGATTGTACATGAGCGTGAAGTTTGACATACACCCAACCACCCACCTTGAAAGATCGTTTCGTACGATGTGCATCTATAAATTGCTTCATACGATTATGAGCCATGCACAAATGTTGTTTGAGCAATTGAATCATGGCTTCCCTATCCCTGTGTAATTCCTCCACTGCTACAACTGATGTATCCCTAGCGATATATGGAAGATGAATGTTTGGTTTAAAACCAAACAAAGCCTCAAATGGGCTCATGTGAATAGCTGAATGGTAAGTGGTATTGTACCACCATTGAGCTAAAGGAAGACATCGAACCCACTGTAATGGGGAATCCATAACCATACACCTCAAATAGGTTTCCAAACATCTGTTTAAGACCTCAGTCTGTCCATCCGATTATGGGTGGTAGGCGCTGGAAGTAGCCAATTCCACCCCTTGTAACCTCATGAACTCCTGCCAAAAGCGGCTCATAAAAACTGGATCACGATCAGATACGATTGTCAAAGGATTCCCATGCAGCTTGAATATGTGATGAAGATAAAGTTGGGCCAAAGAGGCTGCGGTATAAGGGTGTGAAAGAGGAATGAAATGACCGTATTTAGTCAAACGGTCGACCACCACCCAAACCGTATCCTTTCCCTGAACTTTAGGAAAGCCTGAGATAAAATCCATTGAAATATCTGTGAAAATGGATCTGGGTATAGGCAATGGATTCAGTAAACCCGAAGTAGCAACAATTTCATATTTAACCCGTTGGCATATAGCACATTCTTTAACAAAACGATGGGTATCTTTAGAACAACCCTTCCAATAAAACAATTCCCTCAATCTTGCGAGAGTATGCTTATATCCAGAGTGACCACCCATAGCCGAAGCATGACACCAAGATAGAATGTTATTTCGCAAGGACATATTCTAACCAATAAGAAGTTTACCCTTTCTAGTCAATAAATAACCATCCCATTGTCTGTTCTTGATCAATCGACCCTGCTTTAATTGGTCCAGCAATAATGCTAAGGTAGGATCATCTAGCCAAGATTATTTGATCTGTTCCAAGAAGGATGAACTCAAAGAACTAAGTGTGAGAGAAAGAAGGGTTAAACCAGGAGCTCTAGAGAGAGCATCAGCTGCCTTATTGTCACACCCTTTTTTGTAAATGATTTCATAATCATATCCTATCAATTTAGATAGCCATGTTTGTTGTAGAGGAGTAATAATCTTCTGATCCAATAAATGCTTCAAGCTTTGTGATCAGTTCGTATTATAAAATGTTTTAATGTAAGATAATGGTGCCAAATTTGACTGCTAACAATATAGCCAATAACTCCTTCTCATAGACCGAAAGAGAATGTTGTCTAAGGGAGAGAGCTTTGCTAATGAAAACAATAGGGTGACCCTCCTGCATGAGCACAGCCCCTAACCCTTTAGCAGAGGCATCAGTCTCAATGATAAAAGTCTTTGAGAAATCAGGTAATGAAAGGACTGGAGAGGCACAATAGTTGCCTTTAAATCATTAAAAGCAACTTGAGCTGTTTCTTGCCATAGGAATGCATCTTTCTTCAATAGATCAGTAAAGGGTCTTGCTATTATACCAAACCCCTTAATAAACCTCCTGTAATAGCCTGCAAGGCCTAGGAATCCACGCAACTGCTTAAGGTTAGTAGGAGATGGCCACTGTTGAATAGCCTCAATTTTCTTAGGATCAGTAGAGACCCCCTCCCCCGTAATAATATGGCCAAGATATTCCACCCTAGTGCTCCCAAAAGAACACTTGGACTACTTGGCTTTTAAGTGATGCAACCTCATCAACATCAAGACCTCTCTAACATCCATAAGGTGTTGATCCAATGAAGGACTGTACACCAAGATATCATTAAAAAAAACAAGAGTATTCTTCCTCAGTACTGGTTTAAAGATGGTATTCATCAAAGATTGGAATGTAGCAGGTGCATTAGTGTCACACCCCAACCTTGACGGCGGAAACGTCGAGATGTGAGAGTTAAGATCGTTCACAACCACATAACGCTATTATTAAATCCAAATATATTTTTCATAGTTTCAAAGGTAACATTACAAACATAAGTCTCAAACAAAGATAATATCATGATATACAAGTTAAATGTGACAAGTTCATCCTTTTATTTCTCTAGGTCCAATCTTAGATGTGATAAGCTTTCAAGTGTAGTAATCATACTTGAGTATTTTCTGAAATATGTTAAAAATAAAGGTCAACAATAATGTTGGTGAGATTTACATAGTTTTCAATACATAAGTATATAAAAGATGGCAATTCATGTTGTAAGTTAGAGAACAATATAACTAGGGATGTAAGACAGAATGCACAATCAAACCTTGATAGATTTTTACAAGTCTCAATGTTTACAAGTATATACGATTAGCTAAGTGTACTCGGATTAACTGTAAGGCCCCGTATCCCGGACACCTCACAGTTGGTCATTCACAGCATAAAACATACATATTAATAAATTAAGCAGCAGAATTAAGTTGGCAAAAACCCTTCATTCATTTTAAACACTATTGTTAAGCAATACATTCTAGTTCATAAGTCACAAAATAATTAGTCGAATGAATTACAAAACAACAGTATCGTCAAAACATAAGTGGATGTCAGTCTTGTCCGCCGTGTAGCCATCCCCGTGTGCCATCCTCAGCAACCTGTTACCTGCCAACTGGAAAATACATAAAAGTTAGCGTTGCTGAGTGAGTTCTAGTTTTATAATTTAAAATACTTTTCTTTCATCTCAAGGAAAACCTTTCTTTACTTATATGCGGTCACACAAGTACGTACACAGATATATTATTATTATCTTTGTCGTTCATCATTAACTTTCGTTCGTGTGCCGTTCATCGTTATCATTCATACTCTTTCGTATTCTTTCTTTCATATTAGTTCTTTCATTCGTACGTATCTTACTTTCATGCATACATTACATATGTTCATACATTCATTTCATTCATACATTCATTGCATACGTACGATCATTTCTTTCATTCATACGTTCATTACATGCTTTCGTACGTTCGTTCATTTCATTCATACATTCACATCACATTCTTTGTACGTTCATTCATTTCATTCATACATCGCATTACATTCTTTCGTACGTTCATTTCATTACTTCTGGTAACATGTACAATACCCCGAATATTATGCACGAAGCTGGTGCTGGACCTATGGTGATCAACCACGAACATTGTGCACGAAGCTGATCCAGTCACCTGAGGTAAGTACATGCACCACTTATCTTTCATTCTATCGTACGTTAGCCAAGTCTGTTGCAGCACACGGCTGCTCACCTCAGTGGCAATCTCATGATTGCCTGCTAACCGAGTCTGTTGCAACACGTAGTTGCTCACCTCATTATCAATCTCAAAGATTGACCCTGTGTGCATCCTTCGGGTAGCTAACCCGCATCACAGTTGAGCTAACACCTGCCAGGGGTGTGCACCTCCATTCATTTGCTTGCAAGCCTTACTTACGTTCATATACGTTCCATTCTTCTTTATCATTAATCTTTTACTTTTTAATGATAATACTTCTTCGTTAATTCTTAAACATTCTTTGTCATTTCATACCATACTTAACAATATTTAAATATTAATATTGTTAACAACAATAATATACCGATAATAATATCAGTAATAATAAGGGTTAGTCATTCATCATCATTACATGCATAAAACATCATCATTTATTAACCCTAGTCAACTCTGGTCAAAACCCCGTAAATCAGATTTCCAGAAAATTTCTGTAAAAATTCTAAGTGTTTGGGCGTATGAGCCCTGTTGGGCGTATGAGCCCTGTTCAGTCATTTCACCTTACACTTAGAAAATTTTCTTAGTCATACGACCACTGTTCAGTCGTTTCATCCCCCATACTTAGGAAATTTTTACTAGTCATAGACCACTGTGCAGTCGTTTCATCCCCCATACTTAGGAAATTTTTACTAGTCATATGACCACTGTGCAGTCGTTTCATCCCCCATACTTAGTAAATTTTTCCTAGTCATACGACCACTGTTCAGTCGTTTCATCCCCCATACTTAGGAAATTTTTACTAGTCATACGACCACTGTGCAGTCGTTTCATCCCCCATACTTAGGAAATTTTTCCTAGTCATACGAGTACTGTTGGGACATATAACCCTTAAAATATTTCTAAGGCAAATTTCATGGGTCGTATAAGCACTATTTAGACATATTACCTTCTACTTGGTTTTCTAAGTCAAAATTTCAGATATATGACCACTATTTGGTCTTATTAGTCGTATTAGCAGCCTGTTCATGTGTCTAATTCATATTCCAGTCCCCAAACATCATAATACCTAGTTCTAAACATATACACATAATTCCAAACATAGACTTAGCATAAACATAAACATTCATTCATCCCAAAACATACTCTATGAACATATACATGTACATAACATACGGGTATCATACCCAAATTCATGAAAACTTACATACATGAATTTTCCAGCCCCAAATCATTTTAAAACGAGTAAAAAGGGGTCTAGAAACTCACATTTGTTGTCTCGGGTTTACACTCTTCACCCGAGCTACTTCAAACAATTCCAATCACTTAGAAACCTTCTTAACACGCATTTGAACACATAGAAACACATATAAGCATTTAACCGAGGCTAATTTAGCCAAGAACAACTTAAAAACATTAAACCTTACCTAAAAATCGAATTCTTCTTCTTGTTCTTCAAAAATCCGAAAGTTTCTCTGCTTTCTCTCTCTAAATGTCCGAAGATGGTGATGATGTGAAACAAGAGTGGGAGGCCATACCACCTTTTTTATGTAAATAAATATGAACTTTGCAAAATTAGGCACTTTTGGCCCCTCCCTTAAGTTAACTTTTGTTTTCTTTCCTTTTCTTTCTATTCTTGTTCTTTTAATTTCTTTAATAAGAAATTTACGGGTGTTACAAGTCCACCCCCCTTATACAGGTTTCGTCCCCGAAACCTGTTATTCCTCAAACAGATGTGGGTAATATTGTCTCATCTCTTCTTCGGTCTCCTACGTAGACTCGGATCCCTTCCTGTGCCTCCACTGTACACGCACAAGAGGAACCACTTTATTCCTTAACTTCTTTTCTTTACGATCGATGATTGCCACTGGTTGCTCCACGTAATTGAGCCGTTCGTCTACTTCGATGTCTTCCAGTGGAACAATCAGATCTTCATCAGCCAAGCACTTCCTCAGATGAGATACATGGAATGTCGGATGAATTCCACTTAACTCATCTGGCAATTCAAGTCGATAGGCCACCTCTCCTACTCGTGCGACAATTCGGAAAGGTCCTATGTATCTCGGGCTTAGCTTACCTCTTTTCCTGAATCTGATAATCCCTTTCCAAGGTGAGACCTTCAACATGACTCGGTCACCAACCTTGAACTCTATCGGTCTTCGCCTCTTGTCAGCATACGACTTTTGTCTATCTTTCGCCGCCTTCATGAAGGCTTTGATCTTTTCTAATTTCTCAGTCGTTGCTTCAATCACCTCAACACCTCCCAGTTCTTTCTGCCCAATGTCTCCCCAACATACGGGCGTCCTACATCTCCTACCGTATAGCATCTCGTAGGGTGGCATGCCAATGCTGGCATGATAACTGTTATTATACGAGAATTCTGCTAACGGCAAGTGATCATCCGAACTTCCTCCAAAATCGATCACGCACGCCCGAAGCATGTCTTCGAGTGTTTGGATCATCCTCTCAGACTGACCGTCTGTCTGAGGGTGATATGTTGTACTAATGTGTAGCCTCGTCCCCATTGCATCATGAAATCTCTTCCAAACTTGGAGGTAAACCGGGTGTCACGATCAGACACAATAGACACCGGTACACCATGACAAGCTACAATTTCCTTGATGAACAGATCCGCCAATCTTTCAGATGAGTACGTTTCGCGGATCGGTAGGAAGTGGGCACTCTTTGTCAAGCGGTCAACTATCACCCATATAGCGTCATACCCTTTAGGGGTACGTGGTAACTTCGTGATGAAGTCCATGGTGATGTGCTCCCACTTCCACTCGGGTATATCCAACGGTTGGATCTTCCCGTAAGGCTTCTGGTGTTCTGCCTTTACTTGTAAGCAAGTTAGGCATTTACTCACGTACTCCACTACGTCACATTTCATACCCGGCCACCAGTAATCCTTCTTCATATCGTGGTACATTTTGGTAGCACCGGGGTGAATGGAGTATCGAGTCTTATGGGCCTCATCCATGATCTTTTCACGTAGATCCCCGTATCGAGGAATCCACATCCGCCCGAATGGGTCTTAACACCAAGAGTGTTCTCGCCCAATCCCGTGACTAGACCTCTCATCCTTTCGGAGTTAAGACGATCTTCTTTCAAAGCCTCGTCTTGGAACTTCTTAACCTGTGTCATCACGTCAGAGGTCATAATCAGCTGATAAGCCTTCACCCAAATCAGCTCGGGCCTTTCCTTCCGGCTAAGGGCATCAGCCACCGCATTGGCTTTACCCGGGTGGTAATGGATCTCACAATCATAATCTTTTATCAGCTCCAACCACCGCCTCTGCCTCATGTTTAGGTCCTTCTGCTCGAAGAAGTACTTCAAGCTCTTGTGGTCCGTGAAGATGGTGCACTTCGTCCCGTATAGATAGTGCCGCCAAATCTTCAGCGCGAAAACCACCGCAGCTAGTTCTAGATCGTGTGTGGGATAGTTGACTTCGTGGGTCTTCAGCTGTCGAGATGCGTAGGCTATCACCTTTCCACGTTGCATCAACGCACAACCTAGCCCAGAATAAGATGCATCCGAATAGACCACCAAGTCTTCATTTCCCTCGGGCAATGTCAAGACAGGAGCTTGTGTCAGTCTCGTCTTCAACTCCTCAAAGGCAGTCTCCTGCTCTCGACCCCACACGAATTTCACGTCCTTGCGAGTCAACTTAATCAAAGGTGATGCTATCTTGGAGAAGTCTTGAATAAATCTCCTGTAATAGCCCGCCAATCCCAAGAAGCTACGAATCTCGGATGGCGTCTTTGGTGATTTCCATTGCATCACAGCCTCAACCTTTGCTGGGTCCACCATGATTCCCTCTGCATTTACCACGTGACCCAGAAATTGCACCTCGCGTAGCCAAAAAGCACATTTAGAGAACTTAGCATACAGTTTCTCCCTTCTCAAAGTCTCCAACACTTCCCGAATATGGCCGGCATGCTCTTCTTCGCTCCTCGAATAAATCAGGATATCATCGATGAACACAATCACTGATTTATCTAACATTGGCCGACACACTCGGTTCATCAAATCCATAAAAGCAGCTGGCGCATTGGTCAACCCAAAAGACATGACGAGAAAATCGTAGTGACCGTAGCGCGTTCGAAAAGCTGTTTTAGGAATGTCCTGCGCCTTTACCTTCAATTGATGGTAGCCAGATCGAAGATCTATTCTCGAGAACCAACTGGCACCCTGGAGCTGGTCGAACAAGTCATCAATTCTCGGTAACGGATACCGATTCTTTATTGTCAACTTGTTCAATTCACGGTAGTCGATACACATTCTCATGCTACCGTCCTTCTTTTTCATGAATAAGACCAGAGCACCCCAAGGAGAGATACTCGATCTAATGAAGCCCTTATCAAGCAACTCTTGCAGTTGCTCCATCAACTCCTTCATTTCTGTCGGAGCCAATCGATACGGTGCTTTAGCAACAGGTTGGGCACCGGGTACTAAGTCAATTTGAAATTCGATTTCGCGGTCAGGTGGCAATCCCGATAAGTCTTCCGGGAACACGTCGGGAAACTCACTCACAACCGGAACGTCGGATAGTTGTGGTGTTGGCGTTTCCACATCCTTTACATAACATAGGTAGGCGTTGCATCCACGCCTCATGTACTTCCCCGCCACCGCCATCGAAATCACCTTCGGAATCATCGTTACCCGATCACCGTATATTGTCACCAGACTTCCGTCAGATGCCGTCAATCTAATCATCTTCTTTTGACATACGATATTCGCTTCATAGGTTGCCAACCAATCCATCCCTAGTACTACATCAAATCCACCTAGGGGCATCACATGTAATCTAGCAGCAAACCTATGACCTTCTAATTCTATGGTACAGTCCTCTATCATATCGGTAACTCTAGTGGACTTACCAATAGCGGTTTCTACTTCAAAGGGCTCACTAATGCATTTACTACTAACAGGCAATTTAGCACAGAAAGTAGCAGAAATGAAACTCTTACTAGCACCAGAATCAAATAACACAGAAGCAAGAGTTTGATTTACTAGAAACGTACCTGACACCACATCGGGTCCGTCCTAGCCTCCTCTCTGGTCATGGTGAAAGCTCTGGCACTTGCCTTCCGCCCTTCAGTCCCGACCGTCTTCTTTGCCCGGAACTCTCGGCCCTCTGCTTCCTGCAATCCTTACTCATATGACCCACTTCGCCACAGTTGAAACACCTCGCAGTCTTACAGTCTCTAGCCATATGACCGGATTTCCCACACTTGAAACAGACGTTTAACCCCCACCTACATTCACCACCGTGCTCCTTACCACACTTTTCACATCTTTTGGGTCCCGAGCTTGGTGACCCCACCCTACGGTCATTCCTTCTCGCCTTCTTGTTATTCGGGGTAAAGCCACCACGCCCGAACCGTTTCCCATTCCAGTTCCGGTTAGCACCACCAGCTTTCTTTGCCTCCACCACCATCACTTCCCTCTCATCATAGAGCCTCCCAGCTAAGTCTACTGCCGATCTAAAGGTGCTCGGTCGGGCAGTAATCAAGTGCCTGCGGATGTCAGCTGGCAGTCCCTGAATGTACCGGTTAATCTTTCGGGATACCGGTGTCACTTGATCCGGCACCAGCCTCGCCATCTCATTGAATTTGGTAGTATACTGCTGGTGTGTCATGGTTCCCGCCTCGAGTTGTAGGAACTCCCTCTCAACCTTATCGAGTTCCCTGTGAGGACAAAATTCATCAATTATCAACTTCTTCAACTCTGTCCACCTCATTTTCCTGATGGCCCTGGAACCCTCAGCTTGGACAATATTGTCCCACCAGCATAGTGATGAGTCAGTAAAGGAGTGGGTGGCAAACTTCACCTTCTGATCCTCACGGCACTCGCTGATCTCGAGTACCGCTTCCATCTCCCTTACCCATCGGTGAGCGGTTGCAGCAGTGCCATTGCCATCGAAAGTCGGGGGCTTGCACCTCTGAAATGCCCCGTAACTGCACCCCTTAGTCGTCACCCCTACTACATCATCCCCTTCCTCATCAGATACTACTATCTCAGGATCCGGTCATTCCTCTTCTCCCTTGCTTTCCTTTCCAGTCGACCCTCTCCTGTCCTCCTTCTCCTTCCTCTCCTCGTTCCTCATAGCTCGAATAACATCGGTCACTACAGATTGCATAACTGCCTGTAGGACCTGGTGTACCTCATCAGCAATCGCCTCCCTAGCTGAGGCATTCAGACTAGCATTCTCAGTTTCTTCATTCCGGTCAGGAACCTCGGGGTTCACAGGAGTCGTCTTAGGAGCTTTAGCACTGCTCCTAGTCGTACGCGGACGACCTCTACCTCTAGCAGCCTTAGAAGGTTTCTTCCCAGTCATTTTCCTATGCACTATAAGATTCAAATACTAAAACAGTCATTCAAGAACAACTCAGTTTATGTCAAGTATAGTAAGTCCCTAATTATAGTGGCCAGTTGTGATTAGCCACTTACTTTACTCTTCACACCCCAAGCACTCCCTATCCTGACTACATCAGCATCTAAATCTACTAAGAACACATAAATCAAATAGCACACGCACATAATACTGATTAACTTTTAAGAAAAACAATACCTGATGGCACATGGCTACTCGGGCTGACATCCCTCTTCCTGTCCCATTCTCAGTTTAAGTTAAGGTTTATTTTTGAAAATTTACCCGTTTCACTTAAACTTTAGCTCTGATACCAACTTGTAAGGCCCCGTATCCCGGGCACCTCACAGTTGGTCATTCACAGCATAAAACGTACATATTAATAAATTAAGCAGCGGAATTAAGTTGGCAAAAACCCTTCACTCATTTTAAACACTGTTGTTAAGCAATACATTCTAGTTCATAAGTCACAAAATAATTAGTCGAATGAATTACAAAACAACAGTATAGTCAAAACATAAGTGGATGTCAGTCTTGCCCGCCGTGTAGCCATCCCCGTGTGCCATCCTCAGCAACCTGTTACCTGCCAACTGGAAGTTGCTGAGTGAGTTCTAGTTTTATAATTTAAAATACTTTTCTTTTCATCTCAAGGAAAACCTTTCTTTACTTATATGCGGTCACACAAGTACGTACACAGATAATATTATTATTATCTTTGTCGTTCACTCATTAACTTTCGTTCGTGTGCCGTTCATCGTTATCATTCATACTCTTTCGTATTCTTTCTTTCATATTAGTTCTTTCATTCGTACGTATCTTACTTTCATTCATTCATACATTACATATGTTCATACATTCATTTCATTCATACATTCATTGCATACGTACGATCATTTCTTTCATTCATACGTTCATTACATGCTTTCGTACGTTCGTTCATTTCATTCATACATTCACATCACATTCTTTTGTACGTTCATTCATTTCATTCATACATTCGCATTACATTCTTTCGTACGTTCATTTCATTACTTCTGGTAACATGTACAATACCCCGAACATTATGCACGAAGCTGGTGCTGGACCTGTGGTGATCAACCACGAACATTGTGCACGAAGCTGATCCAGTCACCTGAGGTAAGTACATGCACCACTTATCTTTCATTCTATCATACGTTAGCCAAGTCTGTTGCAGCACACGGCTGCTCACCTCAGTGGCAAATCTCATGATTGCCTGCTAACCGAGTCTGTTGCAACACGTAGTTGCTCACCTCATTATCAATCTCAAAGATTGACCCTGTGTGCATCCTTCGGGGTAGCTAACCTGCATCACAGTTGAGCTAACACCTGCCAGGGGTGTGCACAGCAAGCCTTTCTTACGTTCATATACGTTCCATTCTTCTTTATCATTAATCTTTTACTTTATTAATGATAATACTTCTTCGTTAATTCTTAAACATTCTTTGTCATTTCATACCATACTTAACAATATTTAAATATTAATATTGTTAACAACAATAATATACCGATAATAATATCAGTAATAATAAGGGTTAGTCATTCATCATCATTACATGCATAAAACATCATCATTTATTAACCCTAGTCAACTCTGGTCAAAACCCCGTAAATCAGATTTCCAGAAAATTTCTGTAAAAATTCTAAGTGTTTGGGCGTATGAGCCATGTTGGGCGTATGAGCCCTTTTCAGTCATTTCACCTTACACTTAGAAAATTTTCCTATTCATACGACCACTGTTCAGTCGTTTCATCCCCCATACTTAGGAAATTTTTACTAGTCATACGACCACTGTGCAGTCGTTTCATCCCCCATACTTAGGAAATTTTTACTAGTCATACGACCACTGTGCAGTCGTTTCATCCCCCATACTTAGTAAATTTTTCCTAGTCATACGACCACTGTTCAGTCGTTTCATCCCCCATACTTAGGAAATTTTTACTATTCATACGACCACTGTGCAGTAGTTTCATCCCCCATACTTAGGAAATTTTTCCTAGTCATACGAGTACTGTTGGGACATATAACCCTTAAAATATTTCTAAGGCAAATTTCATGGGTCGTATAAGCACTATTTAGACATATTACCTTGTACTTGGTTTTCTAAGTCAAAATTTCAGACATATGACCACTATTTGGTCTTATTAGTCGTATTAGCAGCCTGTTCATATGTCTAATTCATATTCCAGTCCCCAAACATCATAATACCTAGTTCTAAACATATACACACAATTCCAAACATAGACTTAGCATAAACATAAACATTCATTCATCCCAAAACATACTATATGAACATATACATGTACATAACATACGGGTATCATACCCAAATTCATGAAAACTTACATACATGCATTTTCTAGCCCCAAATCATTTAAAAACGAGTAAAAAGGGGTCTAGAAACTCACCTTTGTTGTTTTCGGGTTTACACTCTTCACCCGAGCTACTTCAAACAATTCCAATCACTTAGAAACCTTCTTAACACGCATTTGAACACATAGAAACACATATAAGCATTTAACCGAGGCTAATTTAGCCAAGAACAACTTAAAAACATTAAACCTTACCTAAAAATCGAATTCTTCTTCTTGTTCTTCAAAAATCCGAAAGTTTCTCTGCTTTCTCTCTCTAAATGTCCGAAGATGGTGATGATGTGAAACAAGAGTGGGAGGCCATACCACCTTTTTTATGTAAATAAATATGAACTTTGCAAAATTGGGCACTTTTGGCCCCTCCCTTAAGTTAACTTTTGTTTTCTTTCCTTTTCTTTCTATTCTTGTTCTTTTAATTTCTTTAATAAGAAATTTACGGGTGTTACATTAACCAAGCAGGCTTGTCAGGCCCATAGATCTATGACGTCGTCAGGCTAGCAATAGTTAATGATTGTACATATATTCAACATTACATGGTATCTACAAAGGTCAACTAACCACAACATACAAGTGCAATGCCATAAGTTTACAAGAATCAAACGTGTTTACAAGTGCAATGTTTAGAAAGTAACATGTGTCACCCTAAAGTGTAAAAAATAATAAAAGGGGTATAGAAATATTCACATGGAAATTAAGGATGAGCGAATAAGAAGTTTTGTACATAAATGCCGAGTATTCGTTAAAGTTCAACCTAAATGAACGATGTGTTAAGTCAAACATGATCATTTTAGTGTTACGAGAATTCACGGTTTAAGTTTGTGATTTTGAATAGAAATTGTATCGATATTATTTATGAATCATTAACCCATGATTGTTACGTAGATACAATTTATTATTATTTTGATATTTAAATGATTATATAAGAACCTCTAGTGATTAACACTATCAACAAAATTTAAACTATTATAATGAAATGGTTATTATTTACTATTTAAATAAAATGGTAGTTTTGTAGATTTAATTGATTAAAACAATTACAATAAGTGTACTATACATATGTACTTATTTTCTAGAAAAAATATAAATAAACGCGTAACTATATTTTATAACGCGTAACTATATTTTATAACAATACGGAATTTATTTATTAAAAATTAAGTGGAAGTTATTATAATTTAAGATTAACAATAGATGTTATTTTGTAACAATTTTTGTAACTTAAAACAAAAGCATAAGAATTTCTTAATTCAATCTTTAAGAAAATAATTTTATTTAAATTTCTGATTAAAAAAAATATGATTTTCATATGATTAATAATAATATTTAGATATTTTCTGAAATTTAAATAGTAATGAAACCCCTTTTAAAAAAAATAAAAATTAAAGGCAGGGACTTGGGTTTGAACCTGGGTCCCTTGCCAAATCATGCCATGATCAAACCGCTGGGCCAAAGGCCTTGTTGTATTATGTTTCAGAAATGGGACCTTTAAAACCAAAATTTTCAGAAAATCCCCATTTCGCCCGAAGAACCCTAATTCCCAATCGATCGAATTGAGCAACAATTCGATGATAATAGACAAATTAACTATGGGGCTTTTGTGTTCCATGTAAAAACGTGCATATCCATGTAACCAATTACCTGTTTCGAAGTGAAAATCGACGGAGACGGGTGGAAGAGGTCGCGACGGTGTTGATTCAATATGCAATGTGTTTGTGTGTTTTTTTAATGAAATTGGGCTTACAGAGAGTTCAAGAAACTCGTATGAGATGTTTGGCCTCGATTATATAGTGTCAATTTAGCCGTTTGAACACCCAACAAGTTCGAGTTGTCCTCGGTTGTTTCAGGAGAAATTGAATGTGATTATGTCTGTTGCAGGTGAAATTGATATCACTTAATAACTTCGAATGATTAAAGGAACGTTTACTCATGTTTAATTCCATTTTTAACGTAGTTTAAGGGTTGTAACGGATTATGCTTCAAGATGATTTCGGTTATGGTTTTGGTGTTCATTCAAACACGGTTTAAGTCTAATTAACATCATAGTGTTGGAAACGAGTTTCTGAGGGTTTCAAGGTGGATTGGGGCTTTAAAACAGGTTATTTAGGTGGTTTGGTGGTCGCCGGACCATGGTCGAAGGTTGGCCGGGATCTTAGCCGGAAAAACAGGGGAAGAAAAGAGGGGGTTCAATTTATAATAATTGCAAGTTGGTCCCTGTGGTTTATGAGTTTGCATTATTTACCCGAAAGTTACATTTTCATTTAAAACCAATTTTACATTTTAGGCCCCTAGAGTTTAAATGTTATCATTTTATGTTAAAATTAGTTAACTACAAGTTTTACAATAATAAAACTTATAAAACTTTTATTTATTTACAAGTTTACCCTTAATATTATTATTATTATTATTATTATTATTATTATTATTATTATTATTATTATTATTATTACTATTATTATTATTATTATTAGCATTATTATTTTTATTATCATTATTATTATCATCATTATTTAATGAATTAAGTTATTAACTTCCAACCTAACTAATAAACCACCATAAGGAAGCCCTCAACGTTTCATGAATGACCACAAGGCCCTTACAAGAATTAACGATGTTAATCTATAATTAACGAAAAACACGAAAGGTTACAGTCTCCCTAGCTTTTAAGAATTTCGTCCCGAAATTAAGAATGAATCCTAAACAAACAGGAGACTTATGATAAAGATAAGTGTACTAACATACTGTGATTGGCGTTTGATTACGGGCGAGATGCTTCACTTTGTGAATTATGGAATTTTAAGGGTTCTTGACACGATGCATGCAGATTTGAACTCTGTCATGGAATGCGAAAGTTATCATTGACAAACTAACTCTTTGAGATTTGACACATGAAACGTTGGAAAAGATTGATGAGTTCCTGAGGTATATTAGACTTATAAAACATCTTGAATGAAGTTATGTAATAAAGTAACGTATTAAAGCCATTGAAAAAGTCTCTTAATTGTATGAAAGGTTGACCGACGGAATTTATGAATCCCAAGTGTCACTATATAATACGACACAAACTTAACGCATACGTATTGTTCATTTGGTCAAACCGTCAGATTAAGAATGATACGATAGGCTGAGATTTTGAGCTAGGTTCCCAAAGATGATTAGAGACATTGCTAATGCCAGAAGGTGAATCGATCATCAGAATTAACAATCGATGTTTAACGACACACCACGATGACTAACTATTAGAGGTAGGTAAGAGTCAATTTCTCGACTCGTTATCTTACATGAGTCAAAATGAAATGCGTGAAACTAGTTAGTCAGTCAATAATGCACCAAATGTTATTATGTCATCAAGAAATATGAGGCAATTTGAACATACAACAAGCTATGTCCACTTTTCCTTTATGCCAAACCATGAATACCAATCGCGGAAATTCATGACCTTTTTGTCCACATCGAAATGAATGTAATAACAAGTCTTGCAGTCAAGATAGAGGTTTAGAGATTTTCAAGATTAGGAATTCAAAGATTATCCAAAATAATGGGAATTGCATTCCTAATTAAGGGTAAAGAGTGAAACAAGGATGTCGTTCATGATCGTATTAGGATTTAAATAATCCCGAATATCAACGATAAAGGTAATCACAAATAGCTTTCCAAGTACGGCTTGCACACACAGTTCATCAAACCCATGAACACAACCGTACATTGCTATAACCAGAAAGGCATGACATAAATTTATATTGACTTTATCTCGTACGAATGATTGTTTTAGGAGTGTTATCATCATGTAATTATGTAACATCGCGTATTTTCGTTAAATAAAAGTTAACCTTGTTAAATTCTTATAAGATCTATTTATGCTATTTATGAAACGTATGGGTTATTTATGTTTAATTTTGCCTTTTAATGTAAAAGCAATTTAACCTAACTATTAAATTGAACCATGTAGTAATTATAATAGTATTAACACTAATAATAATGTCAATAATTATAATAAATTGTAATAACAATAATGATAGCAAAATAATAATATTAATAATGAGAATAATAATTATAACAATTTATAAAAGTTATTAAACTTAAGAAAATGTTTAAAAACCTAAACTAATTAAGTTAAGGGGGTTGGTTTTGCCATTTTGGAAACTTTAAAAGAAAGTTTCTGCATGAAATAAAAACCTTAAGAAACCTCAGGGACCAAAAGTGTAAATATCAAACACCCAAACCCCACCCCCCATTTCTCCCCCGATTCCTTCCCCACTTTCGGCCGAAAATCCGCCATTAACGAGCACTACACCCTATAATAATCTAATTAATCGAACCTGAACGACCATTTATCTGTTCCTAAACTAATATCACTTCCAATTGCATCTGAAACCATCAAAACTAACAAATTCGAACACCCTCTTCGGTCGCGACCTGTAGCATAGTCGATACCCACCTTCTGAGTTTTATTTCATGAAATTAACAGAGGGCTTCTCATCTTTAGAGTCATTAGAAACTTCCTTTGGAAGGAATTTGATTATCATCATTGTTTGGGCATCGATCGAGCATCAAGTAGCCGCGACCTGTTCTTCGTGGTGTTCATCATCAATCCGTCTTCTTTCTGGTAAATTAAACACATAAACATACACGAAATTACATGGGGAATCAAAGCCCCATGTTTATTTCTGTAATCGTTGTTGATTTAGTGTTCAATTTGGCTCAAATCGAATTTAGGGTTCTTGTGTTTATGGGGGATTCTTGTAACCGAGCTTATATAACTTAGAAATCGAGTGATACCGCGGCTGTATGCCTTGGTTCACCGGTTCCGTGGCCCCATGTTAACTTTGAGGTCCCGGGTTCGACCCCGGGCACCCTCATATATTTTTTTAGGCTTTTTGGGATTTAAAAAAATTATAGAAAATTTCTAAAAATTATAAAAATCAGTTTATAAACTTTATTTATTTTTAAAGCCACCTAACAATTTTCTGAAAATTCCGTTTCTCATAATACTTTAATATTTTATTAAATATTTTAGACAAATGATATAAGTGGTTCATTTTTTTTCTATAAAAATAGACTTTAAATGATGGTTAAAATCACTAAATTATTATTGGTTCAAATAATATCTATGTATTATGGTTTAAATCATGATTATCTCAATTAAATATAAAAGTTTTATATTTAAACCTTACAAATTACTACAAATGTGTTTGTTCATATTTTTATATAAAATATAGTATACTTCTTTCCATTTCAAGAAAATATAATTGAGTCCATTTGTTAAATTCAAATATTTAACAAAGCCCAAATTCCACTTGAAACCCTAATCCTCACCAATTCGTTAAATTTAATATTAAACTTAAACCTTGTAAACTTAAATATATATATATATATATATATATATATATATATATATATATATATATATATATATATATATTCTTAGGTACCTTGTGAGGGATTGCGTTGGAACGTTTATATTTCTTAATAATCATCATCCTTATACTTATTTGCCAAGTGAGTATTCACGGCCCCTATTTTACTTTCTTTCCTTTTGGGGAGAAAATATGCAAACATATTTTATAAACGGTTTTTAGTATTATTGATATCGCCTGTTACGTTAGTGCAAACACACTTGAAAGTCCTTACATTCTCGAACCGTTAGTAATGTGTAGCGAGGTAATTCTGAGAGTACTACTGGGTTTGACAAACCCTGCCCGGGCTAGTCGCGCTAGCTTGATTGGAGGTCAAACGGGTGCATTATTGACCTAACATTTGTCACTGTCTGGTGAGACGTGACGGGAAGGCAACAAACATACGAACATACAAACAGTCAGCCTCGGTTCGAAACGCTAAGTAACTTGTTTATAGGCTAGCTACCTATCGATATGCTTTAATTACTATACCATTCGAACAGTTACAAACATTTTTATCTGTGATAAAACCTGTGAACTCACCAACTTTATGTTAACACACTTTATCATGTTTTCTCAGGTAACAGGAACGCTTAATCTCATGATGCACAAGTAAGGAACGCACCCAGGACATGCATTTATCAGATCCATTTATTTTGCATTAGACATTGTTTTGACTTAGCATTTCAGACTTTCAGTATTGTTTACATTTCGTTATTCACTTCCACACTGTTATTCATTTCATTTACGTTAATCTGATTTAAGTCAAACATTTATTTTTAAACTCATATAGTGTCGTTTGATATGACCGTGTCTGAGATCCTGGTATGTCACACGCCTAATAGTAAAACCCCGTTTGTGGAAATTGAGGGTCTGAAAAATTAAGTTTTGATGATAACCCGAAAGAAAATCATTAAGTGATAAATAAAAGGTTCCATAAAGCTAGACCACATGACAAATTGAAACATAACAGTGTGAGAAAAGAAATCGATTTAAAATTTAAATGTTCCGGGATTGGAACTAAGATTACCCTAAGGTGGCAAAGACCTCTTTTGCGTTCAGGAATCATGTTTTTAGCTTGTCTGGTTGGAACACTATCGTCGATGAATCAGATAATGGCGTTCACCCTTCAAGTTATTACATGTTTCTTGTCAATTGATGTCTTAAAACCTTGGTATGTTTGAGATCAAGAAATGGGATTAGTCACCAAGATGTGGTTATCACTCCTAGCTTGGTGGTGTATTTCCCACAGTATGTCTCTTAACTACCAAACGAGAGCTTGATCCTAACCCATTGTTAAGAATCCACAGGAATAAAAATGAGGTAACTTACCATTAAGGTAAAGATAATCACTCATATCTTAACGGTGAAGTTTAATAGAAACAAAATATAGCAACATGAAAGACTTCCTCAAAGTACAGAATTCACCCCTACTTTGATGAGGTTATTTCATTTGAGGAAAATACCATCCATAAAATTTTAAACAGGTGAATTATCATCAAGGTATGTATTTCACGCCTATCTTGATGATTGAATTTCATAATAACAAGAAAACAATCGAGAATTGACATTGGTTACCAAAGTACGGGATTCAATCCTATTTTGGTGATGTCATTTCATTTGTGAAATACGAGTTCCAAAGGAAAATGATTGAAATATGTCCCCAAAACAAGGAAATCACCCCGATTCAGAGGATAAGGTTTCATAAAACACCCAATAGGAAAATTAAAAACTATCATCGAGATACGAAATTCACTCCTATTTTAAGAAGGTAATTCCACTTGTAAAATACGAATTCACAAGAATAAGAAGAAATGGTCATCAAGGTAAGGAATTCACTCCTGTCTTGATGATGCAATTTCATAAGAACAATGATGACGAATGGAAAATCATCACCAAAGTAAGGGAGTCACCCCTGTTTTGATGAGATAGAATCATTTAGGAGATACGAGTGTCCTTAGTCATAAGTTGACTTGCGGACTCTTGCATTGCCTACGATGCAAAACAGTTAGAAGATTTTACAACGCTCGACTTAGCAACGAAGAGAATATCGGCTAGAAATTCAGAAACTTCAAATTACATCAATGTAACATTGACAGGAAAAGAAAATCATGCTTGCTAGAATCAAGGTTTAATTTTGGGATAATAGAGTTAATTGTGTTAGGTTCTCAAAGCTTGAATGGTTTAAGTCAGGAAGACAAGATCAATGACGGAAACGATTCAACATAAAAATAGATGTAAACGTTTGGTTCAAAATAAAAGGGGAATGCATTGACTTCTCATAATGTTATGTTAACCATAACTTTACAGAAGACACGCGTACCTATAAGCGAACACCCATCTCATGAGTTCTAGGTCAGATAAATGGATCCAACAGTTGAATCGGATTTACGTGTATACCTTGCCTAGACAAAGTATCCCGAGATGCAGGTATTCCACCTTTTGGCATTACATGATTTCAGTTATGGGACACACTTTAAGAACATTTAAAAACCCTAAGTAACAATTTTAAGGTTTGAAAACCATTCGGTTTAGACGACCAATATCTTTGGATATATTAAGATCTATGTACACGTTGGTCAAGGTATAAAGATAGTTACATAAGGCGCACAACGTATAACGATGTTTAAGCATAGAAATTGAGGAGTATAACGAGTTCAATATTAACGAGAACATTACGTAAGATAGGAATGAGAAGATATTAGAGTTTCGATGATAAATCAGTCCAAGAAATCAAGGATTTTCGATGTTTTGAATGTAAACCGGATGGTTCCATTTGGTAACGCATTACCATTTGAAAACGTTGACACGTCAAGGTAAATTGACCCATTTGCCTTAGAAACTTGTGTATGTTGACCATAGTTTACCACTAATCCCAGAAATCCCCAGGTAAGCATAACTGGTTGCCTTAGCCTGAAGGCCTTTTACCAGGAAATCCAGAATACAGGTGTCTATATGTCACACAATTTCTTAGGTTCATGAAATCAAAACCTTGATGAGATTTTCATAGATTAGACATAGTGTCTAAGGAATTAAACCCACGATAATAAGTGTAGATTCCACATATCATCGAGGATAAATTTAAGAAGGTTCATTCGTCGGGGAGAATCAAAGAGTCAAAGTTAAGTTTAGGGGAGACAGGTAACAAAGTTTAAGCATACATGAAGGCAATCCTATGCTAAGGCATCAAGTTTCATGTAAGAAAGCATAGCATTATGTAGCATGCAAACCATATATCTTTACAAGAATTGAAATATGATTCTATAAGGTTCATGCATACGCTATAGTCTAGGTCACCATTTCTAATAACCTAGAACCCTATAGTTATGGGCTCTCATACCAATCTGTCACACCCCAACCTTGACGGCGAAAGCGTCGAGATGTGAGAGTTAAGATCGTTCACAACCACATAACGCTATTATTAAATCCAAATATATTTTTCATAGTTTTAAAAGTAACATTACAAACATAAATCTCAAACAAAGATAACATCATGATATACAAGTTAAATGTGACAAGTTAATCCTTTTATTTCTCTAGGTCCAATCCTAGATGTGATAAGCTTTCAAGTGTAGTAATCATACTCGAGTATTTCCTGAAACATGTTAAAAATAAAAAGTCAACAATAATGTTGGTGAGATTTCCATAGTTTTCAATACATAAGTATATAAAAGATGACAATTCATGTTGTAAGTTAGAGAACAAAATAACTAGGGATGTAAGATAGAATGCACAATCAAACATTGATAGATTTTTACAAGTGTCAAACGTTTACAAGTATATACGATTAGCTAAGTGTACTTGGATAAACCAAGCAGGCTTGTCAGGCCCATAGATCTATGACGTTACCAGGCTAGCAATAGTTAATGATTGTACATATATTCGACATTACATGGTATCTACAAAGGTCAACTAACCACAACATACAAGTGCAATGCCATAAGTTTACAAGAATCAAACATTTTTACAAGTGCAATGTTTATAAAGTAACATGTTTCACCCCAAAGTGTAAAAAATAATAAAAGGGGTATAGAAATACTCACATGGAAATTAAGGATGAGCAAATAAGAAGTTTTGTACATAAATGTTGAGTATTCGTTAAAGTTCAACCTAAATGAACGATGTGTTAAGTCAAACATGATCATTTTAGTGTTACGAGAATTCACGGTTTAAGTTTGTGATTTTGAATATTTTTTGTATGGATATTATTTATGAATCATTAACCCATGATTATTATGTAGATACACTTTATTATTATTTTGATATTTAAATGATTATATAAGAACCTAGAGTGATTAACACTATCAACAAAATTTAAACTATTATAATGAAATGGTTATTATTTACTATTTAAATAAAATGGTAATTTTATATATTTAATTGATTAAAACAATGACAATATGTGTACACTATACATATGTACTTATTTTCTAAAAAAATATAAATATACGCGTAACTATATTTTATAACAATAAGGAATTTATTTATTAAAAATTAAGTGGAAGTTATTATAATTTAAGATTAACAATAGATGTTATTTTGTAACAATTTTTATAATTTAAAACAAAAGCATAAGAATTTCTTAATTCAATCTTTAAGAAAATAATTTTATTTAAATTTTTGATTAAAAAATATGATTTTCATATGATTAATAATAATATTTAGATATTTTCTGAAATTTAAATAGTAATGAAACCCCTTTTTAAAAAAATAAAATATAAAGGCAGGGACTTGGGTTTGAACCCAGGTCCCTTGCCAAATCATGCCATGATCAAACCGCTGGGCCAAAGGCCTTGTTGTATTATGTTTCAGAAATGGGACCTTTAAAACCAAATTTTTCAGAAAATCCCCATTTTACCCGAAGAACCCTAATTCCCAATAGATCGAATTGAGCAAACAATTCGATGATAATAGACAAATTAACTATGGGGCTTTTGTTTCCCATGTAAAAACGTGCATATCCATGTAACCAATTACCTGTTTTGAAGTGAAAATCGACGGAGACGGGTGGAAGAGGTCGCGATGGTGTTGATTCAACGTGCAATGTGTTTGTGTGTTTTTTTAATAAAATTAGGCTTACAGAGAGTTCAAGAAACTCGTATGAGATGTTTGGCCTCGATTATATAGTGTCAATTTAGCCGTTTGAACACCCAACAAGTTCGAGTTGTCCTCGGTTGTTTCAGGCGAAATTGAATATGATTAAGTCCGTTGCAGGTGAAATTGATATCACTTAATAACTTCGAATGATTAAAGGAACGTTTACTCATGTTTAATTCCATTTTTAACGCAGTTTAAGGGTTGTAACGGATTATGCTTCAAGATGATTTCGGTTATGGTTTTGGTGTTCATTCAACACGGTTTAAGTCTAATTAACACCCATCATAGTGTTGGAAATGAGTTTCCGAGGGTTTCGAGGTGGATTGGGGATTTAAAACAGGTTATTTAGGCGGTTTGGTGGTCGCCGGACCATGGCCGGAGATTGGCCGGGATCTTAGCCGGGAAAACAGGGGAAGAAAAGAGGGGGTTCAATTTATAATAATTGCAAGTTGGTCCCTGTGGTTTATGAGTTTGCATTATTTACCTGAAAGTTACATTTTCATTTAAAACAAATTTTACATTTTAGGCCCCTAGAGTTTAAATATTATCATTGTATGTTAAAATTAGTTAACTACAAGTTTTACAATTATAAAACTTATAAAACTTTTATTTATTTACAAGTTTACCCTTAATATTATTATTGTTATTATTATTATTATTATTATTATTATTATTATTATTATTATTATTATTACTACTACTATTATTATTATTAGCATTATTATTATTATTATCATTATTATTATCATCATTATTTAATAAATTAAGTTATTAACTTCCAACCTAACTAATAAACCACCATAAGAAAGCCCTTAACGTTTCATGAATGACCACAAGGCCCTTACAAGAATTAACGATGTTAATCTTTAATTAACGAAAAACACGAAAGGTTACAATTAGTGAGACTAAAAGGAAGTACCAGGAATTCGAAGTGACCCTGATGTGTTTTAAAACCAGTCTTATGGATGTCTTCATCATGCATGAGGACTTGATGGTAACCAGATTTTAAGTCTAACTTGGAGAAGAAAGAGGCCTCGCCCAATTTATCAAGCAGTTCTTCAATGAGGGGAATCGAAAAACTATCTTTAATTGTAGCTTCATTAAGCTTCATGTAATCAACACACATCCTATAGGAGCCATCCTTATTCTTAACTAGTACCACAGGAGCTGCAAACGAGCTGGTACTACTGCGGATGACACCAGAGTCTAATAACTCTTGAGCCATCTGTTTAATGATATTCTTTTGGGCATTAGGATATCTGAAAGGTTTCAGATTAAAATTGATGGTTTCATCCTTCAATAAAATCTTATGATCACAGATTCTCTTGGGTAGTAAACCCATGGGCAACTCAAAAATGTCTTTGAATTCTTCCAACAAACGTGACATCTGATCATCGGTAATAGTTGGCTGCACCAATGGGTTGTGTTGGTACCCTTCCTCCGTATGTAAACTAAACAAATGCGCCTGAGACAAGTGAGAATTAGGGTGCAACAAGGAAATCATTTTCTGAAAGGAGCAAGAATTAACTCCTTGAGTTGTATTACCTTTCAGAGTAACTTGTTGCTTTCCCACAGTGAACTTCAAAACAATATCGTTGAGGGTTTGCAGCCATTGAATTCCCAAAACAACATCATAACTGCTTAATAGAATCACCAGCATGTCTGCTTTGAACCATCTATCTTGCATAGACCATTGGAAATCCTTACACATGCCCACACAAGAGAGTTTATTACCATCAGCAATCGTGACAGAATGTCAACAATTGGCTGAATGGGGCATTTCAATTTGGCAGCCAACTTGCTATCAATGAAATTATGTGTGGATACACTGTCTATCAACACTTGCAACTGCTTAGTACTCAAGGCTCCTTTAATTTTCATTGTTGAAAAAGAAGGGACACCAGTGATAGCATGCAATGAGATGTGAGGATCGTGAACTACCTGAACCTCTTCTAGAGGAATCATTCCTGTAGTTATTTCCAATTCATCCTCCATGCCATCATCCACTTCAAATACAAACAATTGTTTAGAATTGGAACATTTGTGACCCGGAGTGTACTTTTTGGAGCACCAGAAACATTCTCCCTTGGCCTTTTTATCATCAAATTCTTTACTGGTTAATCTTTTTATGGTTTTAAAGGAATTAACAGGATTAGCTTTGATTGGTGGTGTAGGTGGCAGTGGTAGTTTAGAAGTGACACCAATAGAATGTTGTGTAAAAGGTTTAGAAGAAGGTTTATTAGGTTTATAGGTGGAATTTGCCACGGTTATATATGCTTGATTTTGCAATCTAGCTAGAGAATGAGCTTCTCTTAATAGTATCACACCCTCAATTTCCACAAACGGGGTTTTACCGTTAGGCGTGTGACATACCAGGATCTCAGACACGGTCATATCAAACGACACTATATGAATTTAAAAAAATAAATGTTTGACTTAAATCAGAGTAACGTAAATAAAATGAATAACAGTGCGGAAGTGAATAACAAAATGTAAACAATACTGGAAATCTGAAATGCTAAGTCAAAACAATGTCTAAGGCAAAATAAATGGATCTGATGAATGCATGTCCTGAGTGCGTTCCTTAATCGTGCATCATGAGATTAAGCGTTCCTGTTACCTGAGAAAACATGCTAAAGTGTGTCAATATAAAGTTGGTGAGTTCACAGGTTTTATCACAGATAAAAATGTTTATAACTGTTCGAATGGTATAGTAACTAAAGCATATCGATAGGTAGCTAGCCTATAAACAAGTTACTTAGCGTTTCGAACTGAGGCTGACTGTTTGAATGTTTGTATGTTTGTTTCCTTCCCGTCACGTCCCACCAGACAGTAACAAATGTTAGGTCAATAATGCACCCTTTTGACCTCCAATCAAGCTAGCGCGACTAGCCCGGGCGGGGTTTGTCAAACCCAGTAGTACTACTCAGAATTACCTCGCTACACATTACTAACGGTTCGAGAATGTAAGGACTTTCAAGTGTGTTTGCACTAACGTAACTGGCGATATCAATAATACTAAAATCCATTTATAAAATATGTTTGCATGTTTTCTCCCTCAAAAAGGAAAGAAAGTAAAATAGGGGCCGTGAATACTCACTTGGCAAATAAGTATAAGGATGATGATTATTAAGAAATATAAACGTTCCAACGCAATCCCTCACAAGGTACCTAAGAATATATATATAGTTAAGTTTACCAGGTTTAAGTTTAATATTAAGTTTAACGAATTGACGAGGATTAGGGTTTCAAGTGGAATTTGGGGCTTTGTTAAATATTTGAATTTAACAAATGGACTCAATTATATTTTCTTGAAATGAAAAGAAGTATACTATATTTTATATAAAACTGTGAACGAACACATTTGTAGTAATTTGTAAGGTTTAAATATAAAACTTTTATATTTAATTGAGATAATCATGATTTAAACCATAATACATAGATATTATTTGAACCAATAATAATTTAGTGATTTTAACTATTTAAAGTTTTTTTTATAAAAATAAACTAATTATAACATTTGTTAATCATATTTTATATAAAAATTATTAAGGTGTTTAAAGAAATAATTTGACAGAAAGTCATTAGATAACTTTTAAAATAAACAAAGTTTATAAGATTGATTTTTATAATTTTTAGAAATTTTCTATAATTTTTTTAAAGCCCAAAAAGGCCTAAAAAATGTTTGAGGGTGCCCGGGGTCAAACCCGGGACCTCAAGGTTAGCAAGTAGACATGGAACCGGTAGAACAAGGCTCATAGCCGCGGTAAGTCTCGGTTTCAAAATCTTTTAAACACAATCCAATTGATTTTCCCCAATTCATATAAACCCTAAATTCAATTGGATCGAAATCAACCCCAAATCGATTATGTTAATGTGATTAAACTTAGGGCTTTCATTGCCCATATGAAACCGAGTGTGAGGATGTGTCAAATTACCCGAATTGGTGAGATTTTGATGGAGAACGAGTACACGAGCCAATCGCGACCACGTATCACTCGTTTGCTACCCAAACGACGATGATAATCAAATTAAACTCGAGGGAAACTTCGAAAGATGATCCAGATGCAAAGCCCCTTGTCAATTTAAGTTAAATTTGTTCGGAGGTTAGGTTTCAACTGGTTGTAGGTTCGCGAAGAAGAAGGTGGATCGAATGTGGTGTTTATGCGTGTTTCTTTCTAAATTGAATTCGATTGAAGATTAGAAACGATTAAATGATCGTGTATGTGCAATTAATTTGATTATTATAGTGGTTAGTGCACGATCGTGGAGGGTGTTCAGCCGAAAACGGGGAGGGAATCGGGGAAGAAAGTGGGGGTGGGTTTTGGGTGTTTTTGGTATTTACACAAATGGTCCCTGAGGTTTATAAAGGTTTTTATTTTGTGCCGAAACTTCAATTTAAAGTTTATAAATTGACATTAAGATCCCCTAATCTTTAACTACTTAAAGTTTTAAACATTGTTAAGTTTTGTAATTTATTTTTTTTTATTATTGCTATTATTATTATTATTATTACTAACTTAGAAACTTTAAATTAAATAAGGAATTATACATAAATAGCCCACCAAGTTTCATAAATAGCATAAATAGTTCTTACAAAAATTAACTTTTAATTAATAAAATTTCGAGATGTTACAGTCTCCCCTGCTTTAGGAAATTTCGTCCCGAAATTTTAATCACGGGGAGGCTGAAACGAAAAGATGAGGGTACTTGGATTTCATTTGGTCCTCACATTCCCAGGTGAACTCTGGGTCACGTTTAGATTTCCATTGGACTTTGACAATAGGGATACGACTGTGTTTGAGTGTCTTGTCCTCTCGGTCCATAACTTCCACTCGTTCCTCGATGAAACGTAGTTGTTCGTCAACATGTATCTCGTCTAGCGGAATGACGAGAGTCTCGTCTGCAAGGCATTTCTTCAGGTTTGAAACATGGAACACATCATGTACTCCACTGAGTTCTTCAGGTAAGTTCAACTGATAGGCTACGGGGCCAACCCGTTTAACAATCTCAAATGGTCCAACGTACCTAGGGTTTAGTTTTCCACGTTTCCCGAAACGAATCACACCCTTCCAAGGTGATACTTTCAAAAGCACTTTATCACCTATTTGAAATTCCAATGGTCGGCGACGCTTATCAGCGTAACTCTTCTGTCGGTCACGTGCTGCTGCCATACAGTTACGGATCTGCACGATCTTCTCAGTCGTCTCGTGCACAAGTTCAGGACCGGTAAGTTGGCTTTCTCCAACTTCCGCCCAGCAAATAGGTGACCGGCACCTACGCCCATACAGTGCCTCAAATGGAGCAGCTTTGATCGACGTGTGATAGCTATTATTGTATGAAAACTCCACTAACGGTAAGTGAGTTTCCCAACTGCTGCCAAAATCAATCACGCAGGCGCGCAACATATCTTCCAAGGTTTGGATCGTACGCTCACTCTGGCCATCAGTTTGTGGATGATATGCTGTCACACCCCCGCTTATAGCAGAAACACGAGGATGTAATGGACGGGATCGTCATAACACATTGTTAAGTTAATAGAGATGAATTAAATGAAGAAAGTCAACGTGTCATGACGTCACCCAACATAAATGGAGACTTGTGTCGCAGTTACTCAATTCCACGACAAACATAGTCATACAAACCAAATAAGTATAAGTCCCACAACCCAGGAAACAAATGAACATAAGTGAATAATGAAAATCAAGCAACTGTCACAGACATCCAATGAGTCTAAGCAGTGCAATCCTAAGGTCATCGCTAAGGCAACATCCCTAGCTATCCTCAATGATTGTTACCTGAAAAGATATGCTCAAAAGGTCAACATATTGTTGGTGACTTCACAGGTTTAAACATAAATTGAAAACTTGTTGCTGTGCATGAGTTATGGATCATAAGTGTATACAGTTTATCACAAGTAATATCACATGAGCATCACAACTAAACCTATGACGAACCACATAGCAATTGTTGGAACATATTCACCCAAGGCCCGTTCCTGGCAGTGTGATGGTACTCACAAGTAACCATTTGTCAAGGGTGGGGGTGTCAACCCAATAGTACTATCAATATCTGTCCGTCGGCTCCAACACCGGAGTTAAATAATTATGATTAAAGAACCACTAAGAAGAACCACAAAGAAACTCATGCATAAGATATAGCTTGCAAACAGTAACACGTTAATACCAAGTATGAAAATTGTATGTATGTTGTACAGCATTAAAAACGTGTGAGCATACTTTTCCCCCATGTTTGTAAAAGATTGAAACAATTGTATAAGCATAAAAAGGGGCCGTGAAACTCACATGGCGTATAAGTATGTATATAAGATGATTAAATAGGATAATGATCAATGTTCCAATGAACTCCTTCACAAGATACCTAAACATGTATATATTTACAAATTTTACGTTAATAATAATGTTAAAGTTCTAACGAGAACTAGGGTTTCAATGGAATTTGGGTTCTGTTAGTTAAATAAAATGGAATCACTTATCTTTTAACTCAATGAAAAAGTTTATACATTAAAACAATTTAATATAAGGAACAGAAATTAAATCATTTATAATAAGTGGTAAAGTTTAAGTGTATATAAATTTTTTTAATTATTTGAAATAATCATAATTTAATCAATAGTTGAAGGCAACGTATGGATTTATTAATTTAAACCATTATTTAAAGTGCCTAAGATAACATTTGTAAATAATTTGTGAATTTATAATCTCCACAATTATCATGATTAATCCATAATTAAAGGTAGTATAGTGTGTCACACCCCTGCTTATAGCGGAAACACGATGATGTAACGGACGGGATCGTCATAACACATTGTTAAGTTAATAGAGATGCATTAAATGAAGAAAGTCAACGTGTCATGACGTCATCCGACACAAATAGAGACTTGTGTCGCAGTTAGTCAATTCCACGACAAACATAGTCATACAAACCAAATAAGTATAAGTCCCACAACCCGGGAAACAAATGAACATAAGTGAATAATGAAAATCAAACAACTGTCACATACATCCAATGAGTCTAAGTAGTGCAATCCTAAGGTCGTCGCTAAGGCAGCATCCCTAGCTATCCTCAATGATTGTTACCTGTAAAGTTATACTCAAAAGGTGAACATATTGTTGGTGAGTTCACAGGTTTGAATTGTAAACATGTAATTGATGCTGTATAGACCGACAACACATCTTCCCGGGGTCACGTTAACCCCGCGAGTTATCGTCACCACTCCTGCTGTAACAACTATCCCGTGATAGGTCACAAAGACACTGCCCCGTTGTTCTTAAGGCAACTATGGCTCACTGTCCATAATCTACCATAAGGCTCGTAATAGGCCTAGTTACTAGAACCAAGCACCATTTCCAAGACTTCTTAACCGTCAAATCCATCCCGTGCCCCTTAGACCATGCATGACTTTCTTTCATTCATTCATTCATTAATGTATGCATTCATTCGTCATGTCCCTCTTTCATTATCTTTCACTTTACGTTCTTAGTACATTCGTTTCATTTTCTTCATCATTAATATTTTACTTATTAATGATTATACTCTTCGTTAAATTTTAATCATCCTTCATCATGCTATTTCATACTTAACAATATTAAAATAATAATAATATTGCTAATAATAATAAACTACTGATAATAATATCAGTAATAATAACAAAGGTCAATCATTAAATCATTGCATGCATAAAACATCGTCATTAAATAGCCCTTGGTTAACCTTGGTCAAAACCCTAAAACTCAAATTCCCTGAAAAATCCTATAAAAAATTTCTAAGTATAAAAATTCTAGACACATGAGGACTATTTGGGCGCATGAGCACTGTTGGGACTTATCACCTTACACTTAGAAAGTTCAGGATCGATGACTTCTTCCTCTAGCTCATCTAGCTCTCAAGATGATGCTACCAAAAAGGGGGAGAAAGTGGTCATGTACCTGCTCTGATACCAATTGCAGGATCGATTTCGGGTGGTTTTTCTCTCAACTCACTGTGAATCAACACTCGGCAAGCAGTCTTTAGGAAGAGTTGATCACAATATAACAAGTAACAAGTAGTAAGAAAATTAACACAGCAAGTAATTTTCAAGGTACTTTTATATATTGCTTCTCAACTCAAAGGATTACAAGACGCTTGGACTCAAATCACTTATCTAAAGAGTTACAGGGAGAAGATATATATAATACTACCTACAGCCGGGAATACTTTGATTCCAGCTGGACACCTCTAACCTTACATCTATACTACAAGACTCTAGGTGAGGTCTTTCAGACATTTTGCATGCCTGAGAGTGGGTAGTCAGGACATGTCCCTGACTTACCCATGCTACCAACTAAGGTTGGTAACGTGTACTATCATCAAAAGGTGAGCAGTAGAATAAAGTATGGTCAACAGCATGGTCCTTTAGGAAGAACCCATGCTGTGTCACCCATGCGGTGTCAGAGGTCTGCATGCGGACTGACAGGGACCATACCTTTATCTGCTGGACATAGCATTGTCTTCCGAATGATAAGGTGCTTCGGAAGAATAACTTCTTCCGAAAGCACTTATACTTCGGAAGACTGCTTCTTCCGAGGCTTGGAGTCTTCTTTGTCTTGGAAGCAGACTTTGTCTTCAGCTCTTTCATCAGACTTTGTCTTCGGAAGCTTTCAGACTTTGTCTTCAGCTCTTTCATCAGACTTTGTCTTCGGAAGCTTTCAGACTTTGTCTTCAGCTCTTTCATCAGACTTTGTCTCCGGAAGATATCTTCAGCTGTTGGCTTCAGCTGTTGTCTTCAGCAGTTGACTTCAGCTTATGCCTTCAGTAGATATCTTCAGCTGTTCTTCAGACTTTCGGAAGATCTTTTGCTTGACTTCGGAAGCCCTTTGATGTAGTACCAAAAGTGACTATGAAGTGAATTTGGTTGCACCAGCCTCATCATGATCCAACAAACTCCCCCTAGGCTGATGCTACCAAAACTTCACTTCCCTCTTCTTCTCAAAGTTCTCAGCACCAAGGAAAGCAGGTGTTTATCAGTATCTTCATTCTTTCCTGCTGTGATGCTGAGAATCTTGTACAAATCTTTGGTGGACAGCACCTCTACTCTGTCACCTTGGATTTTGTGTACCCTCTGTTGTGTCCCTCTGAAAAGAGTTAGTTGATGGGAAGTATAGTCATATTCCCATCGAACTATTGGTTCCAATTCAGGACCTTCCACCATCTGTAGAAAGGCTGTGCCTTTGGTGGTTGATCTTTCCTTGTCTTCCACTCTTTTCAGCTTCAACTCTTCTTCAATCTTGGCTCTTCGACTTCGTTCAGCCAAGTGGAGACCGCTGATGTAATTTCTTATATGTGCAGCAGTCTCAGAGTTGGAGGGATTGGAGAATGGCTTCTCTGCAAGCTCGGCAAGATCAAATCTGCTGAGATGCAGTAAAGAGGTGGCATTAAGCCTGTTGGTTTCGCCATTCTCTCTTTCCACAACAAAGTTGTGAGAAGGTTCATCGAACCTCCACTGGATTATAGCATTTCTAGGCCCAGGAGATTGACCAGAAATCCTGTCCTCTTTCCTGGTATCCAGCAGAGTCACCAGTCTTCTTCTTAGTCTCTTCTCCTCAGCATTGAGGGTATCGGAGTTGAGACCAAGAAGTCTTGCAGCCTGGCCCAAGGTTTCTCTAGGCAATTCAAGAAATTGGCCTAGGGTGAGGGAGCTTGAAGAGTTGTCAACATAGGTGATGTTGATAACCTCTCCCTCATAGGAGATACTGCTCAAAGTAGTACAATTGATGAGCTTTGTCTTGAACTCCTTAATTTCCTCAAAGGAGAAATGTTTAGGAGGCTGAGAGGATGGTCTTGGTAGTTGTTGGGTAGGCTTAGGTTTAGTGGTTTTGGGTTGAGTCTTGGGTTTTAGGATGGGTAGTTTGGGTGGTTGAGGTGATGTGGTAGGTTTGGGTAGAGTTGTGGGTTGAGGGGTGAAGGTTTCATCAGTGGGTTCAGGTTTGATGGGAAAAGGGGTTGGTTCTGGTGTAGGTTGTGGCTGTGGTTGAGTGGCTAAGGTTGAGACTGTCCCTTGTACCCTCCTGTACATCTCCCTTCTCTTCCCCAAACGGATGTCAGCTTTGATTTCACTGACTATCCGCTGGAGTGTCCTTTCGGACATAGGTCCCACCTGCCTACCAGAGAAGCCATGAGCCCGAAGGTAGTCCTTCATCCAGGCTTTGTTAGTTGACTTCTTGGCAGCAGTGACCTCCTTCTCTTCCTCCCTCTTCCTCTTCACCTTCAGCTTCTCCCTATCAGCCTTCTTCCTTTCCTTCTCCATTTGATCCTGCTCCTTGTTGTGGAGCAGCAGGATCATATCATCATCATGTGGAGACAGTTCAGGAAGACTGAAACCTCTTGAGAGCAGGAACTTGATCCTAGCCTCTCTCAGCTTCAGGGCTGCCTCCCTCTGCTCTTGTTCTTCCCTCTCCAAGGCCAACCTGGCTTCCCTTTCTTGTTATAGCCTGGTTGACCTCTCCAAAGTCACCAACTCCTCTAATGGTAGCAGGAGTATTTCCTCATTGACAGCTCCAAGACTGATGAGCTGGTCAATGAGTGCTGTTCTTCTCTTCAGGTTGATTTCTTCCTGATTGGCTGCAGCTGCCTTAGAGCTGGCAGCTAGCACCTTTTCAGTTGGAAACCTCCCTTTCTTTTTATCCTTCTCAATCCTTTCCTCCTCCTGAAGCTCTTCCGCAGTCAGTTTTCTTTTGCCTTTGTCTTTGATGGTGCTTGACTGTGGTGGTTCTTGAATGGAGGGTTGTGATTGAGATAGAAGTTCAGCTGGTGCTTGGATTGGAGGAGTTTCAGAAGTGTCCTCCCTGCCCACCTCGGATGCTATGTCAGCAATGACATCTGTGATGGTCAGCTCCTCGGACATCTGAAACAAGCCTTCCGCAGCTTCTATTTCGGCTTCGGAAGATTTTTCTTGTTCTTCCGAGGCTTTCATATAGGCTTCGGAAGCTTCAGTTTGAGCTTCAGAAGATGAGACTGCTGCAAATTCTGTCCCATCTGTTTCAGTTGCTGGGCCATCAGTCCCCATTTCCCCTTCGAAGCTAATCTCAGGTTCCATGAAGACCTTAGGTTGACCAACTTCTTCCACAGTGGTAGAAGGTGCAGTCAGTCTTTGAAGCTCCTCAGCCCCAAAGTAAGCAAATGTGGTGTCGGGGCTGGGCTGTTCTAGGGATGATCTCAATACAAACTGTGTGAACAGTCTGTAGAGATCTTGAAGCATCCTTGAGTCAATCTCCAGAAAGGATTGAGATGACTCAGGTAGGGTAATGATTTGTTGGGTGGAAATGAGTTGGGTCTGTGGTTCCATAGGTGTTTGTCTCTGAACTTTCTCCCCCTTTTTGGTAGCATCATCTTGAGAGCTAGATGAGCTAGAGGAAGAAGTCATTGAGACCTGGATAGGTACATGCCTAACAGACCTCTCCGTCTGTTTCTCAGCTAGTTGAACCTTGAGAGAGTTAATCTCAAGTTGCTGAGTGGCAGTCCTTGATTCTAAGATCTTCACCTGTGATTCCAGGTTGGAGACCTTAGAAAGCAAGTACTGAAGTGTTAGTTGCATACTACCCTCATCTTCATAAGAAGAATCACGGGGAGATGAGATAACATACTTAGTATGCTCACTCTCACCACCAGATGTGGTTTCTTGGCACCCTGGTTTCCTCTGCTCAGAGTCATCTCTTTCAGAGATGTCAATGGGCAAAGTTGCCGTAGACTCAGTCCTAATGATGTTACCACTATCCTGAGAGCTCAGTGAGAAACTCTGAGTAGTGGTAGCTGAGTCTACATGAGTCCCCTTCACATCAGTGGGACTCACCTCAGTAGCTGGCTTCTGATGGGGGCTAGAGACAAGGGATCCCTCTTGGCTCTGTTGATCTCTCAGTGGGTGGTTTAGATCAACTTCATGGCCATGGAGAGATGTAATCTCTTCATCAGTTCGGAGTAAAAGGTCAGTGAAAGAGAGGGTGGTTAGTCCTACTGACCCGGGACTTAGATCAATGTCTACAGGCATTGAGCCTTTGGTGGGGCTGTCCCTAGAAAGCTGCACAGGGGAGTGTAGAGACTCACCCTGCGGGCTAAAGGCTTGGGGTTCGGGCTCAGGGGTTTGAGACTGAGGAGGCTCAAAACCCACATTGAGGTCAAATGTGAAGGATGGTGTGACCTCGGACTGAGTGGGAGCCCATGATTCCACTCTAGTCCTTTCGGTGTGAACAGGAGGAGCTTGTTCAATCAGAGTAGATTGAACAAGGGTTCGTTTGGGGCGTCTTTGATAGGTGGCTTTGATGGGTAAAGAAGGCTTTGGTATTGTGGTGGATGTTGCTGGTGTGGGTTCATCACCTGTGGGGATAACAGGGATGTCACCAGGAGCTATGCGCTCAGTCATCGCTGGAGGTAATGGAGTGTACCGTCCAGTGAAGTTGGTGGACATCTTCTTCAGTATTTTGAAGATGGTAGGCCTCATATGTGGAACAGGAAGAGCAGCTGCGCAGACAAGCTTGCTTGGTTCCATCTCACAGTTGATTAAGTGTTGAAGGAATCGGGGATACATGAAGAATGTATCTCTGCTCAGATTGGCGATTAGGTTATTCAACACAAATCGTGAGTAGTTGAATCTGAGGCCTCTCACCAACCCATGAACTAGGCATCCTAGTTCATATGGGATTTGATCCCAACCCCCTGATTTGTTGGAGAGGCAGTGTAGAACGATGTGCAGCAAGAACTTCCAATGGTAAGAGAAGTTGAACTTGTATACCGTAGATCTGCTGACATCGCCTCCATATCCCATGAGGATATAGGTGCCTTCCAATTCTTCCTTGGGGAACTCAGTAGGAGCCCCATCATCGTGAAGCTCGAGATGCTCCCTGATGATCTGTTCATTGATGACCAACTCTTGGCCACAAACTCGGGTTCTCAGGACTCGAACCCCATTCAGTACTGCAGTTTCACCATTGCTCCAAAATTCTGACATATGGTTGGAGTATATGGTGGGATTAACTGTTAGTGCAGTGAGATAGGTGGATTCGGTGAGAAAGGTGATGATTTGGGTGAAGTCGGCATCCCTTGACGAGTCAAGTAATGCGACTTGGTTGTGCTGAGGGTTTAGTGCCATTGAAGAAAAGGTAAGCTTGAAGTTTTGAGTGAGATTGAGGGTTTTACAGTGAAGGGAACAGTTAGGGCTGTAAAGTGGTAAAAGAAAATGAATTTGATCAGTCAAGATTATTTAAAAGGGTGGATAGTGGTATGGTGGTGGTAATAGGGTTACTGTGGGTGGTATGGTGGTTTACGGCAGCGAAATGATGTTGGCGGCATGGATAATTTTAAATAATCTGACCATCAAGTACAAAATTTTTACTTTTTACAGAGTGGGGCCCAAAAGATATCCGTTACAAGTAAAATCTTATCTTCCGAAGGTAAAACATTTCCGAAGGTAATTTTCTTCTGAAGGCAATTTCTCTTCCGAAGCAAGGCATTGCTTCCTAAGGTAAAGTTGTCTTTCCGAATGGAGAGTTGTATAAGTTTCGGAAGTAGATCTGATATAAAATCAATCGCTTCTTCCGAGACCACAAACTCTTCCGAGAAGAAAATTTCCATTGAGGAATTTGGCTTCGGAGGATATTCAAGGATATCATCCGAGAGTTAATTCCTCTTCGGAAGGAATTTACACTTGGAATAATTTAAAGATCTTTTGTAACAGGGCTTAAATTGTATTGACACAAGACATTACTCATTTAAAAAGGTTTTCAAAAGAGGTAGTTATTCAATGTTTATCATCCCAATTGCTGATATGAGATACTTAAATCTTTGTTCATCAAATGCCTTTGTGAACAAATCAGCATATTGTTCATTTGAGTCAACTTTGATTAACTTTATCAGCTGTTTCTCATGAATATCTCTAATGAAATGATACCTGATATCAATGTGTTTTGTCTTGGAGTGCTTCACTGGATTCTCAGTAATGGAGATAGCACTGTTGTTGTCAATATGGATAGGAGTAGTCATGAAGTTGAACCCATAGTCTAACATCTGATTTTGAATCCATAGCAGTTGAGCACAGCAGCTAGCAGCGGCGATGTATTCAGCTTCAGCAGTTGATGTAGAGACACAGGATTGTTTCTTGCATTGCCATGAGATAATCCTTCCACCAAGAAATTGACATCCTCCTGATGTTGATTTCTTGTCAATGTTGCAGCCACCATAGTCACTGTCAGAGTATCCATAGAGATTGAAGTCACTATTTCTTGGATACCAGAGACCTAGTTTAGGTGCTCCTTTGAGGTATCTGAGGATTCTCTTTGCAGCAGCTAGGTGAGACACCTTTGGAGCAGCCTGATATCTTGCACAAATGCATGTGGCAAACATGATATCTGGTCTACTTGCAGTAAGATACATCAGAGAACCAATAATTGCTCTATACTGATGTTGATCAGTATCCTCCCCCTCAAGGTCAGGGCAAAGATTATGGTTTCTGGGTATGGGTGTCTTGGCTGGTTTACAGTCCTTCATTTCAAATCTTTCTAAGATATCAGAGACATACTTAGATTGACTTATGAAGAACCCTTCCTTCATCTGTTTCACCTGGATCCCAAGGAAAAAGTCCATTTTTCCCATGGAACTCATCTCAAACTTCTGCTTCATAATGCTTTCAAAGTCCTTGCACATTTGGTCGTTTGAAGAACCAAATATGATGTCATCAACATAGACTTGTACAAGCAAAATGTCTTCTCCACTCTTTCTGATGAAAAGAGTCTTGTCAATGGTACCTCTAGTGTATCCATTCTTCAGGAGAAACTGAGACAAGGTCTCATACCACAGCCTAGGTGCTTGGTGCAGCCCATATAGAGCTTTATCCAGTTTGCACACATAGTTGGGGTGCTGTGGGTCTTCAAATCCTGGAGGTTGACACACATAGATTTCCCTATCTATATCCCCATATAGAAAAGCACACTTGACATCAAGTTGGTAGACTGTGAAGTTCTTGGATGCAGCATAAGCAAGGAAGATCCTAACTGCCTCAAGTCTTGCAACAGGTGCAAAGACATCAGTATAATCGATTCCTTCCTCCTGGGTGTATCCTTGAACTACTAGTCTCGCCTTGTTCTTGATAATCAAGCCTCTATCATCTTTCTTATTCCTGAATACCCATTTAGTGCCTATGGGTACTTGACCAGATGGTAGTGGGCATAGATTCCAGACCTTTTGTCTTCTGAATTGAAGCAGCTCCTCCTGCATCGATTCAACCCAACTACTATCCTTTAAGGCATCTTCTACCTTCTTTGGTTCCATCTGAGACAAGAAGCATGAGTACAAGCAGACATTCCCATGATGAGTCTGTCTTCTTGTCCTCACACCCTCAGAGACATCCCCTATGATGTTCTCAGTTGGATGAGTGTTGTGAATCCTAAGACGAGGAATCACTTCCAGTTGCAGAGATAAGTCCAAGTTAGACATATTCTGATCAGGAACTGGATCACTCTGTCCAACTGCTGTTTCAGAGTCATTCAATGAGGACTGATTGAATGATTGAGAAACATCATCAATGGTTGGTTGTGAAGTAGTATTAACAGTTGCCTGTTCCTTCAGAATACTACCTCCCTCAACCTGGTGTTGTAATGGATCACCTGAGGAACTTTGAGGTTGATCAAGTGATTCACTTGTTGAAGCTTCACTATTTCTGGAGATAGTTACACTGTCAGATCTGTGAATAGTTGAAGCTTGTTGCCCTTCAGCTCTTGGAGAATTTGGAATAGGTCTGGGAAGCTCATATAGTTGACCTGCATCAGCATCAGCATCACTTTGAGCACCTGTTCCAGCTGAAACATTCTCACAAGATGGTTTAGAATAGTTTGGAAACAATTCTAAATCAAATATATACTCAGGTCCATTCCCCCTAACACAAGGAGTGTGCTCATTAACAACTATGTTGGATGACTCCTCAAATTGTTGATTCTTGATATTGTATACTCTATAAGCTTTGGAGCTAGAAGAGTATCCAATAAAGATAGCATCATCCGACTTCTCAGCAAACTTTGCCAAGTTGTCCTTTGTGTTAAGTATGGTACACCTGCAGCCAAAGGACCTTAGAAAGCCAATGAACGGTGGCCTCTTGTTCCATAACTCATAAGGGGTTTTTCCATGGGGCTTAACTACAAGAACCCTGTTCTGCACATAGCATGCAGTGCTGACTGCCTCTGCCCAGAATGTTAGAGGCAGCTTTGAATCAGCTAACATGGTCCGAGCAGCCTCAATAAGTGTCCTGTTCCTCCTCTCAGCAACACCGTTTTGTTGAGGAGTTCTGGGAGCACTATATTGTCTGGCAATCCCTTTTGAGTCACAGAATGAGTCAAGAACGAAGTTCTTAAACTCAGTCCCTTGATCACTTCTAATAATCTTAACCTTGTGATCAATTTGATTTTCTATTTTAAGAATAAAAGATTTTAAAGTTTCAGCAGTTTCATCTTTACTTCTTAAAAAGAATACCCATGTAAATCTTGTAAAATCATCAACGATCACAAGGCAGTATGATTTCCTTCCAATGCTCATTATACTTGTGGGACCAAAGAGATCCATGTGCAATAAGTGTAATGGAGTAGTGATAGAGTTAACACATTTGGATTTATGAGATGATCTGTGTTGTTTCCCTTTCAGGCATGCAACACAGTTATCTTTGCAGAAAAATTCCTTTTTAGGCAGACCATGTACCAAGTTATTTTTAACCAATTTATTCATTGTTTTAAAATTCACATGACACATGCGTTTATGCCATAGTGTTGACTCATCACTATCAGCTTTGGAAAGAAAGCATGATACTTCACCCATAGGAGAAGCCTTGTTCATATCTAGCTTGTACATATCCCCTTTCCTGGGAGATCTGAGAAGCACCAATTCCGGAGGAATTGTCATCCCTGGTCTGAGGATAATGCACTCATGTTCTGTGAAAAGCATCTGATGCTTCTGATCACAGAATTGAGAAACACTTAACAGATT
The DNA here is from genome assembly GCA_024085815.1 of Flaveria linearis. NCBI lineage: Eukaryota > Viridiplantae > Streptophyta > Magnoliopsida > Asterales > Asteraceae > Flaveria > Flaveria linearis. The sequence goes on along the minus strand of CM044016.1, from coordinate 38,839,058 downwards.
GTGTTCAAGCTGTTTGACAAAGTGAACTTTGTCAATGTTTATTCTGCCGTTGGATATACTTCCTCTGCCCGAAATATATCCTCCGGCCTCACCTCCAAATTGGACAGGCCCTCCATCAAAGTTCTGGAATTGTTGAAGGAGAGATCTGTTCCCTGTCATGTGCCTGGAGCATCCACTATCTACAATCCAGATATTGTTGTTCTTGTCAAATGGATGTCCCTGCACATAAAATGAGAAGGTTAGTTTTGTTTGGAAGCCCAATCCTTGCAGGTCTTGGGCTCTTCCAAAGATAGTGACATAATTGAACCAAAAGATATGCAGTGGGGTTCAATAGAGGTCATTGTTGAAGAAGAGGTTTGGGCTGCAGCATCTTCCTTGATCTTCCAATCCATCCTTTGGTTGATCTTTGAAGATGAGCTTGTTGAAGCTTTTGCAGCATGGTCTTCTTCCGAAGCTTCTCTCTTTTCGGAAGAAGATTTCACCGCCTTTTCTTCCGAAGTAGTCTTCTTCTGAGATGGTTTCAAGGGACCCTTCTTGTTCTTCCGAACCTTAGAAGGTTTGGCTTCCGAACCCACTTTCCCTTCGGAAGAAGCAGTTTCTTCCGAAAGCAACTTGGCTTCCGAGACCAACTTTCCCTTTTTCATCATTTGGACCTTTTGAAGTGATCCAACTGAGAAACCTTCTCTGGCTACTTCTTTTCTAACATTATTTGCATAATGTGTGCTTGCTGGATTGTAGTAACAATCTTTAGCCATGTGGTTGTGCAGACCACACATTATGCATGCAATGTTAGTCTTCTGGGAACTTGCAGGTTGCTGTTTCTTTGGTTTCTTCTCTTCATCAGCAACTTTCCCTTTCAACTTCTGATCCTTCAGTAGGACAGGAGTGCTGGTACTACACTCCTTTCCTGAATCAGAAGTACCTGCCACTTGAAATCCGGCGGAAATGAAGACACCCTTTTGCTTAGGGTCAAACTTAAGCTTGGACTCTGCAACCTTCTTAGCAGTCCTTCTAGCAGCTTTAGCTCTGCTTCTTCTTGCCTTGGTGGTCAGGATTTGGTCATCACAGGTGGAGATGGGTGTATCCTCCTGTTTCTCCCCTGTGGAGGCCACTATTTTTGCTTCATCCTCTAGTTCCAATGGAGAAGGGTCAGCAGTTGGAACCTCTTGCTCTTCAGTACCACATCTAGGTAGTCTAATAGACTCATAAGAGTGTGGTGGAGCTATTTCACTGGTTCCCAACCCTTCTTTGTTTTGATAAAACATTTTGGAATGAGAGGTTGATGCAAGAATAGTTTGGAAGCTTTGCTCAGCAATAGCTTGCTTCCTGGCCTGAGCCTCAGCTCTGACTAACTGGGCTTGAGCCTCAGAAAGTTTGGAGATCAGATCTTTGATTTGAGTCTTATAATTAGTCTTTTCATGTTTTAAAAGAGACACAGTTTTCTCTAACTCATCAATTTTCTTTTGATAGTCAGATTCAGCTCTTTTAAAGTCAGATTTTAGCACATTTAAAGACTCAACCTCAGATCTGATTTCCGAAATGTAATCCTTATATAGTTTAACTTTAGCAATACAGGCAGCAGTACAAAGATGTTCATATACCTGATCATCATCTGTTCCGGCCATGAGTGCTTGAGCGGGAGTCACATCCTGTACCATGAAGCTCCAGTCAACTTCCTGAGCAACAGCAGCTGTTTCAGTTGACTTTTCTTCATGCTTGGGGGCAGTGGGATGTGTGGAGGCCTGTGGGGTTCCCGGGTTGTTCTTGGGAGCCTTGCATTCCCTAGCAAAGTGACCAAGTTGGTTGCAGTTGTAGCACCTTGCTTTGCTCTTATCAAACCCAAACTTGCTGTTGACTGGGTTTTGAGGGAATTGCCTTCCAGTTCTCTTGAAGAACTTCTTCGCTCTGTAAGTTAAAAGAGCCATCTGCTGGACAATATCCATGTACTCCACATCATCTGGATTGAAGCACTCAAGATCATCAAAGCAGTATTGAAAATCACCAGAGTGTCCACTTCCAGAGACAAAGGCACAACCTTCCTGAAAGGAGTTGTGTTGAACCTTTTGAGACTTTGGAGTCTCAGGTAGAGTAATGAAGGGTCCAGTATGTGAGTTGTCAGGGTAGCATAGCAAGGGATGCTGTGATTCTATGCTTTCCCTTTCAACCACATGAAGGGCTGAACTCAGTTGGTTATTGGAGTGATCAGAGGAGTTCTGTATGTTCATCTCCATCTGAAATGCACTTAGGATACCATACAACTCTGTAAGAGAAAGAGTCTTAAGGTCCGAAGTTCTCTTGATGACAACACAGTAGTGAGTCCATAGTTTAGGAAGAGAAGACATGAACTTCCTAACTATGTCTCTGTTCTCAAGAGCTACTCCAATATCCGCCAGAGTATCTACTAGCTCAACATACCTGAAGTATTGTTGAGTCAAGGTCTCACCAGCCTTGAAAGTAAAGTTCTCAAACTGCTGCTTCAAGAGATCTTTCTTGTTCTCTTGAGTTTCCTTGGATCCCTCATACATTAGCTTCAAAGCTTCCCATAAATCTTTAGCAGTCTTGCACTTCTTGAAGCGTCTGTAGACGGAGTTGGGAAGAGCAGTTTGGAGACAAGTCATAGCCCTTTGATCTAGCTCTATTCTCTTCCTATCTTCCTCTGAGTAATCGTCAACATCTTTTGGAATGATGCGATTACCAGTGGCAGATGTAGTGCTTGGTATGAAAGGACCGTTGACAATGGAGTCCCACATCCTTGAATCTTGACACTTGATGAAGCCTTCCATCCTGATACACCATGTGTCAAAATCTTCAGGGGTGATCATGGGGGACTTGGTCAAGGTACCAGTTTCCATATCAGCCTTGGAGAGAGCGGCCATTTGAGTGAGTGGATTGTGGTGAGGAGTGAAAAACAGGTTGATTAGGATGGTAAGATCTCACAATCAAGAGCCTGGTGCTCTGATACCAATTGCAGGATCGATTTCGGGTGGTTTTTCTCTCAACTCACTGTGAATCAACACTCGGCAAGCAGTCTTTAGGAAGAGTTGATCACAATATAACAAGTAACAAGCAGTAAGAAAATTAACACAGCAAGTAATTTTCAAGGTACTTTTATATATTGCTTCTCAACTCAAAGGATTACAAGACACTTGGACTCAAATCGCTTATCTAAAGAGTTACAGGGAGAAGATATATATAATACTACCTACAGCCGGGAATACTTTGATTCCAGCTGGACACCTCTAACCTTACATCTATACTACAAGACTCTAGGTGAGGTCTTTCAGACATTTTGCATGCCTGAGAGTGGGTAGTCAGGACATGTCCCTGACTTACCCATGCTACCAACTAAGGTTGGTAACGTGTACTATCATCAAAAGGTGAGCAGTAGAATAAAGTATGGTCAACAGCATGGTCCTTTAGGAAGAACCCATGCTGTGTCACCCATGCGGTGTCAGAGGTCTGCATGCGGACTGACAGGGACCATACCTTTATCTGCTGGACATAGCATTGTCTTCCGAATGATAAGGTGCTTCGGAAGAATAACTTCTTCCGAAAGCACTTATACTTCGGAAGACTGCTTCTTCCGAGGCTTGGAGTCTTCTTTGTCTTCGGAAGCAGACTTTGTCTTCAGCTCTTTCATCAGACTTTGTCTTCGGAAGCTTTCAGACTTTGTCTTCAGCTCTTTCATCAGACTTTGTCTTCGGAAGCTTTCAGACTTTGTCTTCAGCTCTTTCATCAGACTTTGTCTCCGGAAGATATCTTCAGCTGTTGGCTTCAGCTGTTGTCTTCAGCAGTTGACTTCAGCTTATGCCTTCAGTAGATATCTTCAGCTGTTCTTCAGACTTTCGGAAGATCTCTTGCTTGACTTCGGAAGCCCTTTGATGTAGTACCAAAAGTGACTATGAAGTGAATTTGGTTGCACCAGCCTCATCATGATCCAACAACTTAGAAAATAATTCCAGGCGTAAGAGCACTATTTAGGCTCATCACCCTACACTTAGTTTTTCTAAGTCAGAATTCAGGCATATGAGTACAATCAGGCATATTACCCTATACTTAGCCAATTTCACATTTTCTAGGCGTATGACCACTATTCGGACTCATGACCCATACTTAGCCAATTTCTCATTTTCTAGGCGTATGACCACTATTCGGACTCATAAGCACTGTTGGAACTCATGAGCACTGTTCAGACTTTTCATCACTATGTAGACTCACCAGCCTACACTTAGAACTATTTTCACTTTTCTAGGCATATGACCACTGTTCAGACCAATAAGCACTGTTTGGGCATACGAGAACTATTTGGACTTATGACCCTGTACTTAATTTTCTAAGTTCTAAATTCCAGACTCAAGCATCATATCACTTAATTCTAAACATTCACATACAGTTCTAAGCATGAACTTAACATATTCATAAACCATACATCTTCCCAAAACATACCCGACCCACATACACATGCATATGAACATACGGGTATAACACCCAACCTTATAAAAACATAAATACATGTATTTTCCAGCCCCAAAATAATTTGAAAACATGTAAAAAGGGGATCTAGAAACTCACCTTTGCTGCTTCCAAGTTCAAAATCCTCAACTTGGGGCTTTTCCAAAGATTCGGACGCCTAGATGTGTCTAAAACGCACACTCGAACACACATGAACACACATAAGCATATAACCGAGGCTAGTTCTAGCCAAGAACAACTCAAAAACACTAAATCTTACCTTAAATACGACTTCTTCTTCTTGTTCTTCAAATATCCGAGAGTTTCTGCTCTTTCTCTCTCTAAACTGTCGAATGAAAGTGTTTTGGCAGGCTATAATAGGAGACCATACCACCTTTTTCACCCACTTTATTACTTTTTGGTCATTTGACACTTTTGACCCCTCATCTTTGGGTTGGCTTTCATTTCCATCCTTTTCTTTCTCTTTTATTCTTTTATTTTCTAAAAAAATACGGGTGTTAAAAGTCCACCCCCCTTATATAGGTTTCATCCCCGAAACCTGTTATTCCTCAAAAAGATGAGGATAATGCTGCATCATTTCCTCTTCCGTCTACCACGTAGATTCTGATCCCTTTCTGTGCTTCCACTGTACCCGCATAAGAGGAACCACTTTACTTCTTAACCTCTTCTCTTTACGATCGATGATTGCTACTGGTTGCTCCACATAATTGAGCCTTTCATCAACTTCAATGTCCTCCAGTGGTACAATCATATCTTTATCAGTTAAGCACTTTCTCAGATGAGATACATGGAATGTGGGATGAATTCCACTTAACTCCTCTGGCAATTCAAGTCTATAGGCTACCTCTCCTACTCGTGCGATGATTCGGAAAGATCCTATATATCTCGGGCTTAGCTTACCTCATTTCCTGAATTGGATAGTTCCTTTCCAAGGTGAGACCATCAACACAATCCGGTCACCCACCTGGAAGTCAATTGGTCTTCGTCGCTTGTCAGCATACGACTTTTGTCTATCCTTCGCCGCCTTCATGAAGGCTTTGATCTTTTCCAACTTCTCAGTCGTAGCTTCGATCACCTCAATACCTCCTAACTCTTTCTGCCCAATGTCTCCCAACACACGGGCGTCCTACATCTCCTACCATATAGCATCTCGTAGGGTGGCATGCCAATACTGGCATGATAACTGTTGTTGTACGAGAATTCTGCTAACGGTAAATGATCATCCCAACTTCCTCCGAAATCGATCACGCATGCTCGAAGCATATCCTCGAGTGTTTGTATCAACCTCTCAGACTGACCGTCCGTCTGAGGACGATAGGCGGTACTAATATGTAGCCTCGTTCCCATTGCATCATGGAATCTTCTCCAAAACTTTGACGTAAACCGGGTGTCACGATCCGACACGATAGACACCGGCACGCCATGACGAGTTACGATTTCCTTGATGAATAGATCCGCCAATCTTTCGGATGAATACGTCTCGCGGATCGGTAGGAAGTGGGCACTCTTCGTTAGTCGGTCGAAAATCACCCAAATAGTATCGCATCCCCTCGATGTGCGAGGTAGCTTAGTAATGTAGTCCATGGTGATATGCTCCCACTTCCATTCGGGTATATCCAACGGTTGGATCTTCCCGTACGGTTTCTGGTGTTCCGCCTTCACTTGAAGACAAGTAAGGCACTTACTCACGTACTCCACTACATCGCGTTTTATACCCGGCCACCAATAATCTTTTTTCATATCGTGATACATCTTGGTAGCACCGGGATGAATGGAGTATCGAGTCTTATGGGCTTCGTCCATAATCATCACACGTAGATCCCCGTATCGAGGAATCCACATCCGCCCGAATCGGGTCTTAACACCAAGAGTGTTCTCGCCCAATTCCGTGACTAGACCTTTCGTCCTTTCGGAGTTAAGACGATCTTCTTTCAAAGCCTCGTCTTGGAACTCCTTAATCTGTTTCATCGCATCAGAGGTCATAATTAGCTGATAAGCCTTCACCCGGATCGGCTCGGGCCTTTCTTTTCGGCTAAGGTCATCTGCCACCACGTTGGCCTTTCCCGGATGGTAATGGATTTCACAATCATAATCCTTTATGAGCTCCAACCATCGCCTCTACCTCATGTTTAGATCTTTCTGCTCGAAGAAGTACTTCAAGCTTTTGTGGTCTGTGAAGATGGTGCACTTTGTCCCGCATAGACAGTGCCGCTAAATCTTTAACGCAAAAACCACCGCGGCTAATTCTAGATCGTGCGTGGGATAGTTGACTTCGTGGGTTTTCAGTTGTCAAGATGCATAAGCTATTACCCTTCCACGTTGCATCAACACGCAACCTAGCCCAGAATAAGATGCATCCGAATAAACCACTAAGTCGTCATTTCCTTCGGGCAATGTCAAGACAGGAGCTTGTGTTAGTCTCGTCTTCAACTCCTCAAAGGCAGTCTCCTGCTCTCGACCCCACACGAATTTCACGTCCTTACGGGTCAATTTTGTCAAAGGTGAGGCTATCTTGGAGAAGTCTTGAATAAATCTCCTGTAGTAGCCCGCCAATCCCAAGAAGCTACGAATTTCGGATGGCGTCTTAGGAGACTTCCATTGCATCACGGCCTCCACCTTTGTCGGGTCCACCATGATTCCCTCAGCATTTACCACGTGACCCAGAAATTACACCTCGTGTAACCAAACGGCATGCTTGAAGAACTCAACATACAGTTTCTCCTTTCTCAAAGTCTCCAACACTTCTCGAATGCGACCGACATGCTCTTATTTGCTCCTTGAGTAAATCAAGATATCATCAGTAGATAAAATCACCGATTTTTTTTCCAACATCTGCCGGCACACATGATTTATTAAATCCATAAAAGCAGTTGGCGCATTGGTCAAACCAAAAGACATAACGAGAAACTCATAGCGTCCATAATGCGTACGAAAAGCCATTCTTAGAAATGTCCTGCTCCTTTACTTTCGACTGATGGTAGCCAGGCTCAAAGTCCACCAACCCATCCAACCCATGAACCAAATCGAAATCACCCTAGGCTATCACAACTAGTCTGACCGGGTACCTATGACCTTCTAACTCCACATCGCAGACTCTTATCGTTTCGGAAATCTTGACAGACTTACCTATGACGGTTTCTACACCAAAGAGCTTATAAATACTTCTACTCCTAGTGGGCAACTTAGCATAAAAAAAACAACAGAAACAAAACTCTTTCTAATTCCGGAATCAAACAACACGAAAGACAGAGTTTGATTTACTAAACACATACCTGTCACTATATCGGGGCCCGTCCCAGCCTGCTTTGGCATTATCGTGAAGGCCCTGCGCCCTCTGCCCTTGGCTTCTTGCAATCCCTGCTTATGTGACCCCTTCCCCTGCAGTTGTAGCAACGTACCACCCCACACTCTCTGGCCACATGACCACGCTTCCCGCATTTGAAACAGACATTGGTCCCCATCTACATTCCCCGAGGTGTTCTTTGGCACACTTATCACACTTCCTCGTCCTAGCACCAGACGAAGCTACACACCGGTCCTCCGTCCTCGCAACCTTTTTGTTGTGGGTGGCCCTGTCACGTCCAACCCGCTTTCCGTGCCAGTTCTTGTCATCGCTATCCTTCGTGCTTTCTTCAATAGCAGTTGTCTCTTTCACCACCCTAATTACCTCAGTCACCATGGACGGCAGAATTGCCTGTAAGGCCTGTTGGACTCCCTCAACAACAGCCTCTTTCATGGCGATCCTCAAACTAGTGTCATCATCGCTGCCCTCCAGGTGAGGGGCCTCAGGCTCTTCAAGTGCCATTTCAGCCGCCCTAGCCATGCTTCTTGTGACACACGGTTCAGCTCCACGTTCACTACAACCCTTATCAACCCTTATCTGGCAAATCCTTAGAAGATCTACCCCTAGCCATCTTTTGACACACACTGAAAGATTCAAACACCAACACGGTCATTCAAGGGAATAGTTCAGTTTATGTCAAGTATAGTAAGTCCCTAATTAGCCACTTACTTTACCTTTCACACCCTAAGCATTTCCTATCCTGACTACATCAGTATCTAAATCTACTAAGAACACGTAAGCCATATAGCACACGCACATAATTCTGGTTGACTTTAAGAAAAGAAATACCTGATGGCACGTAGCTACTCGGGCTGACATCCCTCCTTCTGTCCCATTTTCAGTTTAAGTTTAGGTTTATTTTAAAAAGATTTACCCATTTCACTTAAACTTTGGCTCTGATACCAACTTGTAAGGCCCGGTTCCCGGAGACCTCACAGTTGGTCATTCGCAGCAATAATTACATAAGACATTGCATATTATAAATTTAAGCAGCGGAATTTGTTTAGCAAAAACCATTCATTTCATTGGTAACACTGTTGTTAAGCAATAAATTGTAGTTCATGAGTTACAAAAAGATTAGTTGAATGAATTACGAAACAACAGTATCGTCAAAACATGAATGGATGTCAGTCTTGCCCCGCCGAGTAGCCATCTCAGTGTGCCATCCTCAGCATCGTTTACCTGCCAACTGGAAAATACATAAAAAGTCAGCGTTGCTGAGTGAGTTCTAGTTTTATAATAAAACATACTTTCATTCATTAAAACCGTTCTTACATACACGCAATCACACATCGTACGGACACATAGATAATATTATTATTATCTTCATCATTCATTCTTAAACTTTCATTCGTCAAGCATGCAAATCTCTAAGGGTCACCTCTCTTCTCTGCCCTCATGGTTCCAACCCATGAGCCGACAAAACATACTGTATCACCTGTCTGCCCTCATGGTTCCAACCCATGAGCCGACAGAGCCTACTGTATCATATTAGTGCCCCTATGGCTCTCAGTCCATAGACCGAAACCTGGTGCCCCTGTGGCTCTTAGTCCATAGACCGACACGTGGTTGCCCCTATGGCTCTCTGTCCATAGACCGATAACCTTATTGCCCCTATGGCTCTCTGTCCATAGACCGACAACACATCTTCCCGGGGTCACGTTAACCCCGCGAGTGATCGTCACCACTCCTGCTGTAACAACTATCCCGTGACAGGTCACAAAGACACTGCCCCGTTGTTCTTAAGGCAACTATGGCTCACTGTCCATAATCTACCATAAGGCTCGTAATAGGCCTAGTTACTAGAACCAAGCACCATTTGCAAGACTTCTTAACCGTCAAATCCATCTCGTGCCCCTTAGACCATACATGACTTTCTTTCATTCATTCATTCATTAATGTATGCATTCATTCGTCATGCCCCTCTTTCATTATCTTTCACTTTACGTTCTTATTACATTCGTTTCATTTTCTTCATCATTAATATTTTACTTATTAATGATTATACTCTTCGTTAAATTTTAATCATCCTTCATCATGCCATTTCATACTTAACAATATTAAAATAATAATAATATTGCTAATAATAATAAACTACTGATAATAATATCAGTAATAACAACAAGGGTCAATCATTAATCATCATTGCATGCATAAAACATCGTCATTAAATAGCCCTTGGTCAACCTTGATCAAAACCCTAAAACTCAGATTCCCCGAAAAATCCTGTAAAAAATTTCTAAGTATAAAAATTCTGGACACATGAGGACTATTTGGGCGCATGAGAACTGTTGGGACTTATCACCTTACACTTAGAAAATAATTTCAGGCGTAAGAGCACTATTTAGGCTCATCACCCTACACTTAGTTTTTCTAAGTCAGAATTCAGGCATATGAGTACTATTCAGGCATATTACCCTATACTTAGCCAATTTCACATTTTCTAGGCGTATGACCACTATTCGGACTCATGACCCATACTTAGCCAATTTCTCATTTTCTAGGCGTATGACCACTATTCGGACTCATAAGCACTATTGGAACTCATGAGCACTGTTCAGACTTTTCATCACTATGTAGACTCACCAGCCTACACTTAGAACTATTTTCACTTTTCTAGGCATATGACTACTGTTCAGACCAATAAGCACTGTTTGGGCATACGAGAACTATTTGGACTTATGACCCTGTACTTAATTTTCTAAGTTCTAAATTCCAGACTCAAGCATCATATCACTTAATTCTAAACATTCACATATGGTTCTAAGCATGAACTTAACATATTCATAACCATTCATCTTCCCAAAACATACCCGACCCATATACACATGCATATGAACATACGGGTATAACACCCAACCTTATAAAAACATAAATACATGTATTTTCCAGCCCCAAAATAATTTGAAAACATGTAAAAAGGGGATCTAGAAACTCACCTTTGCTGCTTCCAAGTTCAAACTCCTCAACTTGGGGCTTTTCCAAAGATTCGGACGCCTAGATGTGTCTAAAACGCACACTCGAACACACATGAACACACATAAGCATATAACCGAGGCTAGTTCTAGCCAAGAACAACTCAAAAACACTAAATCCAAGGTCAACTAAAAATAGTTGGTGATTTTCCAAGGTTTTCATACATAATATGAAAAGATTATAAGTAGCAATTCATGTCATAGGTTATAAGCTAGTAAGGTTATAGAACACATATCTTTACAATCAAACCTCGACTTGATTACAAGTATATAAGATTGGCTAAGTGTATTTGGTTCCCTAGTGCACAAGCATACGGCTCCTAGGAGTCGGCAATACATCGACTTTAGCACCAAATAGGCTTGTCAGGCCCAAAGATCTAAGATGTCGCCAGCCTAGCAATAGTTAATGATTGTAACAAACTATGTATCTCATATAATCACTTACAACACACAAATAACCATGACAAGATATAAAGATGAACTGCAAGTGCTTTATAAGTCTCAAACGTTTATAAGTGTATGATGTATAAGTATCATGTTTCACCCCAAAATGGTGTGAAATAAAGTAAAAGGGGGCAAGGAAAACTCACATGATATAAACAAGGTGGCGATAAGAAATTAAACGAGGCTCCAATGATTTCTGTTACAAGTTACCTAAACGTATAGATTCCAAGATTAAGTTTAATAATAAGATAAACAGTTAGACGTGAACTAGGGTTTCAAATGTAAATTTGGGGGTTTGAATAATTAAATAAAATAATAAATCATTTACGTTTTGGTTTAATAATAAATATATATATATATAAAATATTTAAGACCAAGAATGATAATGAATGATTCAATGATTTAATTTTAATAAAGAGTAAATACAATGTGTGAAAAGAAATAATTAATTTAATAACTATTTAAAATTTGATAAAGGTTATTGAATACATATTTAAATGACTTGTAGGGTAACTTATAATTATTTAAATCATTTTATAAAGTTTTTAAACCTTTAAATGATCTTTATAGAAATATTACAATATCCAAAACCTTAAAATAAGAATGAAATATAATAGAAAATTATATTGTTTTATTAGTTTCAAAAGTTTAAAAGTTATGGAATGAATTTATTAATATGATATAACATGGTTAAATGGTTAGATAATAATTAACTATTTAAATAACCATTTTTATAATTAAACATTTAAAGTATTTGAAATATGTAGTTTTGAAGTGTTTTGGAATAATCCAAGTTTGGACTATAATATATTTATATCATATAAATGACTTAGTAATATTTTTATAATCTTTTTATTGTTTAAATAGCAATTAAAGTTTAAAAGTTATAAGTTTTATAATATTAAAATTTACTTAATAATTTATGAAATGTTTTAGTTAAAAAAATATTTATTTAGGTTTATTATTATATTAATAGTTTTCTGACTTAATAAAAATAATAAAAGAAAAACTGCTAAAATAGAAACATGGCAAGGGCAGGGTTCGAACCCCTGAGCTGCCCTGTGTAAGTGTTTGTTGTTAACCATCGGGCCAAAGCCCGATTCTTGTATTAAAACGCAAATTAATTGTTAAAACCATTTTTGAAATAATTTCCCCAAATCCTTATAAACCCTAGAATGGTTTGCCATCAAATTGAACTTCAATTCAGACATGTTAATCAAATTAATATTAGGGCTTTGTTTCCCCTTGTTAAAACGAGTACAATGATGTGCGAAACTTACGTTATTGAGTTCGATTCGATGAAGATGGTGATAAGGATAGCCGCGACTGGAACTGAATCGATTCGGGTTACATTCGTTGTTGTTAATCGAATTAAACTTATAGGTAGCTTCGGATGGTGATGATTAATGAAAGCCCTCAATAAATTTAAGTGTATACAGCTCCGAAGATGGTGTTTGACCAAGATGCAGGTCGACAATGAAGATGATGATCGGTGGAGTGATTTCGAGTGTTTCAGATCAAATTAAACTTGATGGGAGGTTATAAATGATTAAACGATTGTGTGTGCGTATTTAATTTGATTATTACAGTGTTAGTGCGATCGATTGGGTTGTAAAAGGGGCTGACAGCGCGGGTGGAAGTTGATCGCACTGAACAATTCAAAATTTGAATTGTTTTTTTGGGAATGAGTTCGAATCATCCACGTGGGTGTGTCGGGGGTGGTTGATTTGGTTAAAATCGACTGGTTTTTGATGTCATGGGCTCGCCGGAGACCGCCGGTCCGGTGACCGGAAAAACGAGCGGGAAAGGGGGGGTTGGTTTGGGTTTTACAGTTTTAGTCCCTCAACTTTCACATGTTATTATTTTATGTATTAAACTTTTATTTAAAGTTTTCAAAACTTTATAAAATGATTTAAATAATTATAAGTTATCCTACAAGTCATTTAAATATGTATTCAATAACCTTTATCAAATTTTAAATAGTTATTATATTAATTATTTCTTTTCACACATTGTATTTACTCTTTATTAAAATTAAATCATTGAATCATTCATTATCATTCTTGGTCTTAAATATTTTATATATATATATATATATATATATATATTTATTATTAAACCAAATTGTAAATGATTCATTATTTTATTTAATTATTCAAACCCCCAAATTTATATTTGAAACCCTAGTTCACGTCTAACTGTTAATCTTATTATTAAACTTAATCTTGGAATCTATACGTTTAGGTAACTTGTAACAGAAATCATTGGAGCCTCGTTTAACTTCTTATCGCCACCATGTTTATATCATGTGAGTTTTCCTTGCCCCTTTTTACTTTATTTCACACCATTTTGGGGTGAAACATGATACTTATACATCATACACTTATAAACGTTTGAGACTTATAAAGCACTTGCAATTCATCTTTATATCTTGTCATGGTTATTTGTGTGTTGTAAGTGATTATATGAGATACATAGTTTGTTACAATCATTAACTATTGCTAGCCTGACGACGTCATAGATCTTTGTTCCTGACAAGCCTATTTGGTGCTAAAGTCGATGTATTGCCGACTCCTAGGAGCCGTATGCTTGTGCACTAGGGAACCAAATACACTTAGCCAATCTTATATACTTGTAATCAAGTCAAGGTTTGATTGTAAAGATATGTGTTCTATAACCTTACTAGCTTACAACCTATGACATGAATTGCTACTTGTAATCTTTTCATATTATGTATGAAAACCTTGGAAACTCACCAACTATTTTTAGTTGACCTTTTAATTTTATCATGTTTCAGGTAACTCTCAAGTTTAAAGTGGTCTTTTGAAGCTTGCAATAAAACTAGGACGTGGACCTAGTTAAATAAATAAAATGTTATGTCATGTTGGAACTTATTGCGTATTTGAGAATTATGTTTGTAATTCCTTTTGAAACTATTAATTTGAATATAAACATTATTCTATAAGGTTCATGCATAACCTATAGTCTAGGTCACCATTTCTAATAACCTAAATCCCTATAGTTATGGGCTCTGATACCAATCTGTCACACCCCAACCTTGACGGCGGAAGTATAGCATAAAATAATAGTTTAACCATTTAAACTTTCTGAAAACGCAGCGGAAGTATAGCATTATAACCATGTTTATAAGCTGAAAAATATGTTCATTAAATGACCACATTGATGTATAAAACAAACCCAAAGAACAAAGGACCATTTATGTGAATTAGCAAGCTATGAACATATGTAAAACTACATAAAATCACAGCTTCATTGAGCTGTGAATCTACCTTACTGTAGCAGTAACAAATCGACCAAAATGATGTTGGATGATGCTAAAAATTGACCAAGACTTCAAGATTAGAAGTCCTCAAGCTTGTATACCCCAAGCCCTTTGCAAACACCTCTTCTTGCTAGGTAGATTATCACCAAGACAACACAAAATTGCTCCAAGAAACCCTCTAATGCTGCTGCCTATTTTCGTAAATAGAGAGAGAGGAAGAGCTGAATTCTTTTGTTGTGTTGCATGTAAAATGAGATTTTTAATTATGGAGTGCAAGAATCTCTCTTATTTAGAGAAGAGTTAGTGGAGGCAAGCATCTCTTGTATTGAGAGATGAGTTAGTGGAGACAAGTAGCATGTGTGTGGTCTTCTCAAGACACACAAAAAGAAACTTATCCCACATGCAAGGGGACGGCCAAAATTGGCCTTCAACATGCAAGATACCCACTAAAACTTATCAAGCAATTATTATCATCTAGTCCCTCATGTTAGATATATATCTACAACTAACCTTTTAATTGTATAATCCTTACACTCCCATTATTAATTTGTAATGTTATCTAACTTGTTTAAATAACATACAAATAATATTATTGAATAAAATATCCTAATAAATCGTTCCATCTCATATGCAACTTATTTAGAAAACCCATTTTTCTAAATTTGGTGTAAATATTTAATTGCATGATCATATCATCAATTAAATATTAATTGGTGTTTGCTAAGCTTGTTATTGGGTATAACCTGACTTGGATCATAACGTACTAACCACATCAATATTCTAAGTGTCTTGGGCATATAGAATTCTACAATCTCCCACTTGCCCAAGATTCATAGAAGATTGATGCAAGCAGTAAATACCGCCTAACAACGGTTTACTACCCTTAATACGTATGACTTATAGCCATTCAATAACATCATCCTATTCAAGTACCCTACTTGAAATGATTTAGGTGAATCAATCATCTATCCTTTTGTTACAGATGTCATGTTAAATCCAAGGACACAGAATGATCATTCCTTGTTGATTTAACTTAATCAGGCCTTAGACATCTAACTCTCAACGAATAAGAGGAACAAATTCCATCTTGACTACATACGTTTCTCACAAACACCTCGTGTTATACCTGAACATACCCTTATGTACTGTCCACTATTTCAGGACAGTGAAGAATTAACTCAAGGTATAATACTTGGTGAATATCAAAACCCAATATGTATCTCAGGTCAGAGGATACCAAATGATATTCGCCTTTACTCAAATTTACTTATGATCAATCGATAAGATTTCATGTAGTAAAATTTGAGATGCGGTTTAGTCTAATATTTGTATCCCACAAATATCTATAAACCTTGGTAGCAACCCATTGCTCTATATTCATCCTTATGAATATCAACCAATCCAAGTTCATAATAATCTCACCCTCACACTTGTTCCTACAAGTATGAACGACTACGGACATTTAGAGTAAATAATTTACTCATGGATTAAACATGCTAAATCGGAACATTAATTGAAACATTATAACCAAATAATTTTACTCAAATAATAAAGAATTCCACATATTCAAATACAAAATTTGATCAAGTCCAATCACTAGAATATCGAAGTCCTAAGGCACAAGTATGACTTTCATGCTTTGACCTTTCGAGGAGCTTCGTGAGTGGATCCGCAATCTTTTGATCAAAGTGAACTTTGCGAATACATATCTTTCCCTTTTCAACTTCATCCTTTATGTAGTTGAATCTCCGCTCATTGTGCCTAATCTTTTGATGTGCACGGGGTTCCTTGATTTGAGCAATCATACCCTCGTTATCATAAAAGATTTCTAAGGGGTCTTAAATGGTAGAGACCACCCTTAGATCGGTGATAAACCTTTTATTCATGCAGCTTCCAAAGTTGCTAATGAGGCGGCTATGTATTTTGTTTTTTGTAGTGGACAATGTTACCCTATTCATAATGGAGACATACCCCGATTATGATCGAAGATCATCTCGATCAGTTTGGAAACTCGCATCCGTGTAACCCTTTACAACTAGTTCCTCTTCACTAGATCCATATATTAAGAACATATCCTTAGTGTTTCTAAGGTATTTCAAAATACTCTTAACAGCCATCCAGTGGCTATTACCTGGATTCTGCTGATATCTTCTTGTCATGCTTAACGCGCATGACACGTCCGGTCTTAGTGCATATCATCGCATATATGATGGATCCTATAGCAGACGCGTATGGGATGTCCTTCATACAATCTTGCTCATCCTTTGAGCTTGGACATTAAGATGCACTCAATATTGTCCCTCTTTGAATAGGTACCATACCTTTCTTAGAGTTTCCCATCTTGAACCTTTTTCCAGATTTTATCAATATATGCACTTTGGTTTAGACCTATCAACCGCCTCGATCTATCCCTATAGATCTTTATTCTAAAATATAGGCGGCTTCACCGAGATCTTTCATGGAAAAACAATTTCCAAGCCAGGTTTTAACACCTTCCATGGTTGAAATGTCTTTTCATATAGTATTATGTCATCAACATACAATACTAAGAATGTGATTGCACTCCCACTAGCCTTTGTATACACACAAGCCTTGTCAGCGTTCTTGATGAAACCAAATTTCTTGATCTCTTCATCAAAATGTTGATTCCAACTTCTCGATGCTTGTTTCAATCCATAGATTGATCTTTTTAACTTGCATACTATATTAGGATGCTTTTGATCGACAAAACCTTCGGGCTTAACCATATAGACATCTTCCTCAAGATATCCATTTCGGAAAGCGGTTTTGACATCCATTTGCCAAATCTCATAATCATAATGAGTAGCTATGGCAAACAATATCCTTATAGACTTTAGCATCATAACAGGTGAGAAGGTTTCATTATAATAAACCCCTTGAGTTTGAATGAAACCTTTTGCTACAAGTCTTGCCTTGTAAGTATCCAAGTTTCCATGCATATTTGTTTTCTTCTCAAAAACCCACTTGCATCCAACCGGTTTGGAGTTAAGTGGAGGGTCAACCAATTCCTAAACTTGGTTGTCATACATGGATTGCATCTTTACGTTTATGGCTTCCAGCCATTTGTCACAATCCGAATTGGATATAGCATCATGGTATGTAGTTGGCTCATCGGAGTCAACCTCATAGCATCCATCCATGAAAAATCCATATATTTCAGGTGGAATGCTAACTCTACCAGATCTTTGAACGTTTTGTGTGTATTGATCAACCTCTTGATCATTATCAACAACCTCTTATTGACAGCTAGTGTCAACCAAACGTGTATCGGCTTGTGGATCTTGATCTTCATTAAATTCCATTATTCTATGCGTCACTCCTTCCATAAGGGACTTGGCTTCCAAGAACTCTGCCCTTCGGGCAATAAATTCCTTTTGCTCTGTTGGATTAAAGAAGTAGTATCCTATACAGTCTTTGGGATATCTAACAAATATACACTTAGTGGATCGACTTTTAAATTTGTTTTGGGTGTTAAGCTTACCATAAGCTTCACTACCCATACCTTTAAATGTGATAGCGATAGAACTCTTTCCATGCCATATTTCAAAAGGTGTCGAACCCACTTTCTTGGTTTGGGCCATATTTAAAATACGAGCCGTGGAGAGTAGTGCGAAAATCCAAGATGATAAAGGTGGTAAGCTCATAGCCTTAATGAATTGAACCATATCCAAATAGGGTTCAGTTTCTCCTTTATCAGAATGAAGAACTTAGATAGTTATGTACAGTTGATTTTCTACTTCATTATTGAAGATTTTGAACATTTCAAAAGCTTCATTCTTATGTGTCATCAAGTGCACACAATAATAGCGACTGTAAACGTCGGTAACAGTAATGAAGTATCTTTTCACCAATCTTTGTTATTGTCTTAAAAGGACCATATACATCCAAATGTATCATTACTAATAAGTCTTTTGGTTCACAATTATCAAATGAAACATTTTCATTTGTTTCCAAAAGACCATTCTTTTGAAGTGTTTGAATCCAATTCTCGTTTATGTGACCAAGATGACAATGTCAAAGATAATAATAACTTAAACCGATTTTAAGTTTCTTGGTGCTTAATTTGTATAATGAGTTATTATAGGACGAATTATCGTGAACCAATTTATGAATATCATTAAAAGGCATATCCTTAAAATGAAATACATCATCCATAAAACTTAATACCATTATATACAAACTTAAATCATGACCATATTGTTTTAATAGGAAACATTAATTATGTTCCTAGTCAAACTAGGTGCATACAAAAGGTTTTTAGAACAACTTCCAAACCATTTGTAAGTCTCAAAATAGAGTTTCCCTCTTTGAAGTGCACATTTCTTTTGAACCCCTTTGCAACAATTGCAAGTATGAGTCTCACATCCGGTATCCAATACCCATGTGTTTGAAAAAATGACATTTAATACAATGTGAATCATGAAAATTGTATTCGAGGTTTGCCTAGCATCCCTCTTAATTTTCAACTCCTTGAGATAGGAGGGACGATTCCCTTTTATTGTCCTATCTCTCCATGCTCAAAGCATGGATCGTTCTCCTTTACTTTAGGCTTCATAAGCTTAGGTTGTTGAGGTTTCGCTTTAACCTTTGCTTTGATGTATTCCTTTCTTTTGGAAATAATTGCCTTAGGATCGAGATTGGCCATTTCTTATAGTCTCCCTCATTGATCGAGAGAATAGGTAGAACCTCTCTACCCATCCCTACCTCAGTTGCTTTGAGTAATGCGTGAATTTTACCGATGCTCTTGTCCCATCCGTTCATATTACAGTTTATTATGAATGTCTCAAACCTTTAGTTAGGCAATCAAGGTTCAAATCCTTGGCCAACTACTTTGAGACAGGACATTTAAGCATCTTGAGGCTATCAATGTGGCTTTTCATCTTAAGAATATATAAGATGATATCGATTGGGTTTCTTTCATGTGGCATGCATAAAGTGCTTGAACCGTTTCGAAACAATCATACTAATGTTTGTTGAAGGAACATTTCCTTCAACTAGATTATCATGTCATAAGCCCTTATGACGTTCCAAACCCTTTTGGAGTTCGTGAATCATATTCCTAACATGAGGTAGGAAACTTGCATAGAATCCTTAATGTGCTTAAGCCAATCGTCAAAAGGCCTTAACATCAACAGCGTTGGTTGGTGAGACATGGGATCTTCAAGGACATAGGCCTTTACTCATTTTGATAACGATTCTCAGTGATAGGGTATGGACGGTCGGGGTGGTAGCATTATTGTTTGCGACTATTCTACAAAATTTACAAAGTTCTTATTAGTATTTCTTAAAATTTTATTTTAATTATTAATACCCTTTTATGTCTCATAGAAAATTAATAATTAAAATCTAAAATCCAACGTTACATTCAAATAATGATTAGGTGACCTTTATCCTATTATTTAATTTAACAAGGTAGTCAATATTTGACAATTGCAACCTTTTGCAACTTCTAGCCTTTATGGGATCGGTTAACATCTTATGTTTGGTTGGCATGTTTAATCCCATCAACACCATTGTATGCCATGCTTCGGTGACCCTATGCACATGGTTTCCAATTCAAGTCGTCCTACTTACACACACATGTGAGTTTTCACATACAAGCGGTTAGGTGACCTTTATCCCACAAGTATGTTAGACTCACCTCAAACACACAAGTTCCCTATAAGTGGTTAGGTGACCTTTATCCTATAAATAGTTCTCAAGTGATTCGAGTATCGTGTAAAAGGATGGTGTTAAACTTGTTTCAAAAGGGATTTTTGGTTTTCATTAATTCTAGTTTTGAAAACTCTATATATACCTTGTATTTGCATGCTTTCAAATGCAAGGTATCCTATGGTTTATTTTTAATAAAACCTCTTTTATTAAATCATTAATCCTTTTAATAACCTTTTATTAACCACTTAATGATTAGAAACCATAAATTTTCAGCTTGTTAAGTTTGCTAATGAGTTTGTTATGCATATCCAAATATCAAACAACAATCATACAACAAACAACCAAACAAGCATAATATAAACAACCACAACGTGCATAACCATAGCTACTATTGTGACCACACTTGTTTGCCATCATAAGTGTGGTCATTTGGTCTTTCCTAAAGGTTGAATATAACACAAAATAGAGGTCTTGATGGACTCCCACTTGAACTTGCATCCATATGCTTCAAGTCCCTTTTTTTGTGTCTTTGATGTCCATCTTTGGGTCTTCATCTTGTGCATCTTCCTTTTACAAAAATTATATCCTAATACATTTTTCTAATAAAAGAAATGCACCTAATCTATTTATTACATAACCAAATGAATAAATAATTACAACCCAAATAATAAACATAAATATTACAACCTAATTGAATGAATTAAAACAACCATTAAAACCATCCAAATCAAAAGGCCAAAGACTAGGTTATGCACACTAACATATGAACAATCATAAATATTATTCAATAAACAAAATAAACCCCACCAAACCCCAAATTTTCAGCCAACATAAACTGAAAATTAGGGTTTGTTTGTCCAAACAAACAACATCCAAATATATCAACCAATTGACATTTCTATCTTTCAAAGTTTAATCATAAGCATGAAGATATAACTTTGAAAGACATGGGGTTTATTGAATCAACCAAAATCAGCCTATTATGAGTTTATAATCATCCTCTAAAACTAATTTTTAAAGGACAAGAACAAGCAAGCTATCCACATAACCGGCTCTTAATGCCATTGAAGGGTTTGTTAGAACATAAAATCATAGTTTAACCATTTAAACTTTCTGAAAACGCAGCGGAAGTATAGCATTATAAACATTTTTATAAGCTGAAAAATATGTTCATTAAATGACCATATTGATGTATAAAACAAACCCAAAGAACAAAGGATCATTTATGTGAATTAGCAAGCTATGAACATATGTAAAACTACATAAAATCACAGCTTCATTGAGCTGTGAATCTACCTTGCTGTAACAGTAACAAATCAACCAAAATGATATTGGATGATGCTAAAAATAGACAAGACTTCAAGATTAGAAGTCCTCAAGCTTGTATACCCCAAGCCCTTTGCAAACACCTCTTCTTGCTAGGTAGATTATCACCAAGACAACACAAAATTGCTCCAAGAAACCCTCTAATGTTGCTGCCTATTTCCGTAAATAGAGAGAGAGGAAGAGCTGAATTCTTTTGTTGTGTTGCATGTAAAATGAGATTATCAATTATGGAGTGCAAGAATCTCTCTTATTTAGAGAAGAGTTAGTGGAGGCAAGCATCTCTTGTATTGAGAGATGAGTTAGTGGAGACAAGTAGCATGTGTGTGGTCTTCTCAAAACACACAAAAAGAAACTTATCCCACATGCAAGGGGACGGCCAAAATTGGCCTTCAACATGCAAGATACCTACTAAAACTTATCAAGCAATTATTATCATCTAGTCCCTCATGTTAGATATATATCTACAACTAACCTTTTAATTGTATAATCCTTACACTCCCATTATTAATTTGTAATGTTATCTAACTTGTTTAAATACATTACAAATAATATTATTGAACAAAATATCCTAATAAATCGTTCCATCTCATATGCAACTTATTTAGAAAACCCATTTTTCTAAATTTGGTGTAAATATTTAATTGCATGATCATATCATCAATTAAATATTAATTGGTGTTTGCTAAGCTTGTTATTGGGTATAACCCGACTTGGATCATAACGTACTAACCACATCAATATTCTAAGTGTCTTGGGCATATAGAATTCTACATATACAACCAAACCTAATGACGTACACACAACAATTGTCGGAATATATTCACCCAAGGCCGGATTCCTGGCAGGTGGGATGGTACTCACAAGTAACCATTCGTCAAGGGTGGGGGTGTCAACCCAGTAGTACTACTAATACCTATCCGTTGGTTCCAACACCGGAATTAATGGTTGTAAGAAGAACCACACAGTAACATCATGTATGCATCAGATAAGTACAAACAAAACAGTATCACGTTGATTCCAAGTATGAAAATTGTATGTATGTTGTACAGCATTGAAAACGTGTGAGCATAGTTTTCTCCCATGTTTGTAAAAGATTGAAACAATTGTATAAGCATGAAAAGGGGCCGTGAAACTCACATGGCGTATAAGTATGTATATAAGATGATTAATAGGATAATAATCGATGTTCCAATGAACTCATTCACGAGGTACCTAAACACCTATATATATTTTAAGATTTTAGGTTAATAATAAGATTTAACGATTAAACGCGAACTAGGGTTTCAATAAGAATTTGGGGTTTTTAATGTATAAGTAAAATTTTAATAATATAATCTCTTATATTTTAATTCCATGAAAAATATTATTTCATTTAAATAATTTCTCTTAATTGAAGTATGTATAAGAACGGTTAAAGTTTAAATATAAAGTGTAAATAATTTCTATAATTATTTAAATAACAAGATTAAACTATAATTAAAATTAAAACATTTGGGCCAATAATAATTAATTTAAACCATAATTTAAAGTCCATTTTACATGAAATATCCAAAAATAACCTTTGTTATAATGTTTTATAAATATTAAAATTTAAAGAAAAATTGCAGAAAATTATTTGGTGGTCTGAAAAATATTTAAAGTTTACAAAAACAATTTTTATATTTATTAAAATTTTTTGAAAAATTAATTTGGGCTAAAAGGCCTTTGTTATAAACCAGTTAGCACGACTAGCCCGGGTGAGGTATGTCAATCCCAGTAGATCTACTAACAATCACCTCGCTATTTGCATATTAACGGTCCGAAGGGAAAAGTATAACACCATAGTATCAGGTATATGCAGTATTACAAAAACCCAATGTAATGTAACGTTTATGAAAGCAGCATGTTTCTCTCCCCCAAAAAGAGTATAAAATAAAAGTGGGGTTGTAAACTCACCTGGTTTGTGTAACAACTATTTAAAGTTTACTTGGAGAATAAGTGAACTGACAACCTTCAGTGGTTACCTAGATCATGTAAGTACATAAGTACGTGCAAACAGAGAACATGTGGAACCCAAAGCACACACAACCAAAGACTCAAGGTTTCAGAAAAATAGACATGTTGGACCCGGTTGACCCGTTTAACCTGTTGGTGACATTATGAGTTGTAATTCCTTTAAGTAACATAATAATTCCTCAAGCATCGTTAAAATACATCATAACAATTAATTTCCAGTCCCAAACATGATGTCCTAATTAGTAATCATCATTCAACATCATACATGATCATCAAGTCCCATACAAACCAATTAACATATTTCATTACAATAAGCATCCTTAATAAATACTCTAGCATAATCCTAACATCAAGAACATGTCCAATTCACAACTTATACCATTAAAATAAGTTCTAGTAGTACTAACATTACACGCAAAAGCCAGGTAAATATGTTACAGGTTGTAGGTATTCGTTTTCCAGAATCTGCGTTTTCTGGCAGATTCTAGGTGTTCGGAAGATACGGTCAAACACATAACCAACCAAGGATTTAGGTCAAGGACAAACTCCAGTAGGCTCTCCTATGAGTCAATTAAGTATGTGAAAAGTTTTTTTAGGTTTTAAGGGCCTGAAGTTACTAGAAAAACTAAAAATGTTACAGCAGCTCTCAACCGGAAGGCTGCTAAAGTTAGCTTGCCAAATTGTGCATAACTCCAATTTGAAAATAGCTATTGGGTTAATTCTTTTTCTGGAGTTCATAGGACTCCTAGTAAAAATGTTTGACCATAGGGTTTGGTCTCAGGTTTTATGAAATGAAAATGGCACATCAAACAAGTCAACACACACATTCTGTCCAAGAGGACAGAATTGACCCTTCTAGCCAAAACAGGTAAAACACCAACTTAACCACCTCCAATTGGAGTTTGGTTACCCTTTCTGGAAACTAGACTCAGTAACAAACAATTTTGGCACTAGAAACACATCATTTGGACATGTTATGACCTGTTTGTGGCACATACAAAATGAGACTCAGAATCTGTCAGAATGTTTGTTTCTGACCACACTTCACTAAAATGATCATAACTCACGTTTTACAAGTCCAAATTGGACAAGGTTGGATATTTTAAAAACTAGACTCCATGAGGAACATGTTAGACTCAAGAAAACCAGTTTTGGATTCGTCTTCATTCGGTTATGTCATGATAAAAACAGGGTATGCAATCTGCCAGATATCCACCATGAACATATCCATAACCAAACATGAAATTGATACCTAATCTAGCATCATACAATAATACTAACATGGATTAACCATCAATTGACCAAAACTTAACACCAAGAACATCAATTTGCATCTAGGGTTCGGCCAACATGAAGAGTTCCACAAAACATTGAAATTATCCTTTAATTCTTGCATAATCGACATTAACAACATACATACAACCTAACTAAGCTACTAGTATCATCAAACAACAACAATTTCGACCCCAAGATCATAAAAAACGAATTAGGGTTCGGCCATATTAAGAAAACCCACAAAACACTAAAACTAACCTTCGATTCTTGCAAAGGAACACGAATTGATGCTTGTAACTTGTTGTATTGCTTGAATTCGGTCCCATTTCACAGCCAATTGGTGTTTCTTGGCTGAATTTCGAAGTAAAGAAGGATGGAGAAGAAAGAGGTGGTCGACCTTATGTTCTAGTGTTGTGTTTTGTTTTAATAAATTTCTATATTTACCCTTTAAGCCCTTGTAATTTGCATTTTATAAAAAGTAGCCTTAAACTCTTTTTAAAAGTATTTTTTAACTAAAATAATAAACATATAACTCATGGTAACAATTATACATTTAGTCTTTATAAAACCCAAAATATACGAATTTATGCACACGTTTCCACGTTACGCGATTAGTTCTCAATTTACATGTAAAACACACAAGCACATAAACGTAACGCAATAATCACATGATTAGTTAAATTATCTTTAGTTTAACATTATTAATTATCATTAGGTCACCAACGTCAAACGACAACCTATGTGTGCTCAAGACACTTGTATACAAGACTTAACGAGACTAACGGGGTTTTGTAACGTAAAATTTTCGGGTGTCACATTACGGATTTTTTGAATTTTGTCAGCTGTTTCTTGTATCAATTCCGGACCAGTAATTTGTGATTCACCAACTTCAGACCAACAGATGAGAGATCGACACTTTCGGCCATACAAGGCCTCAAATGGTGCCATCTGGATGCTGGTATGGTAACTGTTATTGTAAGAGAATCTGATCAACGGATGAGAATCCCACGATCCACTGAAATCAATGACACAAGCCCGGAGCATATCCTCAAGGGTTTGTATCGTTCTTTCAGTCTGACCGTCGGTTTGCGGGTGATAAGCTGTGCTAAGATTCAGTTGAGTTCCGAGACCTGATTGGAGACTTTTCCAGAAACGAGAGGTGAAGCGAACATCGTGATCAGAGATAATATCTAAAGGTACACTTATAAACGAACAAGAGGGTTTAAATGAAAGATAAGCGTACGAACGAACAGTGATAGACGTTTAATTATAGATGAGATGTTTCACTTTAGGGAATCCTTCAAATCTCTTGACATAATACATGCCAACTTGAACTCGAGACGTTTTGAGGGGAAACATTGGAAATGATGACATGTTACCATGGTGTCACAACTTCCAGGATATAATTTCGTGGTAAGGTGATGTCTAGAAATCAATAAAAGACCAACAATGATAAGAAAGGTTAACCGCCGGAATTTAAGAATCCCAAACGTCATCATATGAAATGACCTTAACGCATATCTTGTGAATCTGTATTTCTCATTTGACCAACCATCGGTCTAAGAATAATATGCTATGCGAAGATCTTGGAATGAGTTCACGACTGTTGGATCTAGATAGTATAGGTCTAGATCATTTTGTATAGGCTTAGAACTTTAATCAAGTCTTGTAATTAATGATTGTAACTGTCAGTGTATATATATATATATATATATATATATATGTGTGTGTGTGTGTGTGTGTGTGTGTGTGTGTCTGTGTGTGCGTGTGTGTGTGTATTGAATCTATAGGTTAACCCATATATATGTGTGTTGCTTTGTGATTGTTGACAGGCAAAATCAATATACTTGGTAGGATTCCTGAAATTGACCAAGTGTAAGAAACATCTACGGATGAACATTATTATTAATCCGTAGATATGTTTCTTACAAGACCACATCACAAGTGAAGATTCCTGCGGATGATCAAGGATTGCATGAAGTGAAGACTTCTACGGAAGACAGAGTTCCTACGGAAGAACAACACTTCTACGGAAGACCAAGACATCTACGGAAGAGCAAAACTCCTGCGGAAGACAAGGCTCCTGCGGAAGTTCAGAACACTTGTATGATTACAATATCAACAAGTCAACCAATCAATATCAAATCCCAAGAGATCCGGTGTTTCCTTAACTGACTCAAACCGTCTATAAATATGAGTCCTAGGTTTCACATCTCGGTGAACACAATCGAGCAATATTACGGCTGTCAAGCATCACATCATCGTGCAACCCTAGTCGTCGTCACATCAACAACAACATTAATTCGATTCACAGAAATCATTGTTCATAGTTATTCATAATTATTCTTTTGTAATCATTACTTGATAATTAATAAAATACTTTTGAATAATTATTGTGTTCGTATTTACTGTGTCCGTGTGTTTGTGTTCTTCGATAATCATTAACACAATTAAACAGCAATTAATGATAATTCCGCAATCATTAATTTGATTTTATTTTAATACTGATAATTCCTGAATTGAGATCCTTGGATTCACAGGTGGTATCAGAGCCAAGTGCTCATTGATTTAGATCAATTGATCTATCAGTATTAAAATTGTTTAATTGTCTTTTAAACAATTAATTTTGCGACTTATCATTCAGCAAGCATTCTCTCATTGCTTGATAGATTTAGATCTATATTCAAATCAATTGAATACTAGATCTGGGTCTGTGATAGATTTGTCTACTTTAACATTCAAGGTTTGATTTAGAACTTTTAATTAAACATGAGTACTTTTGGTGGATCATATCAACCACCAAAGTTGGAAACAAAAGCTGATTTCAAGTCCTGGAAAATCAAGTTCAGGAATCATGTGAACTACACTGATTTGATGTCTGGGAGTCCATCACTGAAGGTCCTTATATTCCACCCACTCTTGGGCCGGATTATAATAACAAGAATCAGCCAATCAGCACAAAAGACTTGTCACCTGATGATGTCAAAAAGGTTAAAGTCGATATTAAAGCATACAGTTTGCTTAGTATGGCTTTACCGGAAGAGATATTGATCAGATGTGAGAATTACAAAACAGCAAACTCCTTGTGGAAGATACTTCATACTCTTTGTGAAGGGAGTGATGAGATCAAAGCATCAGGAAAGACACCATCAGATCACAATATGAAACCTTTCATCATATTGAGGGTGAATCAATTCCTCAAAAACTCCATAGATTCATGCAACTCGTTACTGAGATGAACATCTTGGAGTTGAAGTACACTAGTGAGGAACTTAACAAAAAGATGCTCCATACTTTGCCTGAAAGTTGGAAGCAGACTGTGTCCATGTTCAAGAACACCATAGATCTTAAGACAACTGGTCTAGACATACTGGTTGCTAAAGTAGAAGCTCTTGAAATGGATGAACAATCAAGAAACAAGAGTGTGAGAACTCATGTCTCACCTTATCACTTCAAAGAAACCAAAAATGCTGGAAGTGCATTTATCTCAAATAATGATGGTTTTAACTCTTGTACTTTGAGTGATGATGAAGAGGAAGTCAGTTTCTATGCCTCTAAACCCTTTA
This sequence comes from Flaveria linearis, assembly GCA_024085815.1. NCBI lineage: Eukaryota > Viridiplantae > Streptophyta > Magnoliopsida > Asterales > Asteraceae > Flaveria > Flaveria linearis. The sequence goes on along the minus strand of CM044016.1, from coordinate 38,810,702 downwards.
AGAAATCATCTCAAAGTAAGAATCAAAAGGAAAAAGGAAGATCTGCTGAGAAAAGAGAGACAACTACAGCAACTGCAAAATCTTCTCAACAAAACAATCAGTCAGAACCAATCACTGTGATATTGGATTCTGATGAACAAAAAACAGCCTTTGCAGCTTTTAGTTCTAGCTTACAAGCATACCTGGGAAGCTCGCTAACATCAGCAAACATTTGCCAACAAGACTTGAAGAACTACATCCTGATGTAGTGGAAGAGATGGATCTACAATGGCAGATGACAGTGATTGCTTACAGAGCTAAGCAATATCTCAGGAGAAACAAGAATCTGGCTGCAGCTAGTAAAACATCAGAGATTGGTGTTGACAAGTCCAAGGTCAGATGCTTCAAGTGCAATCTCTATGGACACTTTTCTAGAGAATGCAATCAACAATCACCTCCGGAGATGAGACCCCCTCAGCATCAGCAGCATCAGTCGTATCAGCACCAGCAACCAACCTCTCAAAAATCTCTGCTCAGACAACCACAGCTGACAAATACATCCCCACCAGCCACAAATGAATCAGCAGGACTGAGTAATTCAAAGGAGTCGGGACTGATCATACTTCAAGATGGAATATGTGACTGGAGTACGTATGAGAAGGAAGTCTTGGAAAAGAATCAAGCATTAATGGCTCATATGGAAAACAAAGTTCCTCCAATGGCTAGAGAGGTAAGAGAAAGGTTATGTTCATTATCATGTGTTGAGGAAGTTGAACGTTATAGAGTCCATGCTCAACAGTTGGCTGACAAAGTAAAAGAAACAATGATGTTAAATGAATCCCATTTAAGAGAACATAAATTATATCAAATCAAAATTAGTTCTTTGCAAAAGGATTTAGAAAAATACGTTTCTGAAAATTACAGCCTTAAAGCCCAAGTTGAGCATCTGACCACTTCCTTAACCAAATCCATGGCTGATCATGCATCGACTGAAGTGAAACTTCAGAAGTTTCAACTATCATCTAGCAATTGAGAAGTTGTTAAACTCTCATATTGAATCAAAAAATAGGTATGGATTGGGTTATAATGCGGTTGCACCACCTATAAATGATAATTACACAACTCTACCTGAAACAATGACAAACACATTGTCAAACCATTTTGTGCCAAGCACCAAAATTGACATAAAAACAAGTCAAATAAACATTAACAATGAAGCTGAGGTGAGTGAAACTGAATATTCTGAAATAGAATCACTAAAGCATAATGAATCAGATTTTGATTATGATAAATGTGATGACTTGGATGATTCTGATGAACATGACATTGATCAACTGAACATTGGTAAGAATGTTCAAGTTGAAACTGGTCTTCCAAAAGTTCTTGAAGAATCAAAGCTGCAGTATCCTCCAAAGCAATGAAACATGCTGAAGACTATCTGCAAGAGGATTGCTGAACTGAATGAAGGACTTCAAGAACTGAACCTTCACAAAAGTTCATCTAAGGAAGATGATGACTGCGGAACCAGTAAGGAGGTACCTTTACCCCATTCAGATAAAGGTAAGAAGCAACAAACTTCAACCAAGCACAAGAAAAACTCAAATGTTTAAGATCTGCGGAAGTCAAAATCTGATGAGTCGTAGATGCGGAAGGCAAAATCAGCCAAGTCCGTAGAACATCTGCGGAAGGCAAAATCAGCCAAGTCCGTAGAACATCTGCGGAAGGGAAAAACTGCTGAATCCGTAGAGAAGCCACGGAAGAGTAAAGCCAAATCTCCGGATGACGTCAAAAGGACTGCCAACAAACAACAAAAAGCAGTCAAAGGTAAACAAGTATTAGCTGATGATGCTCCTAGCAAAAGCAAGAAGAAATCAAGTGATCCATCAGAAAGGAGTTGAAGCCCAACAAGCTGAACAAGAAAAAGAAGTCTGAATCTGAAAACTCAGAAGATAAATATTGCAAATGGTGTGATATGAAGAATCACAATACAGATGAATGCTACTTCAGCAGCTACTGTTCCATATGCAATATGAACAATCACATGACTTTGATTGCTACTTCAACAAACATTGTGCAATATGTGATAAAAATAATCATTCAACTCAGGAATGTTATTTCAACAAGAAGAACAAGAAAAAGAGCAAAAAGAAGTCACATGATGAATCATCTGAATCAGATTCTCAATCTTCGGAAAGTGACAAAGAATCAAAGCTGAAGAAAGAACAACAAAAATCAAAGCAAAGATCCTCTGCTACGGATAAGCCTTTGAAGAAGAAAGCACCAATTCAGTCTAAAACACCTCACAAAAAGGTGGATCTGTCAGATAAGAAGACTGAGTGATTGATGGTTTCTTTGATAATTTTGAAAAAGGAACTCCTGTGCCTCAATCAAAGTTGAAAAATGAAGTAACTTTCAGAAATTCAGGGGCATCCTCAAAGTCAAAATATCAACCAAAACAAGATAAGTTGAAGAAAGAATCAGATGAGCAAGAAGATATCCAAAAATCTGAATCATCTTCAACAGAATCATCCTCACCACCATCAAATCAAAAAGAATCAATTAATACTGAAACTTCAAGATTAATTCATGAAGGAGTGAATATAGTAGACACATCTGGCAAACCCAAGACAATTAAAGCTTGGGTTGTCAATTCTAATTGATTTCTTTTTCTATGCAGGAACAATCATGGAGAGCTGACAACAAGTGGTATGTTGATGGTGGTTGTTCCAGACATATGACAGGAAACTGTTCTCTTCTCCATGACTTCAAACATAAACATGCCTCTTATGTGGCATTTGGTGGGGATAAGAAGGGAGGTAAAATAGTTGGTGAAGGAATGGTAACAAATGGTGTGTTAATATTTGAAAAAGTGAATTACTGTGAAAATTTGCAGTACAATTTACTTAGTGTATCTCAAATTTGTGATCAAAATTACACAACACTATTTGATAACACTAATTTATTACATTCTTAAGCCAGGTTTTGCAGTTCTAGCAGACTGGATCCTTCTTAAAGCATCAAGAAAAGGAAACACATATGTTTTGGATATGAACAACACATCACTCACAAGCCATGAGACATGCCTGCTATCTAAGTCTTCAGAAGATGAATCACAATTATGGCATAGAAGGCTTGTTCATTCCAACATGAAAAACATAAATAAATTGGTGAAAAATGACTTGGTCATTGGATTACCAAAGAAAGAATTTCATTGTTCAAATCATTGTTCTTCATGTTACAAAGGAAAACAACATAGAGTGTCTTATAAATCCAAATCAATCAATACTAACACTACACCTCTCAAATTGCTTCACATGGACCTCTTTGGTCCAACCAATGTGATGAGCATTGGAAAAAGGCAATATTGCTTGGTGATAGTAGATGATTTCACTAGATTCACATGGGTCTTTTTCTTAAAGCAAAAGAGTGAAAAATCTGAAACATTAATAGACTTTGTGATCAAGATTGAGAATCAACTTGATTTAAAAGTTAAAATTTTAGTAGTGATAATAGGACTAATTTGTTAATGCTGATCTGGATTCTTTTTGCAGGAATAAAGGCATAGCAAGGCAATTCAGTGCACCAAGAACTCCACAACAAAATGGAGTGGCTGAAAGAAGAAATAGAACTCTCATAGAAGCAGCCAGAACAATCCTAGCTGACTTTTAGTTGCCCATCACATTCTGGGCAGAAGCTGTGAATACAGCATGCAATGTTCAAAATAGGACTTTAATTGTCAAAGAACATAATAAAACTTCTTATGAGCTCTTATTTAAAAGGAAACCTTTTATAGGATATCTTAGACCTTTTGGGTGTCATGTGTCTATGTTAAATACTAAAGAACAATTAGGAAAATTTTCTGAAAAAGCCTATGATGGTTTCTTTGTTGGATATTCATCCACATCTAAATCATATAGGGTTTACATTCCAGAACATAACATTGTTGAAGAGACTCCTAATGTTTCTTTTGATGAATCCATGTTTACAACAACTGTAAAAGGATCATCTTGGTTATTTGATACAGATGCATTAACAGAATCATTTAACTCTGGATATTTGATCAATGCAGGTTCTGCTGATACATGCTATCCATTTGTTCCTCCAAGTTTGAATGAAGTGCCACTGACAGTTGATTCACCAAGGGCACAACCTTCAACTGCACCACAGCAAGAATCAAGTCAGCAGCATGAAGATACTTCCAGAGAAGCAAATCCTTCATCCGGAGCTCATGTAAATACATCCACAGATGCTCCATCATCCGTAGATGTAAATACTCTTTCAATCGCTGATCCTAGGGATGGAGAGGAGGTGTTGAATCAACAGAACTTGCCAGCTGACCAACATTGTTCATCCGTTGACGGAGCCGTAACACCTACGGAAGAACAAAATGCCTCCGTAGATGTTGCTGTCACTCCTACGGAAGAACAAAATGCTTCCATAGAACTTCCTCCGGAAGAAGACCATGCAGCAACTGAAGCTCAAGCTGATCCTACTGAACATGAACCATTTGATTACTTCATAGATTCAACATCACAGCTGAATCCATCTGCTTTAATGGATTTCTCAAACTTAGAGTCAACAATCCCAGTTGATGCTATTTCAACAAGCAGAATTCACAAGTCTCATCCATCAGATAATATCATCGGAGACCTGAATGCAAGAACTACAAGAAGCAAAGGGGGAGTGGCAAACATTTGCTTGTTCACCTGCTTCTTGTCTCAGACAGTTGCTGCAAACATTACAGCTGCTCTAAAGGACAATAGCTGGATTGAGGCTATGCAAGAAGAACTACAACAATTCAGAAAACAAAAGGTGTGGAACCTTGTAGACTTGCCTCAAGGTCAGCATCCAATTGGAACAAGGTGGATTTTCAAAAACAAGTTGGATGACAGGGGTATAATCGTGAGAAACAAAGCCAGACTTATTGCTCAAGGATATACTCAAGAAGAAGGGATAGACTATGATGAAGTTTTTGCTCCAGTTGCAAGAATTGAAGCTATCAGGGTCTTTCTAGCTTATGCTTCATTCAAGAAGTTCACAGTGTATCAAATGGATGTGAAGTGTGCTTTCCTTTATGGGAAAATTGATGAAGAAGTATATGTGGTTCAACCCCCTGGATTTGAGGATCCTGACTATCCACATAGAGTATACAAGCTAGATAAAGCTTTGTATGGTCTTCATCAGGCACCAAGGAAGAGGTATGACACATTATCCTCCTTCTTGCTAAAGAATGGCTACAAAAGAGGGACCATTGATCAGAAACTCTTCCTCAAACAAGAACATCAAGATCTTTTGGTGGTTCAAATATATGTAGATGACATAATATTTGGATCAACCAACAAGAAACTGTGTCAAAGCTTTGAAGAGTTAATGAAATCTGAATTCCAGATGAGCTCCATGGGAGAATTGACATTCTTCCTTGGCTTACAAGTTCATCAGAAAACAGATGGCATTTTCATCAATCAAGAAAAGTACATTCATCAAATTCTGAAGAAGTACAATCTTGCTGATACAACTTCATGCAAGACACCTGCCTCAACAATAGACAAGATTGTGTCTGACCCTGCTAGAAAATCAGTAGATCAGAGATTGTATAGATCAATGATCGGATCCTTAATGTATTTAACTGCCAGTAGGCTGACATAATGTTTGCTGTGTGTGTATGTGCCAGGTATCAATCAGATCCAAAGGAGTCTTATCTGAATGCTGTCAAGAGAATATTCAGATATCTGAAAGGAAAACCAGCTCTAGGACTGTGGTATCCAAAAGATGGAGATTTCAATCTTTTCTCATATTCAGATAGTGACTATGGAGGATGCAACAACAACAGAAAATCCACAACTGGTGGATGTCAATTTTTGGGACCAAGGCTTGTTTCATGGCAGTGCAAAAAGCAAACTAATGTATCTGTGTCCACAGCTGAAGCTGAGTACATAGCTGCTTCAGCTGGTTGCTCTCAAGTTCTTTGGTTGCAAAACCAATTACTTGATTATGGTTACAATTTCCTTCAAACACCAATTCATATTGATAATTCAGTTGCTATGTTTATAACTGCTAACCCAGTTCAACATAGTAAAACAAAACATATTGAAATCAGATATCATTTTCTGAGAGACTGTTCAGAAAAGGGTTTAATCAAGTTAATCAAAGTGGACACAACAAATCAGCTTACTGATTTGTTCACTAAAGCCTTTGATTCTGTTAGATTTAACTTTCTGATAGAATCTTTGGGGATGATTAACTTAGACTAAATACTCAAAAGCATATGACTGTCCTTATGTAGAGTAATAGTTGGGGATGATTTAATTGTCTGATATAATGTATGTGCATGTCATATGTATCGGAAATGATAGTACACTATGCTTGGCTTTCTTTAACTAAAACTCTAACTGAATTGTATCACTTTGATATGTGAGTAGGTTCATCTTGAGTGGAAAATACACTAAGAGCATGCCAAACTAAATGATACAGGTAATTGTCTGTGGGAACTCCATTTTGAGGATCAGGAAAGTAAGTCATCTCCTGATGTGATCAAATCACTTACCAAAGCACACTATGTAAAATACTTTATAATCTTCTATCTTTGCAAATTCATATTCCCTCGGTTTTGTGTGAACAAAGACCTGGGAATATGATTAAAGAGTGTGATCTTCATTCTCCCTCTGTTTTGTGTAAACAAAGACCTGGGTTAAGTTCACCTCTGTTTTACGAAAGTGAAGACCTGGTGACTATGAAGATCATATCTCAGCTCTCAAAAGAATCACTTGTGATCAACTGTACATCAATTTTAAGGGCTTCAACATCAAAGCATTAATGAGACTGTAATATGTCTCAAGATAGAACTTATAACTTAATGTACATAGTCAATAAGTGTGAAAAAGTGGTGATTTGCCTCACCTACGGAGGACAAACTCTAATGAGAATTGAATGCGGAGAACATGACAGTTACTGATTAACAAACTTCAAAACATGATAAACAGCATGCCTAGTTGATACATTACTCATATATGAATTTAAGTGGATCTATATACTTACAATCAGGTGTTCAATAGATCAAATAATCAACATCAGCAGAAGCCTAGAGTCATAGTATGATCCCTCTATATGTATGCATGCATGTAATCGTTTAAGTCATTTGTTTAATTTGTCCCCTTAACTAATTTCCTCTCATTTAGACTGTCATATGCCTTTCATGCCTATTTCCAACATAAATTTATGATGAATGCAACAGTTTAACATTAATCACAAATTTAGGGGGAGTAGTTCATGCATGAAAATTCAATAAAAAGATGCTAATTCACTTTGAAGGAATTGGAACTTGAGCACTAACTTGAATGCAGGATACAGGAAACTTGCTTTCTTGTACTTAATTGCCATGCAAACAAAGTCCACAATATCCAATATCAACACATGATTCTACTTAGTAGATATCATACATTTAAAGTTTTTAACAAAACTTTAATTTCCGCAGAAGTTTCAGTAATATTTCTCATCCGTAGAAGTAACATTGAAATTTCTGCATCCGCAGAAGTTTCAGTAATATTTCTCATCCGCAGAAGTAACAGTGAAATTTCTGTTTCAGCAGAAGTAACAGTAACAATGTAACTGCATAATCGTAGGATTGGTATACGGATGTGCAACTGGAATTGCATTTGAGCTAAGGCATCCGCAGATGTTAAGACATCCGCAGATGTTAAGGTTCCCAGATGTTCTGTGGAAGATGTGATACATCCGGAATAAACTTGATAAACGGAAAGGGATAAAGGGGAAGTGGGCCCAACATAATTAATAAAAGAAATTAATGTGTTCGCTTATAAATAAGGTTTTTGACTCTAAGAATTCATTAATCACTTTTTCAGAGCACTTTTTCAGTTTTCTAACCTAGAAAAACGCACACTTTCCCCCTCATTAAAACTTTCAAAAATTCCGTTCCAAACATCATAAACATCATCATTCAGTAATCGATTATCATTGTCGCGAAGGTAAATCATGTTCTAATCTTTAGTACGGAACTGGTTAATCCTTGATTGTCATTAAAACGATTCAAATTCATGTGAGTTACACTAATGCTAAACTGATTTTTGTTTCTATTTACAGATGGCAAACAGATTCGCGAAGGAGCACAATGTGTGCACATTCTTGAATGCTGATGATCCTGCTGCTGAAGGATGTCGAGATATCATCAGATATCTTCAACGATCCAGGCTCTTCTATGCCTTAACGGCAGAGCCTGTGATTCATCAAGCACACATCATCGATTTCTGGAACTCTGCTCGAGTTGAACAAGAAGGAGACAATGAAGTGATTGTTGCTAAGATCCTTTCTGAACAATTACGGATCAATGAAAGCACAATCAGAAGATCACTTGAGTTGGGTGATCGAGAAGTAGGACACCTTGATGTATTTGAGAATGAATACATTGAGAAGGTGTTCAACCAAATGGGGTATGATGGAGATTTTGAGAAAGGCGAAATCAAGAAGGGAAGGCTATGCAAGCCCTATCGGTTCCTGTGCCACACTTACCTGAAGTGCATCTCTAACAGGAAGGCAGGGCTAGATAGGTTCTCTAGACATATCTTATTAGGAATCATTAGGATCTTTGAGGGTAGAACATACAACTACTACAAGTACATTCTGAACTGCCTTTGTGATCATGTGAAACTACAAAGGAGTGACAAGATGTTTATGTTCCTAAGATTTTTGCAACTAATCATCAATGCTGAACTCCCAAGGATTGCAAGGGAAGGGGAAGTGTTTGTACAAGCCCACCTGGGAAGATCAGCACTAAACAAAATCAGTGGCAAATACCAGGGTGAAGACATGCCCATGTTTGCACATGTTGTGGATGCTCAGGCCGACATACCACAAGAGTTGATTTGGATAGATGAAGAAGCAGAGACAACTGCTGAATCTGTACAAGCATCACACTCAAAGAGGCAAACTCCCACTCACCAACATCAATCTCCCAGCCAAACTCCCCCTAACCAACCACAATCCCCAGCCAGTATAACCACCCAGCCAATCTCACCCATTCATCACCATGTTTCCCCATAACAAATATCATCATCATCCACCAACAACACCCAGCCTATCTCACCATTGAAACAAGAATCACAATCTCCTTCTCATCCATCCTCACATAACACCCAACCACTCTCTCCAATCCAAATCGAGTCTCCTCTTCATCCACTCCCTGATACACCAAAGCAACCATCTCCTGAAAGTGCAAACACTGAACCTATAGACATAACTGAGTCTCTAAACTCTGTTTACACAGGGGAGACTGAGTTGTTGTCTCAAGCTAGCACTGTTCCTGTGTCACCTACACATTCTGAGGATCAAGTTGTGTCTGATCACACTGCACCTGTGTCACCTATTGAAAATCAGCCACAAGTGAACCTGCAACAGCTTGAACATCAAGAAGAACAAAAGATTGAGGTGGATGTGATTACCTATCATGAGGATGATTTGAGTGATGATGACATCCCTGTCGGCAAAAGCTATTTGGTTGCTGAGTACAACAAGTTGGTACTCCAATCAAACAAGAGAAAACAAAGAATACAAGAGATGAAAGGCATCATTAAAGAAAAGGATGAAGAGTTGATAAAGCAAGAAGCCAGATTGAAAAGGCTTAGAGAGGATGCCAAAAGCAACAATGAAGTAATTGATGCACTTCTTCAAAATGAACAAGAGTTGCAGGTGTCATTGAGGAATGAGAAAAGTGCAAAAGCTCAGCTGATCAAGGAGAAAGATGAAGAGATCAATCAATTGAAAATGAAGATTTCTGCTCTGGAATCAAGGAATGCCCCAAGTATTGAACAATCAAAACAATCTGCTGAAGCTCCAAAGAAACCGATTCTGTATTTTCGGAAGAGACAATACTTGGGCGCCATCAAGAAGAAAGTTGAAGATGAAGGTTCTCCTAAAATGCAAAAGCCCACATCTGCTGAACATACACCTTCAGTAGATTTATCTATTGTGAAGGTATTATCTAGTGATGATAGTGAAAGTGGTCAAGAATGGAATGAGCTGACGAAGATGGAGTCACCAACTGAGCAAAAAGAATCAAAGGCCGATGACCTCCTAAGCACTGAAGATATTCTAGAATAGAGTCCTGAATCAAGTAAGTTTATGACCCTCATCAACCATGGTTTCCCATATGACATGGTTGAGAGGATGAACTTAACTGAAATGAAGAATCTTCTGAATGAATTTGAGCTTGCAAGATTCATACTCCCAAACTGTGATTATGAAGCTTTCACAGTCTTTCAATCAGTTGAGAAGATCAAGAAAGAGTTGGGCCATTGTGACACAGCAAAACTAAGCAAGTATAATATGACCTGCTGGTTACAAGGCCACAACTACAAACCTCATAAGCTGAAAGGAAGATCAACTGGTGAACTTCGGAGGATGATGGATCATGTCATGGCAGTGGAACTTGAAACAGGTGTCAAATTCAGAACTGCAACTCCACATCCATCCCATGACAAACAGAGCAAACTGCCTGCTGATCAATAACTGTTGAACCTAAGGATCAGCATAAAGAAAAAGGCAAACTGATCAGAGAGCTAAGGGCAGTTATCCCTGAAAAGGTATGGCCTCTGAGAACAACTGTCAGAGAAATAACTGAACAAAAATCCTTTCTGATCGAACTGTATGACCACATCACAACTCCCAGTTCTGCGGAAGAACAAAGGATTATGGCTTGGAAATATGATCCAGACTGGGATTGTGCAATTATCAAGAGGACACCTGGAAGAATCCATTACTTCCATGATGTGGAAGCACTATTGAGTCTTCCTGCACAAGACATCAAAGATTTACAAAGCCTACCCATTTCCAACTATCCAATCCATTCTAGAGGAAGAGACTTCTCTGCAGCTGTGAGTGGAATGAAAACTAGATTTATTGATGATGTGCTCAAACAAGCAAAGAGAGATGATATGGAGCACAAAATGATCAAACAAAGTAAGAAAAGAAGAACAGCTGAAGTCTCATCCGTTGTAGATGAGGACATGTTAAAGAAGGTTGGATGTATGAACAAAAACACAGAGTCCATCAAAAGCTTCAAAGGAAATCAATTTACTTATCCCATCACAGAATGGGGTTATGTTGAAAGAACAAAAGAGCTAGTTCTGTTGAGAAATGCTGATGGGAAGAAAGCTGAAAAGATAAGGATTTTTGACCCAGTAGAGATCAAAATGCTTCATCCAAGCTATACATCATATCTCCATGACAAATTCTTCCCAAGGCTACCAGATGAAAAAGCACAAAATGATCTCTGCCTTTATGTGCATATGATTCAAGTAATAGACAAACTACATGCAAAGGCATATAAGAGAAGAAAACATGAAGCCCGGGCTGCTGAAAGGATCAATAATTGAAGAAGTCTCAGAACTCAGAATATCTGAAGAAGATGAGCTTGAAATTGTGCATAACGATAGTGTAGTGGAAACACTCACTACTGAAGAAGACATTTTGGGCCTGAGCTTTGAGACTCTGAAGAAGATCAGCAAGATGAAGATCAAGTACAAGTACGATGATCAAAAGACTTCTGTATCTTACTTCTACAACAAGATGATAGCAAGAGTCAAAGAGCTCGCAGTTTCGAAGGACTGATTACAAGGATCTAAGCCTAAGGGGGAGTATTGTTGGATCTAGATAGTATAGGTCTAGATCATTTTGTATAGGCTTAGAACTTTAATCAAGTCTTGTAATTAATGATTGTAACTGTCAGTATATATATATATCTGTGTGTGTGTGTGTGTGTGCATTGAATCTATAGGTTAACCCATATATATGTGTGTTGCTTTGTGATTGTTGACAGGCAAAATCAATATACTTGGTAGGATTCCTGAAATTGACCAAGTGTAAGAAACATCTACGGATGAACATTATTATTAATCCGTAGATATGTTTCTTACAAGACCACATCATAAGTGAATATTCCTGCGGATGATCAAGGATTGCATGAAGTGAAGACTTCTACGGAAGACAGAGTTCCTACGGAAGAACAACACTTCTACGGAAGACCAAGACATCTACGGAAGAGCAAAACTCCTGCGGAAGACAAGGCTCCTGTGGAAGTTCAGAACACTTGTATGATTACAATATCAACAAGTCAAACAAGTCAACCAATCAATATCAAATCCCAAGAGATCCGTTGTTTCCTTAACTGACTCAAACCGTCTATAAATATGAGTCCTAGGTTTCACATCTCGGTGAACACAATCGAGCAATATTACGGCTGTCAAGCATCACATCATCGTGCAACCCTAGCCGCCGTCACATCAACAACAACATTAATTCGATTCACAGAAATCATTGTTCATAGTTATTCATAATTATTCTTTTGTAATCATTACTTGATAATTAATGAAATACTTTTGAATAATTATTGTGTTCGTATTTACTGTGTCCGTGTGTTTGTGTTCTTCGATAATCATTAACACAATTAAACAGCAATTAATGATAATTCCGCAATCATTAATTTGATTTTATTTTAATACTGATAATTCCTGAATTGAGATCCTTGGATTCACAGGTGGTATCAGAGCCAAGTGCTCATTGATTTAGATCAATTGATCTATCAGTATTAAAATTGTTTAATTGTCTTTTAAACAATTAATTTTGTGACTTATCATTCAGCAAGCATTCTCTCATTGCTTGATAGATTTAGATCTATATTCAAATCAATTGAATACTAGATCTGAGTCTATGATAGATTTGTCTACTTTAACATTCAAGGTTTGATTTAGAACTTTTAATTAAACATGAGTACTTTTGGTGGATCATATCAACCACCGAAGTTGGAAACAAAAGCTGATTTCAAGTCCTGGAAAATCAAGTTCAGGAATCATGTGAACTACACTGATTTTGACGTGTGGGAGTCCATCACTGAAGGTCCTTATATTCCACCCACTCTTGGGCCGGATTATAATAACAAGAATCAGCCAATCAGCACAAAAGACTTGTCACCTGATGATGTCAAAAAGGTTAAAGTTGATATTAAAGCATACAGTTTGCTTAGTATGGCTTTGTCGGAAGAGATATTGATCAGATGTGAGAATTACAAAACAGCAAACTCCTTGTGGAAGATACTTCATACTCTTTGTGAAGGGAGTGATGAGATCAGAAGCATCAGGAAAGACACCATCAGATCACAATATGAAACCTTTCATCATATTAAGGGTGAATCAATTCCTCAACAACTCCATAGATTCATGCAACTCGTTACTGAGATGAACATCTTGGAGTTGAAGTACACTAGTGAGGAACTTAACAAAAAGATGCTCCATACTTTGCCTGAAAGTTGGAAGCAGACTGTGTCCATGTTCAAAAACACCATAGATCTTAAGACAACTGGTGTAGACACACTGGTTGCTAAAGTAGAAGCTCTTGAAATGGATGAACAATAAAGAAACAAGAGTGTGAGAACTCATGTCTCACCTTATCACTTCAAAGAAACCAAAAATGCTGGAAGTGCATTTATCTCAAATAATGATGGTGATAACTCTTGTACATTGAGTGATGATGAAGAGGAAGTCAGTTTCTATGCCTCTAAACCCTCTAAGAAATCATCTCAAAGTAAGAATCAAAAGGAAAAAGGAAGATCTGCTGTGAAAAGAGAGACAACTACAGCAACTGCAAAATCTTCTCAACAAAACAATCAGTCAAAACCAATCACTGTGATATTGGATTCTGATGAACAAAAAACAGCCTTTGCAGCTTTTAGTTCTAGCTTACAAGCATACCTGGGAAGCTCGCTAACATCAGCAAACATTTGCCAACAAGACTTGAAGAACTACATCCTGATGTAGTGGAAGAGATGGATCTACAATGGCAGATGACAGTGATTGCTTACAGAGCTAAGCAATATCTCAGGAGAAACAAGAATCTGGCTGCAGCTAGTAAAACATCAAAGATTGGTGTTGACAAGTCCAAGGTCAGATGCTTCAAGTGCAATCTCTATGGACACTTTTCTAGAGAATGCAATCAACAATCACCTCCGGAGATGAGACCCCCTCAGCATCAGCAGCATCAGTCGTATCAGCACCAGCAACCAACCTCTCAAAAATCTCTGCTCAGACAACCACAGCTGACAAATACATCCCCACCAGCCACAAATGAATCAGCAGGACTGAGTAATTCAAAGGAGTCGGGACTGATCATACTTCAAGATGGAATATGTGACTGGAGTACGTATGAGAAGGAAGTCTTGGAAAAGAATCAAGCATTAATGGCTCATATGGAAAACAAAGTTCCTCCAATGGCCAGAGAGGTAAGAGAAAGGTTATGTTCATTATCATGTGTTGAGGAAGTTGAACGTTATAGAGTCCATGCTCAACAGTTGGCTGACAAAGTAAAAGAAACAATGATGTTAAATGAATCCCATTTAAGAGAACATAAATTATATCAAATCAAAATTAGTTCTTTGCAAAAGGATTTAGAAAAATACGTTTCTGAAAATTACAGCCTTAAAGCCCAAGTTGAGCATCTGACCACTTCCTTAACCAAATCCATGGCTGATCATGCATCGACTGAAGTGAAACTTCAGAAGTTTCAACTATCATCTTAGCAATTTGAGAAGTTGTTAAACTCTCATATTGAATCAAAAAATAGGTATGGATTGGGTTATAATGCGGTTGCACCACCTATAAATGATAATTACACAACTCTACCTGAAACAATGACAAACACATTGTCAAACCATTTTGTGCCAAGCACCAAAATTGACATAAAAACAAGTCAAATAAACATTAACAATGAAGCTGAGGTGAGTGAAACTGAATATTCTGAAATAGAATCACTAAAGCATAATGACTCAGATTTTGATTATGATAAATGTGATGACTTGAATGATTCTGATGAACATGACATTGATCAACTGAACATTGGTAAGAATGTTCAAGTTGAAACTGGTCTTCCAAAAGTTCTTGAAGAATCAAAGCTGCAGTATCCTCCAAAGCAATGAAATATGCTGAAGACTATCTGCAAGAGGATTGCTGAACTGAATGAAGGACTTCAAGAACTGAACCTTCACAAAAGTTCATCTAAGGAAGATGATGACTGCGGAACCAGTAAGGAGGTACCTTTACCCCATTCAGATAAAGGTAAGAAGCAACAAACTTCAACCAAGCACAAGAAAAACTCAAATGTTGAAGATCTGCGGAAGTCAAAATCTGATGAGTCCGTAGAACATCTGCGGAAGGCAAAATCAGCCAAGTCCGTAGAACATCTGCGGAAGGGAAAAACTGCTGAATCCGTAGAGAAGCCACGGAAGAGTAAAGCCGAATCTCCGGATGATGTCAAAAGGACTGCCAACAAACAACAAAAAGCAGTCAAAGGTAAACAAGTATCAGCTGATGATGTTCCTAGCAAAAGCAAGAAGAAATCTAGTGATCCATCAGGAAAGGAGTTGAAGCCCAACAAGCTGAACAAGAAAAAGAAGTCTGAATCTGAAAACTCAGAAGATAAATATTGCAAATTGTGTGATATGAAGAATCACAATACAGATGAATGCTACTTCAGCAGCTACTGTTCCATATGCAATATGAACAATCACATGACTTCTGATTGCTACTTCAACAAACATTGTGCAATATGTGATAAAAATAATCATTTAACTCAGGAATGTTGTTTCAACAAGAAGAACAAGAAAAAGAGTAAAAAGAAATCACATGATGAATCATCTGAATCAGATTCTCAATCTTTAGAAAGTGACAAAGAATGAAAGCTAAAGAAAGAACAACAAAAATCAAAACAAAGATCCTCTACTGCGTATAAGCCTTTGAAGAAGAAAGCACCAATTCAGTCTAAAACACCTCACAAAAAGGTGGATATGTCAGATAAGAAGACTGAAGTGATTGATGTTTTCTTTGATAATTTTGAAAAAGGAACTCCTGTGCCTCAATCAAAGTTGAAAGATGAAGTAACTTTCAAAAATTCAGGGGCATCCTCAAAGTCAAAATATCAACCAAAACAAGATAAGTTGAAGAAAGAATCAGATGAGAAAGAAGACATCCAAAAATCTGAATCATCTTCAACAGAATCATCCTCACCACCATCAAATCAAAAAGAATCAATTAATACTGAAACTTCAAGATTAATTCATGAAGGAGTGACTATAGTAGACACATCTGGCAAACCCAAGACAATTAAAGCTTGGGTTGTCAATTCTAATTGATTTCTTTTTCTGTGCAGGAACAATCATGGAGAGCTGACAACAAGTGGTATGTTGACGGTGGTTGTTCTAGACATACGACAGGAAACTGTTCTCTTCTCCATGACTTCAAACATAAACATGCCTCTTATGTGGCATTTGGTGGGGATAAGAAGGGAGGTAAAATAGTTGGTGAAGGAATGGTAACAAATGGTGTGTTAACATTTGAAAAAGTGAATTACTGTGAAAATTTGCAGTACAATTTACTTAGTGTATCTTAAATTTGTGATCAAAATTACACAACACTATTTGATAACACTAATTGTTACATTCTTAAGCCAGGTTTTGCAGTTCCAGCAGACTGGATCCTTCTTAAAGCATCAAGAAAAGGAAACACATATGTTTTGGATATGAACAACACATCACTCACAAGCCATGAGACATGCCTGCTATCTAAGTCTTAGAAGATGAATCACAATTGTGGCATAGAAGGCTTGTTCATTCCAACATGAAAAACATGAATAAATTGGGAAAAATGACTTGGTCATTGGATTACCAAAGAAAGAATTTCATTGTTCAAATCATTGTTCTTCATGTTACAAAGGAAAACAACATAGAGTGTCTCATAAATCCAAATCAATCAATACTAACACTACACCTCTCAAATTGCTTCACATGGACCTCTTTGGTCCAACCAATGTGATGAGCACTGGAAAAAGGCAATATTGATTGGTGATAGTAGATGATTTCACTAGATTCACATGGGTCTTTTTCTTAAAGCAAAAGAGTGAAACATCTGAAACATTAATAGACTTTGTGATCAAGATTGAGAATCAACTTGATTTAAAAGTTAAAATTTTCAGTAGTGATAATAGGACTAATTTTGTTAATGCTGATCTGGATTCTTTTTGCAGGAATAAAGGCATAGCAAGGCAATTCAGTGCACCAAGAACTCCACAACAAAATGGAGTGGCTGAAAGAAGAAATAGAACTCTCATAGAAGCAGCCAGAACAATGCTAGCTGACTCTCAGTTGCCCATCACATTCTAGGCAGAAGCTGTGAATACAGCATGCAATGTTCAAAATAGGACTTCAATTGTCAAAGAACATAATAAAACTTCTTATGAGCTCTTATTTAAAAGGAAACCTTTTATAGGATATCTTAGAGCTTTTGGGTGTCATGTGTCTGTGTTAAATACTAAAGAACAATTGAGAAAATTTTCTAAAAAAGCCTATGATGGTTTCTTTGTTGGATATTCATCCACATCTAAATCATATAGGGTTTACATTCAGAACATAACATTGTTGAAGAGACTCCTAATGTTTCTTTTGATGAATCCATGTTTACAACAACTATAAAAGGATCATCTTGGTTATTTGATACAGATGCATTAACAGAATCATTTAACTCTGGATATTTAATCAATGCAGGTTCTGCTGATACATGCAATCCATTTGTTCCTCCAAGTTTGAATGAAGTGCCACTGACAGCTGATCCACCAAGGGCACAACCTTCAACTGCACCACAGCAAGAATCAAGTCAGCAGCATGAAGATACTTCCAGAGAAGCAAATCCTTCATCCGGAGCTCATGTAAATACATCCGCAGATGCTCCATCATCCGTAGATGTATATACTTTTTCAATCGCTGATCCTAGGGATGGAGAGGAGGTGAATCAACAAAACTTGCCAGCTGACCAACATTGTTCATCCGTTGACGGTGCCGTAACACCTACGGAAGAACAAAATGCCTCCGTAGATGTTGCTGTCACTCCTACGAAAGAACAAAATGCTTCCATAGAACTTCCTGCGGAAGAAGACCATACAGCAACTGAAGCTCAAGCTGATCCTACTGAACATGAACCATTTGATTACTTCATAGATTCAACATCACAGCTGAATCCATCTGCTTCAATGGATTTCACAAACTTAGAGTCAACAATCCCAGCTGATGCTATTTCAACAAGCAGAATTCATAAGTCTCATCCATCAGATAATATCATCGGAGACCTGAATGCAAGAACTACAAGAAGCAAAGGGGGAGTGGAAAACATTTGCTTGTTCACCTGCTTCTTGTCTCAGACAGTTGCTGCCAACATTACAGCTGCTCTAAAGGACAATAGCTGGATTGAGGCTATGCAAGAAGAACTACAACAATTCAGAAAACAAAAGGTGTGGAACCTTGTAGACTTGCCTCAAGGTAGCATCCAATTGGAACAAGGTGGCTTTTCAAAAACAAGTTGGATGACAAGGGTATAATCATGAGAAACAAAGCCAGACTTATTGCTCAAGGATATACTCAAGAAGAAGGGATAGACTATGATGAAGTTTTTGCTCCAGTTGTAAGAATTGAAGCTATCAGGGTCTTTCTAGCTTATGCTTCATTCAAGAAGTTCACAGTGTATCAAATGGACGTGAAGTGTGCTTTCCTTTATAGGAAAATTGATGAAGAAGTATATGTGGTTCAACCCCCTGGATTTGAGGATCCTGACTATCCACATAGAGTATACAAGCTAGACAAAGCTTTGTATGGTCTTCATCAGGCACCAAGGAAGTGGTACGACACATTATCCTCCTTCTTGCTGAAGAATGGCTACAAAAGAGGGACATTGATCAGACACTCTTCCTCAAACAAGAATATCAAGATCTTTTGGTGGTTCAAATATATGTAGATGACATAATATTCAGATCAACCAACAAGAAACTGTGTCAAAGCTTTGAAGAGTTAATGAAATCTGAATTCCAGATGAGCTCCATGGGAGAATTGACATTCTTCCTTGGCTTACAAGTTCATCAGAAAACAGATGGCATTTTCATCAATCAAGAAAAGTACATTCATCAAATTCTGAAGAAGTACAATCTTGCTGATACAACTTCATGCAAGACACCTGCCTCAACAATAGACAAGATTGTGCCTGACCCTGCTTGAAAATCAGTAGATCAGAGATTGTATAGATCAATGATCGGATCCTTAATGTATTTAACTGCCAGTAGGCCTGACATAATGTTTGCTGTGCGTGTATGTGCCAGGTATCAATCAGATCCAAAGGAGTCTCATCTGAATGCTATCAAGAGAATATTCAGATATCTGAAAGGAAAACCAGCTCTAGGACTGTGGTATCCAAAAGATGGAGATTTCAGTCTTTTCTCATATTCAGATAGTGACTATGGAGGATGAAACAACAACAGAAAATCCACAACTTGTGGATGTTAATTTTTGGGACCAAGGCTTGTTTCATGGCAGTGCAAAAAGCAAACTAACGTATCTATGTCCATAGCTGAAGCTGAGTACATAGCTGCTTCAGCTGGTTGCTCTCAAGTTCTTTGGTTGCAAAACCAATTACTTGATTATGGTTACAATTTCCTTCAAACACCAATTCATATTGATAATTCAGCCGCTATGTTTATAACTTCTAACCCAGTTCAACATAGTAAAACAAAACATATTGAAATCAGATATCATTTTCTAAGAGACTGTTCAGAAAAGGGTTTAATCAAGTTAATCAAAGTGGACACAATAAATCAGCTTGCTGATTTGTTCACTAAAGCCTTTGATTCTGTTAGATTTAACTTTCTGATAGAATCTTTGGGGATGATTAACTTAGACTAAATACTCAAAAGCATATGACTGTCCTTATGTAGAGTAATAGTTGGGGATGATTTAATTGTCTGATATAATGTATGTGCATGTCATATGTATGGGAAATGATAGTACACTATGCTTGGCTTTCTTTAACTAAAACTCTAACTGAATTGTATCACTTTGATATGTGAGTAGGTTCATCTTGAGTGGAAACTACACTAAGAGCATGCCAAACTAAATGATACAGGTAACTGTCTGGGAACTCCATTTTGAGGATCAGGAAAGTAAGTCATCTCCTGATGTGATCAAATCACTTACCAAAGCACACTATGTAAAATACTTTATAATCTTCTATCTTTGCAAATTCATATTCCCTCTGTTTTGTGTGAACAAAGACCTGGGAATATGATTAAAGAGTGTGATCTTCATTCTCCCTCTGTTTTGTGTAAACAAAGACCTGGGTTAAGTTCACCTCTGTTTTACGAAAGTAAAGACCTAGTGACTATGAAGATCATATCTCAGCTCTCAAAAGAATCACTTGTGATCAACTGTACATCAATTTAAAGGGCTTCAACATCAAAGCATTAATGAGACTGTAATATGTCTCAAGATAGAACTTATAACTTAATGTACATAGTCAATAAGTGTGAAAAAGTGGTCATTTGCCTCACCTACGGAGGACAAACTCTAATGAGAATTGAATGTGGAGAACATGACAGTTACTGATTAACAAACTTCAAAACATGATAAATAGCACGCCTAGTTGATACATTACTCATATATGAATTTAAGTGGATCTATATACTTACAATCAGGTGTTCAATAGATCAAATAATCAACATCAGCAGAAACCTAGAGTCATAGTATGATCCCTCTATATATATGCATGCATGTAATCGTTTAAGTCATTCGTTTAATTTGTCCCCTTAACTGATTTCCTCTCATTTAGACTGTCATATGCCTTTCATGCCTATTTCCAACATAAATTTATGATGAATGCAACAGTTTAACATTAATCACAAATTTAGGGGGAGTAGTTCATGCATGAAAAATTAATAAAAAGCTGCTAATTCACTTTGAAGGAATTGGAACTTGAGCACTAACTTGAATGAAGGATACAGGAAACTTGCTTTCTTGTACTTAATTGCCATGCAAACAAAGTCCACAATGTCCAATATCAACACATGATTCTACTTAGTAGATATCATACATTTAAAGTTTTTAACAAAACTTTAATTTCCGCAGAAGTTTCAGTAATATTTCTCATCCGTAGAAGTAACATTGAAATTTCTGCATCCGCAGAAGTTTCAGTAATATTTCTCATCCGCAGAAATAACAGTGAAATTTCTGTTTCAGCAGAAGTAACAGTAACAATGTAACTGCATAATCGTAGGATTGGTATACGTATGTGCAACAGGAATTGCATTTGAGCTAAGGCATCCGCAGATGTTAAGACATCCGCAGATGTTAAGGTTCCCAGATGTTCGGTGGAAGATGTGATACATCCGGAATAAACTTGATAAACGGAAAGGGATAAAGGGGAAGTGGGCCCAACATAATTAATAAAAGAAATTAATGTGTTCGCTTATAAATAAGGTTTTTGACTCTAAGAATTCATTAATCACTTTTTCAGAGCACTTTTTCAGTTTTCTAACCTAGAAAAACGCACACTTTCCCCCTCATTCAAACTTTCAAAAATTCCGTTCCAAACATCATAAACATCATCATTCAGTAATCGATTATCATTGTCATGAAGGTAAATCATGTTCTAATCTTCAGTACGGAACTGGTTAATCCTTGATTGTCATTAAAACGATTCAAATTCATGTGAGTTACACTAATGCTAAACTGATTTTTGATTATATTTACAGATGGCAAACAGATTCGTGAAGGAGCACAATGTGTGCGCATTCTTGAATGCTGATGATCCTGCTGCTGAAGGATGTCGAGATATCATCAGATATCTTCAACGGTCCAGGCTCTTCTATGCCTTAACGGCAGAGCCTGTGATTCATCAAGCACACATCATCGATTTCTGGAACTCTGTTCGAGTTGAACAAGAAGGAGACAATGAAGTGATTGTTGGTGAGATCCTTTCTGAACGATTATGGATCAATGAAAGCACAATCAGAAGATCACTTGAGTTGGGTGATCAAGAAGTAGGGCACCCTGATGTATTCGGGAATGAATACATTAAGAAGGTGTTCAACCTAATGGGGTATGATGGAGATTATGAGAAAGGCGAAATCAAGAAGGGAAGGCTATGCAAGCCCTATCGGTTCCTGTGCCACACTTACCTGAAGTGCATCTCCAACAGGAAGGCAGGGCTAGATAGGTTCTCTAGTCATATCTCATTAGGAATCATTGGGATCTTTGAGGGTAGAACATACAACTACTCCAAGTACATTCTGAACTGCCTTTGTGATCAAGTGAAACTACAAAGGAGTGACAAGATGTTTATGTTCCCAAGATTTTTGCAACTAATCATCAATGCTGAACTCCCAAGGATTGCAAGGGAAGGGGAAGTGTTTGTACAAGCCCACCTGGGAAGATCAGTACTAAACAAAATCAGTGGCAAATACCAGGTTAAAGACATGCCCATGTTTGCACATGTTGTGGATGCTCAGGCCGACATACCACAAGAGTTGATTTGGATAGATGAAGAAGCAGAGACATCTGCTGAATCTGTACAAGCATCACACTCACCGAGGCAAACTCTCACTCACCAACATCAATCTCCCAGCCAAACTCCCCCTAACCAACCACAATCCCTAGCCAGCATAACCACCCAGCCAATCTCACCCATTCATCACCATGTTTCCCCATAACAAATATCATCATCATCCACTAACAACACCCAGCCTATCTCACCATTACAACAAGAATCACAATCTCCTTCTCATCCATCCTCACATAACACCCAACCACTCTCTCCAATCCAAATCGAGTCTCCTCTTCATCCACTCCCTGATACACCAAAGCAACCATCTCCTAAAAGTGCAAACACTGAACCTATAGACATAACTGAGTCTCTAAACTCTGTTTACACAGGGGAGACTGAGTTGTTGTCTCAAGCTAGCACTGTTCCTGTGTCACCTACACATTCTGAGGATCAAGTTATGTCTGATCACACTGCACCTGTGTCACCAATTGAAAATCAACCACAAGTCAACCTGCAACAGCTTAAACATCAAGAAGAACAAAAGATTGAGGTGGATGTGATTGCCTATCATGAGGATGATTTGAGTGATTATGACATCCCTATCAGCAAAAGCTATTTGGTTGCTGAGTACAACAAGTTGGTACTCAAATCAAACAAGAGAAAACAAAGAATACAAGAGATGAAAGGCATCATTAAAGAAAAGGATGAAGAGTTGATGAAGCAAGAAGCCAGATTGAAAAGGCTTAGAGAGGATGCCAAAAGCAACAATGAAGTAATTGATGCACTTCTTCAAAATGAACAAGAGTTACAGGTGTCATTGAGGAATGAGAAAAGTGCAAAAGCTCAGCTGATCAAGGAGAAAGATGAAGAGATCAATCAATTGAAAATGAAGATTTCTGCTCTGGAATCAAGGAATGCCCCAAGTATTGAACAATCAAAACAATCTGCTGAAGCTCCAAAGAAACTGATTCTGTATTCTCGAAAGAGACAATACTTGGGCGCCATCAAGAAGAAAGTTGAAGATGAAGGTTCTCCTAAAAAGCAAAAGCCCACATTTGCTGAACATACACCTTCAGTAGATTTATCTATTGTGAAGGTATTATCCAGTGATGATGGTGAAAGTGGTCAAGAATGGAATGAGCTGACAAATATGGAGTCACCAACAGAGCAAAAAGAATCAAAGGCCGATGACCTTCTAAGCACTAAAGATATTCTGGAAGAGAGGCCTGAATCAAGTATGTTTATGACCCTCATCCACCATGGTTTCCCATATGACATGGTTGAGAGAATGAACTTAACTGAAATGAAGAATCTTCTAAAAGAATTTGAGCTTGCAAGATTCATACTCCCAAACTGTGATTATGAAGCTTTCACAGTCTTTCAATCAGTTGAGAAGATCAAGAAAGAGTTGGGCCATTGTGACACAGCAAAACTAAGCAAGTACAATATGACCTGCTGGTTACAAGGCCACAACTACAAACCTCATAAACTGAAAGGAAGATCAACTGGTGAACTGCGGAGGATGATGGAGCATGTCATGGCAGTGGAACTTGAAACAGGTGTCAAATTCAGAACTGCAGCTCCACATCCATCCCATGACAAACAGAGCAAACTGCCTGCTGATCAATAACTGTTGAACCTAAGGATCAGCATAAAGAAAATGGCAAACTGATCAGAGAGCCAAGGGCAGTTATCCCCGGAAAGGTATGGCCTCTGAGAACAACTGTCAGAGAAATATTTGAACAAAAATCCTCTCTGATCGAACTGTATGACCATATCACAACTCCCAGTTCTGCGGAAGAACACATGATTATGGCCTGAAAATATGATCCAGACTGGGATTGTGCAATTATCAAGAGGACACCTGGAAGAATCCATTACTTCCATGATGTGGAAGCACTATTGAGTCTTCCTGCACAAGACATCAAAGATTTACAAAGCCTACCCATTTCCAACTATCCAATCCATTCTAGAGGAAGAGACTTCTCTGCAGCTGTGAGTGGAATGAAAACTAGATTTATTGATGATGTGCTCAAACAAGCAAAGAGAGATGATATGGAGCACAAAACGATCAAACAATGTAAGAAAAGAAGAACAGCTGAAGTCTCATCCCTTGTAGATGATGACATGTTAAAGAAGGTTGGATGTATGAACAAAAACACAGAGTCCATCAAAAGCTTCAAAGTAAATCAATTTACTTATCCCATTACAGAATGGGGTTATGTTGAAAGAACAAAAGAGCTAGTTCTGTTGAGAAATGCTGGTGGGGAGAAAGCTAAAAAGATAAGGATTTTTGACCCAGTAGAGATCAAAATGCTTCATCCAAGCTATACATCATATCTCCATGACAAATTCTTCGCAAGGCTACCAGATGAAAAAGCACAAAATGATCTCTGCCTTTATGTGCATATGATTCAAGTAATAGACAAACTGCATGCAAAGGCATATAAGAAAAGAAAACATGAAGCTGGGCTGCTGAAAGGATCAATAATTGAAGAAGTCTCAGAACTCAGAATATCTAAGAAGATGAGCTTGAAATTGTGCATAATGATAGTGTAGTGGAAACACTCACTACTGAAGAAGACATTTTGGGCATGAGC
Source organism: Flaveria linearis (assembly GCA_024085815.1). Classification (NCBI taxonomy): domain Eukaryota; kingdom Viridiplantae; phylum Streptophyta; class Magnoliopsida; order Asterales; family Asteraceae; genus Flaveria; species Flaveria linearis. Next base: position 38,785,717 of record CM044016.1, on the reverse strand, counting down.
TTTGAGACTCTGAAGAAGATCAGCAAGATGAAGATCAAGTACAAGTACGATGATCAGAAGACTACTGTATCTTACTTCTACAACAAGATGATAGCAAGACTCAAAGAGCTCGCTGTTTTGAAGGACTGATTACAAGGATCTAAGACTAAGGGGGAGTATTGTTGGATCTAGATAGAATAGGTCTAGATCATTTTGTATAGGCTTAGAACTTTAATCAAGTCTCGTAATTAATGATTGTAACTGTCAGTATATATATATATGTGTGTGTATGCATTGAATCTATAGGTTAACCCATATATATGTGTGTTGCTTTATGATTGTTGACAGGCAAAATCAATATACTTGGTAGGATTCCTGAAATTGACCAAGTGTAAGAAACATCTACAGATAAACATTATTATTAATCCATAGATATGTTTCTTACAAGACCACATCACAAGTGAAGATTCGTACGGATGATCAAGGATTGCATAAAGTGAGGACTTCTACGGAAGACAGAGTTCCTACGGAAGAACAACACTTCTATGGAAGACCAAGACATCTACGGAAGAGCAAAACTCCTGCGGAAGACAAGGCTCCTGCGGAAGTTCAGAACACTTGTATGATTACAATATCAACAAGTCAACCAATCAATATCAAATCCCAAGAGATCCGGTGTTTCCTTAACTGACTCAAAATATTACGGCTGTCAAGCATCACATCATCATGCAACCCTAACCGCCGTCACATCAACAACAACATTAATTCGATTCACAGAAATCATTGTTCATAGTTATTCATAATTATTCTTTTGTAATCATTACTTGGTAATTAATGAAATACTTTTGAATAATTATTGTGTTCGTATTTACTGTGTCCGTGTGTTTGTGTTCTTCAATAATCATTAACACAATTAAACAGCAATTAATGATAATTCCGCAATCATTAATTTGATTTTATTTTAATACTGATAATTCCTGAATTGAGATCCTTGGATTCACAACAACGATGGTTAAGAATATTATTAAAATCGGAAAATGAATCAACCATTCAAAATGACGATCGATGTTTTAACGTCATACCACGGTATACGAATATTTGAAACAGATACAGGTCAATTTCTCGACCCGTTATTCCATATGAGTCCATATGAGATTAGTCAATCGGTATATAATGCACCAATTGTCATCATGACCTTTAAAATAAGAAGCATTTAGTGAATGAAAAGTTAAACAGGAGATTTTACAGGAACACAGTTTTGTCATATGTAAGGTAAGACACTTGGGCACATACCAAGTTACGTCTCTTCCTTTATGCCAAACCCGTGACTACAGATTACGAAATTTTATGAATCATTATATCCACTCGCAATGAGGATAATAACGAGTCTTGTTGTTCGAAATCAAGATAGAGTTTTAAATATTTCAAGGTTAAAGATTCAAAAGCGATTCAAGAAGTGATCCAAACAATAGAAAGGGTATTTGTAACCATGTTTTGCAAGGTAACAAATTTCCAAAGGTAGATTGCATACGTAATTCATCAAACCCATAAGTATAGTCGAGAACATTCGTATGACAAGAAAGACATAATCACAAGTTGATAATATCTTTATTTGACAAAAGATTGTTTAGGAAGTCTATCATCACGTAATCAGGTGTTGATGATATCTCAAAATGAAAGTTGATAAGTAAGGAATAAATGGTTCGATATATCTAGATCTAGTCAAAACATGAAGATAAAGGGAAAGAAATCGATTTAAGAATTTATATGCTCCAAGCTCGGAACCAAAATTAACCTAGAGCGATCGGGTCTCCTTTCAAGTTCAGAAATCATGCCTTGGCTTGATAGATCGAAACACTAACATTGTTTCACCCATCAAGTTACTAAATGCTTCTCGTCACTCGATTACGACCATGATAAGTTGAAGATCAAGAATGAGAATAGTCATCAAGGTATGGAATTCACCCCTGTTTTGATGAGATAGAATCATTTAGGAGATACAAGTGTTCTTAGTCATAGGTTGACTTGCAAACTCTTACATCTCCCACGGTGCAAGCGGTACAAAGTTTGACTTAACGTCGAATGGAAAATAATATCAATTAGAAATACAGAAAATTTCAAGTTACATCAGTGTAACAAGGGAAAATTCATGCTTACAAGCTTAAGATCAAAGTTCGAGATAGCAGAATTTGTTATGATGGTGTTCAAATCTTGAATAATTTAATCAGGGAGACAAAATCAAGGACAATAATGATTTGACATCACAATGAGAGGTGAACATTCGATTCACAATCGAAGGGAATACATGGACTTCTCAGGATATGAGGTCAACCATAGCCTTATTGAAGGCACGCATACTTATAAGTGGTAACAAGGTTATAATTAGTTTATTCGATCATTGAGATGAGTGACCACTTATAATATATAAATTAACAAGGTTAACATTCAATTAGTAAAGTATCCCGAGATGTAGGAATTCCACCTACAGCATTGCATGTTCTTAGTTATGGGACACATCCTTAAGAGGAATTGAGAACCATAAGTAACAATTTAAAGTTTTGAAGACCATTCGGTGTTTAGGAAAGTGTTCTCGATGCTTTCAAACCACTGTACTAATCTGGTGGCTCCTTCGGTTCCACTGAACTTAGTGGGGTTGCAAGAACTGAAATGCTTGTAGGTACAAGCACGTGGAGGGTTAGGACAAACAGAGATATGAGCAGGGTTCGCGCCTTGATTCAGATGAGTTAGGAGGGTTGGTATGACCGCAGTGACCTCTCGGGCTTACGGCCAGAGTTTCCAGATCGGGATCGGTTTTGACGAGTAGACATTTTGAAATATCTTTAAGATATTTTATGAGAATTGGGTAATATGAGCTATACAACATGAAAATGACAACCGGGAATTTGGCATAATAACAATGAGATGTTCCGAGTGTAATCGTTTGATTCGTAAATCAAAGCGAGTACGTTGACTAATCAAAGTATTAGGTCAACCACAACTTTGTTAGAGACATGCGTACCTATAAGTAGATACTCATCCCGAGGGTTCCCAGGTAAGGTAGACAGATCCATTGGCTGATTTGGATTTATACGAATATCTTGCCTAGACAGAACACCCCGAGATTCATGCATCACGCTCTTCCAGCATTACATGTTTCAAGTTGTCAGACACAGACTTTGACGAATTTGAAAACCACGAATAACGATTCAAAGCTTATTTTGAAAACCATTTGATTTAGACACACAATGCCTTGCAATCCATGCTTCAGTCCATCAAGATCATCATGTAGCCCAGTTCAAACATATTCTTAGTATACCGGTGATGCTTATATGTAGGGTTCCCCGCAGCGTTCCCACCACACCCTCGATATACATAGAATGATGCTTAAACCAGTTACATGACCTCCTAATTTTCCTTAGCATAATCCTAATGAATAACATAATGTATGTGTAGAGAGTATCATCACTCCTCTACATTTTTTGAAGTCCACTTTTATTCTAAGCATTCAATCAGTTCCTTAGTTATTGAAATGCTAAGTGGAGGAATGTTTCGTGAAAGATAGAATCAACGTCATGATTAGAAATACTATGAAGGCTCTAAGTAGGACAGGACTTATGTAATAGTAAGTGTTAGTAATGTTTTGTTACCCTTATCAAGGTCTTACTAGAATTATGATCCTAGCACACCCTAGGGTATAGAATAGAGAACTTGTGATACTCCTGATCATTACCTCATGGTAAGATTTGCCAGACTTCTCATGCACGGCGAATTGCAATTACGTGTGCACCCGTAATGGTAATTTACCTTGCATGGTCACCCTTAGCTTCCCTTACCCCAAGTTAACATCATAGTATTATCAACACACATCAAGTATGAACCATTATTATTCCAATAGTAGTATGTAATAGCATATAAACTCCAAGCATATAAACACGAATTGCTAACGATAGTTGTCTGTCCGTCATACTTTTAGGATCTCAGACATACCATCTTAGGGTCGGATTTAGTATTTGAGATCAACTCTACGCGTGATCTGTGAAGTTTCCCTTCACGTGAGTGTTCCGACCTAATTATAATGTAGTGCGCATACAATGTAAGATTCTAGTATAATGGTATCCCATGGAGAAAGACTAAGAGTAATAGTGTCTTCCTCAGGATGATCAGATAACAAGCACATATGCATAGAATCATGTATAGAGTCAAGTAGTAAGTATAGAGGAACACACATGTAATATTAAATGCAAGCCAGTCCTAGTATGCATTCTACATGAAGGTTCCTAGGTTATAGTCTAGGTTAAGTGTATTGCCTAATTCTCTATAACCAATGGCTCTGATACCAATCTGTCACACCCCCGCTTATAGCGGAAGCACGAGGATGTAACGGACAGGATCGTCATAACACATTGTTAAGTTAATATAGATGCATTAAATGAAGAAAGTCAACGTGTCATGACATCACCCGACACAAATGGAGACTTATGTCGCAGTTAGTTAATTCCACGATAAACATAGTCATACAAACCAAATAAGTATAAGTCCCACAACCCGGGAAACAAATGATCATAAGTGAATAATGAAAATCAAGCAACTGTCACAGACATCCAATGAGTCTAAGTAGTGCAATCCTAAGGTCGTCGCTAAGGAAGCATCCCTAGCTATCCTCAATGATTGTTACCTGAAAAGATATGCTCAAAAGATCAACTATTGTTGGTGAGTTCACAGGTTTGAATTGTAAACATGTAATTGATGTTGTATAGTGTTTGTAGTGGAATACCGTGCATACAGTTATAAGCAAGCAATATCACATACCATGATGTTTTATACAACCAAACCTAATGACGTACACACAGCAATTGTCGGAATATATTCACCCAAGGCCGGATTCCTGGCAGGTGGGATGGTACTCACAAGTAACCATTCGTCAAGGGTGGGGGTGTCAACCCAGTAGTACTACTAATACCTATCCGTTGGTTCCAACACCGGAATTAATGGTTGTAAGAAGAACCACACAGTAACATCATGTATGCATCAGATAAGTACTCACAAAACAGTATCACGTTGATTCCAAGTGTGAAAATTCTATGTATGTTGTACAGCATTGAAAACGTGTGAGCATACTTTTCCCCCATGTTTGTAAAAGATTGAAACAATTGTATAAGCATGAAAGGGGGCCGTGAAACTCACATGGCGTATAAGTATGTATATAAGATGATTAATAGGATAATAATCGATGTTCCAATGAACTCCTTCACGAGGTATCTAAACACGTATATATATTTTAAGATTTTAGGTTAATAATAAGATTTAACGATTAAACGCGAACTAGGGTTTCAATAAGAATTTGGGGTTTTTAATGTATAAGTAAAATTTTAATAATATAATCTCTTATATTTTAATTCCATGAAAAATATTATTTCATTTAAATAATTTCTCGTAATTGAAGTATTTATAAGAACGGTTAAACTTTAAATATAAACTGTAAATAATTTCTATAATTATTTTAAATAACAAGATTAAACTATAATTAAAAGTAACATTTGGGCCAATAATAATTAATTTAAACCATAATTTAAAGTCCATTTTACATGAAATATCCAAAAATAACCTTTGTTATAATGTTTTATAAATATTAAAATTTAAAGAAAAATTGCAGAAAATTATTTGGTGGTCTGAAAAATATTTAAAGTTTACAAAAACAATTTTTATATTTATTAAAAATCATCTGAAAAATTAATTTCGGCTAAAATCCCTTAAAAAAATAAGTGTAGGTGCCCGGGGTCGAACCCGGGACCTCATGTGTGAGATGGGAGCGTGGAACTGTTAGACCAAAGGCATACAGCCGTGAGATGATTCAGTTCCAATAGTTTTTAAACAACTTTCACTCACTCCCCCCAAACCCGTATGAACCCTAATTTTATTCGAGCCAAATCGATCCCCAATTTGGTTAGGTTAACAAACGAATTCATGGGGCTTTTGATCCCCATGTAAAAACGAGCATGTATGTATGTTCAATTACCTTGATTGAAGATGTATTGGTGATGAACCATTGAAAAATAGTCGCGACAGGGGTGAGTGATCGATGGTGGGTTTGTTTGATTTTTCAAGTGAATTTGAGATTGGTAGTTGATTAGGAACAGCTAAACGATCCTTTATACTCGATTACTTAGATTATTTTAGTGTTTTGGTGCGATTATAGCCTGTAAAGAGCCCGACAATAATAAATTAATAATTTAAATTATTATTTAGAGTCCATTTTTATAAAAATAACTATTTATAACATTTATAAATAATATTTTATAAAAATTATTAAGGTGTTTTAAATAAATAAATTTATAGAAAATTAATTAGGTAACTTTTAAAATCAGGAGAGTTTGTAAACTTATTTTTATGATTTTTAGAATTTTTTATATATTTTTATATAGGCTAAAAAGCCTAAAAAATATGTGAGGTAGCCAGGGTTCGAACCCGGGACCTCTAGTATGGCAATGGGACGGAAAACCAGTAGACCAGGCATACAGCCGCGAACATAACCCCGTTCCAATTTCTTTTAAGCTTCTTTAGCCCAGTTTTCCCAAATCACGTAAACCCTAGAATCGAATGGATCCAATTGGACATCGATTCGACTCTGTTACTGATTAGGTTCATGGGGCTTTTAATCCCCATCTAAAATCGAGCAAATAGGTGTGTTAAATTACCCGTTTCGAGATCATTCAGATGAGAAACAGTGAGTTGCAGGTCCGCGACAGAGGAAGGATTGAATGTGATGGTTTGTTGTGTTTCAAACGAAATTGAACTCGATGGACGATTTTAAATGATTAAACGTTCGTGAGTGCGCATTTAAATCGATTATTATACAGCGTAGTGCTCGATCAAGTGGCCAGATTCGCGGCCGAAGTGGGTTTGGTGGGTAGATCGCACTCTAATTTTTAAATTATAGTGGGAACAGGTTCGAATCTACCACATGAGTGTGTCGGTAGTGTTTGATCGACATGGTGGGTAGATCGCACTCTAATTTTTAAATTATAGTGGGCACAGGTTCGAATCATATTAAAAATGTTTAATTTTTGTTAGTTATGGTTTATGTAATATTTGTCTAATCATGTTATCATAACATTAGGGTTGACACGTAAAGCAGGGACGGCAAGTTTCGACCAGGAAACGAATTAATGACGCAAAATAATAAATGTTCGGAAAGAATTAATGAGTTTTCGAGTCAATTGACGGACCCGATAATGACGGATGTCACTGTATCTCCCAGTTGAGAGAATTTCGTCCCAAAATTCAGCTGGAGTTAGATCCTGAAGTTGTATCCACGAACAATTGCGGATATTTGGATTTCATCTGGTCCTCCCGTTCCCATGTAAACTTAGGCCCACGCTTGGAGTTCCATCTCACCCTGACAATTGGGATTCTACTGCGTTTTAATCGTTTGACCTCCCGGTCCATTATTTCTATCGGTTCTTCCATAAAATGGAGCTTCTCATCAATATTGATTTCCTCAATAGGTACGTGTAAGGACTCATCATCCAAACACTTCTTGAGGTTCAACACATGAAAGGTATCATGTACACCGCTGAGTTCTTGTGGCAACCTCAATCGGTAAGCCACTGGGCCGATTCTCTCTGTAATCTCGAATGGTCCTACGTATCGAGGGGCTAACTTCCCCTTCTTTCCAAATCGTACAATCTCTTTCCAGGGAGAGACTTTGAGTAAAACGTGATCTCCAACATTGAATTCTAGAGGCTTCCGACGGTTGTCGGCATAGCTCTTTTGGCGATCTCTTGCAGCTTTAAGTCTGTCTTTGATTTGGAAGATCTTATCAGTTGTCTCTTGAATGATCTCTGGGCCCGTAAGCTGGCTCTCACCAACTTCAGCCCAACAAACTGGGGATCTACATTTCCTCTTGTTAATGCCTCAAATGGAGCGCATCCAATGCTTGTATGATAGCTGTTGTTGTAAGAAAACTCAATCAATGGTAAATGAGTATCCCAGCTACCACCAAAATCGATTACACAAGCTCTGAGCATGTCTTCCAACATTTGTATCGTTCGTTCACTTTGGCCATCTGTTTGTGGGTGATAGGCGGTACTCATATCTAATCGAGTGCCCATCGCTTTCGTAGTGTTTGCCAAAATCGTGAAGTAAATCGAGTGTCGCGGTCGGATATGATTGATACCGGCACCCCGTGCCGTGTCACGACCTCTTTGATGTACAAACTTGCCAGCTTATCCATTTTATAGTCTTCTCGAATAGGCAAGAAGAGAGCGGATTTTGTCATTCGATCCACTACAACCCATATCGAGTCGTGTCCGCTAGGCGTCCTTGGGAGTTTGGTAATAAAATCCATGGCTATGTTCTCCCATTTCCACTCGGGAATTTCAGGTTGCTGTAATAATCCCGATGGTTTTTGATGTTCAGCCTTAACTTTCGAGCACGTCAAGCATCGGCTCACATACATAGCAATGTCTCTCTTCATGCCTGGCCACCAGTATAGATCCTTAAGATTGTGATACATCTTGTCTGCACCAGGATGAACAGAATATCGTGTCTTGTGCGCTTCCTCCATGATCAGGGTACGAACGTCTCCCCATTTGGGTACCCATATGCGATCTATGAAATACTGTATGCCCTCATCCTTGCAAATCATCTGTTTGTCTAACCCTTGGAGTTCTTCTCCCGCAAGGTTTTCGTCTTTCAATGCTTCCCTTTATGCAAGTTGGATCTGAACTTTCAAATTCGTTTGAATAGTCATTCCCAAAGCTCGAGCACATAGTGGTTTCGTACGCTCTTTACGACTTAGGGCGTCGGCCACCACATTTCCTTTCCTCGGATGATACCGGATTTCACAATCATAGTCACTAAGTAGCTCTACCCAACGTCGTTGTCGCATGTTGAGTTCTTTCTGATTCAGGATGTGTTGAAGACTCTTATGGTCTGTGTAGATGATGCATTTGGTTCCATACAGATAATGCCTCCATATCTTGAGTGCAAATACTACTGCACCCAACTCCAGGTCATGAGTCGTATAATTCTTCTCATGCACCTTGAGTTGTCGTGAGGCATAGGCAATCACCTTGTCTTTCTGCATTAGCACATAACCCAATCCTTGGGGTGAAGCATCGCAGTACACCACAAAATCATCAGTTCCGTCTGGAAGGGACAATATCGGTGCGTTGCACAACTTCTCCTTCAACGTTTGAAATGCTTGTTCTTGGGCATGTCCCCACTAAAACTTCTTGTCTTTCTGAGTCAACAGGGTTAACGGTTGAGCAATCTTGGAAAAATTCGCGATGAAGCGACGATAGTATCCGGCCAATCCTAAGAATTGCCATATCTCTGTGGGTGTCTGGGGTGTATCCCATTTCTTCACTGCTTCAATTTTGCCGGGATCTACATGAATCCCATTCTCGTTAATCACATGCCCCAAAAACTTCACTTCTCGAAGCCAAAACTCGCACTTCGAGAGTTTAGCGAAAAGTTTCTCTTCTTGTAACAAACTCAGTATGGCCCGAAGATGTTCCTCGTGGTCTTCTTTCGATCGAGAGTAGATAAGTATATCGTCAATGAATACGATCATGAACTTATCCAAGTATGGTTTACACACCCGATTCATCAGATCCATGAATACAGCTGGTGCATTAGTCAGTCCGAACGGCATGACTAAGAACTCTTAATGACCATAACGAGTCCTAAACGCTGTTTTCGGTATGTCATCCTCGAAAACCCTCAATTGATGATATCCAGAACGAAGATCAATCTTGGAGAAATGTGAAGCTCCTTGCAACTGATCAAACAAATCATCGATTCTGGGAAGAGGATATCGATTTTTCACAGTCAACTTGTTCGACTCGCGATAATCGATGCACATGCGGAACGACCCGTCTTTCTTTTTAACAAATAAGACCGGTGCTCCCCATGGTGAATGACTCGGCCGAATGAAACCCTTCTCCAATATCTCTTGCAATTGGCTAGATAACTCTTGCATTTCGGATGGCGCTAACCGGTATGGTGCTTTTGCTACCGGCGTAGCTCCAGGAACCAACTCGATACGAAATTCCACCTGTCGTGGAGGAGGTAAACCCGACAAGTCATCAGGGAATACTTCCGGATAATCTCGTACTACAGGAATATCCACCAACTTGTTACCTTCTTCTTTCTTTTCCACTACATGGGCCAGAAATGTGTAACACTGCTTTCGTAAACATCGTCTCGTCTTCATGCAAGTGATAAGCTTCAGAGCTCTTCCCTGTCGTTCACCTTGAATCTTGAGTACCTCCCCGTTTGGCATGGGGATTCGTACTACTTTCTCCCGACAAACAATCTCGGCTCCATGTTTCGACAACCAATCCATTCCCACAATCACATCGAAGCTCTCCAACTCGAAAGGTATTAAGTCTATGTCGAAGGCATGGTCCTCCAATATCATGGAGCACTGTCTAATAATCCCATCTGCCTGTACAACTCTACCATTGGCCATTTCTACAGAGAAGCTAGTTTCTAGTCTACTAGGGTTCAAGGCAAGCATGTGTGCAAAATCAGAAGATATGAAACTATTGTCTGCCCCGGTATCAAATAGTACAGATGCAAAGTGGTTGTTGAGAAGATACGTACCCGTGACAACATTTGGGTCCTGAGGAGCATCGTTAGCTCCAATGACAAATGCACGTCCCCGAGCGATATTCCTGTGATTAGCCGGACCTTGATTCCCAGCTATGGCCATCACTTGCTGCTGGTTATTCCCTTGTTGACCCGGTTCCGTATTCAGTTTGGGGCACATGTTCCAGTAGTGACCCGGATTTCCACATTCGTAACAGACTCTGGCATTCCCGGCGGGGTTAACCGCGTTGATGGGTGCAACCAGGTTTGGTGCTGTTCTACAATCTTTCGTAAAGTGCCCCGGGCGCCTATAGTTCGCGCATAACCGACACTGCATCTATTGGGGATCATGATAATTGCACCTGCCACATTAGGGGTGCGGTCCCGTATACTCTCTCCTGCCTTGAGTCACCGCCACAAAATTTCGGGTTGTCTTGGCCTTCTTATCAAATCTTCCGGCATTAGACCGGCTCGTTTCCCCAGCCTCCTTTCTTTTCTCTGCTCCCCTACCCAACATCCCTGTTCTTACCATCTCATCAGTTAGAGCGCCGGCCTTCAAGATGGCGCTCTGAATCGTAGGAGGAGCAACTGCTGTTACCAAAGCTCGGATTTAAGGAACCAGACCCCAAATGTACCTCTCGGTCCTTTTAGACTCTGGGGTTACCAAGTGTGGAACGAATCTTGCCAACTCATGAAAACAATCAGTGTAAGCTGCGTGCCCAGCTCCTACCATCGCATGGTTCCAGAATTTCTGCTCAAGTTTCTGCATCTCGTTGAGAGGGCAGTATTCTTCAGAAATCAGGGCTTTGAACTCATCCCAAGTCATTTGCATCGCAGACTCTCTTCCACTTGCATGTACCTGGGTGTTCCACGAGGTTAATGCCTTGCCCTGTAGTGAACATGTGGCATACTTGATCCTTTGGCTGTCGAGGCACCCACTGATGTCAATTACTGCCTCCATCTTTTCAAGCCACCTAGTTAGGGCTATCGCCCCACCTTTCCTATCGAATTCTCGGGGTTTGCAGGCCATAAATTCCTTGTAAGAACATCCTCGTCTAGTATTATTGACCCCAGTTTCGTTCCCAGTTGTTCCACCAATCCCAGTGTCTTCCCCTGTTCCTTGATTATGCTCATGGTGAGTATCATGATCCCCGTGGAGATTATGATTCAGAAGAGTGTCGCTCACTTGTGTCACTATAGTAGGAATCAGTGCGGCTAGCTGCTGAGCAATCATAGCAGCTATGTCAGGGTTTCCAGTTCCCTGATTGTTGCCAGCTGGAGCACCACCTGTTCTTGGTGGTCTACCCCTACCTCTACCTTGTGGGGTCTCACCTTCTTGATTGGTACTACGTGTGGCTCTTCGAGGCAGTATCTTCTAATCATAGAAAGGTGTAAACATGTAAACATTAGTAAACATGTAAACCTTATTCACTTTAAGATACACGTATGATTCCACTCATCAAGTTCCAGTAACCCATGCTTCGGTCTATCAAGATCATCACGTAGCCCAGCTTAAGCACATTCTTAATATACCGGTGATGCTTATATATAGGGTTCCCTGCAGCGTTCCCACCACATCCGCGATATACCTTGAATGACGGTTAAACCGGTTACATGACATCCTAATTTTCCTTAGCATAATCCCAAAGAATAACGTAATGTACGTGTAGAGAGTATCATCACTCCTCTACATTTCCTGAAGCCCACTTTCATACTAAGCATTCAATCAGTTCCTTAGTTACTGAAATGCTAAGTGGAGGAATGTTTTGTGAAAGATAGAATCAATGTCATGATTGGAAATACCATGAAGGCTCTAAGTTGGACAGGACTTATGTAATAGTAGATGTTAGTAATGTTTTGTTACCCTTAATGAAGTCTTACTAGAATTATGATCCTAGCACACCATAGGGTATAGAATAGAGAACTTGTGATACTCCTGATTGTTACCTCATGGTAAGATTTGCCAGGCTTCTCATGCAGTGCAAATTGTAATTACGTGTGCACCCGTAATGGTAATTTACCTTGCATGGTCACCCTAGCTCCACTTACCCCAAGTTAACATCATAGTATTGTCAACACTCAACAAGCCTGGTTCGTGTAATGTCCTCATGTCCATGAGCCATTAGTATTCCAATAGTAGTATATAGTAACAAGTAAACTCCAAGCATATAAGCACAATATGTTTAATGATAGTTGCCTATCCTTCATACTTTCAGGATTTCAGGCATAATAACAATGAGATGTTCTGAGTGTAATCGTTTGATTCGTAAATCAAAGCGAGTACGTTGACTAACCAAAGTACTAGGTCAATCACAACTTTGTTGAAGACATGTGTACCTATAAGCAGATACTCATCCCAAGGGTCCCCAGGTAAGGTAAACGGATCCATCGGTTGATTTGGATTTATATGAGTACCTTGCCTAGACAGAACACCTCGAGATACAGGCATCCACTCTTCCAGCATTGCATGTATTCAGTGGTGAGACACAGACTTTGATGAGATTTTGAAAACCATGAATAACGATTCAAAACTCATTTTGATAACCATTTGATTTAGGCACACAATGCCTTAGAATATAATTTAAGATTTGTGTGTGCATTGATAAGATTCAAAGTATAAGAGGAATCAAATAAGACATATGATCACATAATCAAGTATAAACATATAAAGCACATAAAATCCTATCTAAGCATATAAAATACATGAGAGGACTCATGTGTAAGGGTACTTAGTTATAGTCTAGGTCATTCCATTTCTAATAACCTAATTCCCTATAACCAATGGCTCTGATACCAATCTGTCACACCCCCGCTTATAGCTGAAACACGAGGATGTAACGGACAAGATCGTCATAACACATTGTTAAGTTAATAGAGATGCATTAAATGAAGAAAGTCAACGTGTCATGACATCACCCGACACAAATGGAGACTTGTGTCGTAGTTAGTCAATTCCACGACAAACATAGTCATACAAACCAAATAAGTATAAGTCCCAAAACCCAGGAAACAAATGAACATAAGTGAATAATGAAAATCAAGCAACTGTCACAGACATCCAATAAGTCTAAGTAGTGCAATCCTAAGGTCGTCGCTAAGGCAGCATCCCTAGCTATCCTCAATGATTGTTACCTAAAAAGATATGCTCAAAAGGTCAACATATTGTTGGTGAGTTCACAGGTTTAAACATAAATTGAAAACTTGTTGCTGTGCATGAGTTATGGATCATAAGTGTATACAGTTTATCACAAGTAATATCACATGAGCATCACAACTAAACCTATGACGAACCACACAGCAATTGTCGGAACATATTCACCCAAGGCCCGTTCCTGGCAGTGTGATGGTACTCACAAGTAACCATCTGTTAAGGGTGGGGGTGTCAACCCAATAGTACTATCAATATCTGTCCGTCGGCTCCAACACCGGAGTTAAATAGTTGTGATTAAAGAACCACTAAGAAGAACCACAAAGAAACTCATGCATAAGATATAGCTTGCAAACGGTAACACGTTAATCCCAAGTATGAAAATTATATGTATGTTGTACAGCATTGAAAACGTGTGAGCATACTTTTCCCCCATGTTTGTAAAAGATTGAAACAATTGTATAAGCATAAAAAGGGGCCGTGAAACTCACATGGCGTATAAGTATGTATATAAGATGATTAAATAGGATAATGATCGATGTTCCAATGAACTCCTTCACAAGATACCTAAACATATATATATTTACAAATTTTACGTTAATAATAATGTTAAAGTTCTAACGAGAACTAGGGTTTCAATGGAATTTGGGGTTCTGTTAGTTAAATAAAATGGAATCACTTATCTTTTAACTCAATGAAAAAGTTTATACATTAAAACAATTTAATATAAGGAACAGAAATTAAATCATTTATAATAAGTGGTAAAGTTTAAATGTATATAAATTTTTATAATTATTTGAAATAATCATAATTTAATCAATAGTTGAAGGTAACGTATGGATTTATTAATTTAAACCATTATTTAAAGTGCCTAAGATAACATTTGTAAATAATTTGTGAATTTATAATCTCCATAATAATCATGATTAATCCATAATTAAAGGTAGTATAGTGTCCAATAATAAATTAATAATTTAAATTATTATTTAGAGCCCATTTTTATAAAAATAACTATTTATAACATTTGTAAATAATATTTTATAAAAATTATTAAGGTGATTTAAATAAATAAATTTATAGAAAATTAATTAGGTAACTTTTAAAATCAGGAGAGTTTGTAAAACTTATTTTTATGATTTTTAGAATTTTTTATATATTTTTATATAGGCTAAAAAGCCTTAAAAAATATGTGAGGTAGCCCGGGTTCAAACCCGAGACCTCTAGTATGGCAATGGGACGGAAAACCAGTAGACCAGGCATACAGCCACGAACATAACCCCGTTCCAATTTCTTTTAAGCTTCTTTAGCCCAGTTTTCCCAAATCACATAAACCCTAGAATTGAATGGATCCAATTGGACATCGATTCGACTCAGTTACTGATTAGGTTCATGGGGCTTTAATCCCCATCTAAAATCGAGCAAATAGGTGTGTTCAATTACCCGTTTCGAGATCGTTCAGATGAGAAACAGTGAGTTGCAGGTCCGCGACAGAGGAAGGATTGGATGTGATGGTTTGTTGTGTTTCAAACGAAATTGAACTCGATGGACGATTTTAAATGATTAAACGTTCGTGAGTGCGCATTTAAATCGATTATTTTACAGCGTAGTGCTCGATCAAGTGGCCAGATTCACGGCCGAAGTGGGTTTGGTGGGTAGATCGCACTCTAATTTTTAAATTATAGTGGGCGCAGGTTCGAATCTACCACATGAGTGTGTCGGTAGTGTTTGATCGAGCTGGATCCGCGTTATTTGGTTATTTTGGCTTCGCCGGAGGTTGGCCGGAGGTGTGGCCGGCGGGTGGTCGGGAAAACGGGCGGTGGGTTGGGTTTTTTTTTAAATTACAGCTTTGGTCCCTGTGGTTTCTAAGTTTATTATTTTATGCCATAAACTTTGATTTTCAGTTTCATTAATTACATTTTCAACCCAAAAGTTTAATAGGGTTAAGTTTTTAATAAATTTTTATTTTTAATATTATTATTATTAGTAGTAATAATACTAGTATTAATATTAATACTAATAATGATAATAATAGTATAAATCATATTAAAAATGTTTAATTTTTGTTAGTTATGGTTTATGTAATATTTGTCTAATCATGTTATCATAACATTAGGGTTGACACGTAAAGCAGGTACGGCAAGTTTCGACTGGGAAACGAATTAATGACGCAAAATAATAAATGTTCGGAAAGAATTAACGAGTTTTCGAGTCAATTGACGGACCCAATAGTGACGGATGTCACATATGCCGTACTCATGTCTAGCCGTGTACCCAATGCTAGTTGTAGTGATTGCCAAAATGTGAAGTGAATCGAGCGTCACGATCAGAGATAATGGAAGTTGGCACACTGTGCCGAGAGACTATTTCCCTTAGATAGATACGAGTGAACTTCTCCATTCGGTCAGTCTCCTTAATTGGTAGGAATTGTGCGGATTTCGTCAAACGATCTACAATTGCCCAAATGGTATCGCATCCGCTAGGAGTCCGAGGCAGTTTCGTGATAAAGTCTATAGATATCTGCTCCCACTCCCATACTGGAATTTCTAGTTGTTGAAGTAAACCAGATGGTCGTTGATACTCCACCTTAACCTTAGAAAAGGTTAAGCATCTGCTTACTTAAGTGGCAATGTCCGCTTTCATGTTTGGCCACCAGTAAAGGACTTTTAGATCGTGGTACATCTTGTCTGAACCCGGATGAATAGAGTATCGTGACTTGTGAGTTTCGTCCATTACTAGATCTAGTAGGTCTCCATATAAAGGAACCCATATTCGGTCCATGAAGTAGCAGATTCCGTCAGATTTGACCTCTAATTGTTTCCCCATGCCTCGTAGTGATTCGGCTTTCAGGTTCTCGTCTTTCAAAGCTTCAAGTTGAGCATTACGTATTTGATCGGGTAATCTAGTGTGAATGGTGAGTTGTAATGCTCGAACTCACTTCGGCTTAGGTGTCTCCTTTCGACTTAAGGCGTCGGCTACTACGTTAGCCTTACCCGGATGATATTTGATTGCACAGTCGTAGTCATTCAATAACTCGACCCAATGACGTTGTCTCATGTTCAGCTCCTCTTGTTCAAAGATGTGCTGGAGACTCTTATGATCGGTGTAAATGGTGCACTTGGTACCGTACAAGTAGTGTCTCCATATCTTGAGCGCAAACACAACGGCTCCCAACTCTAAGTCATGTGTCGTGTAGTTTTTCTCGTGAACTTTCAATTGACGGGAAGCATAAGCAATCATCTTCTCGCGTTGCATTAGCACACAACCGAGACCTTGAATAGAAGCATCACAATAAACTACAAAATCGTCTGTTCCCTCAGGCAGGGATAGAATCGGTGCCGTACATAGTTTCTGCTTCAGAACCTAAAATACGGATTCTTGTTTGTCACCCCAATTGTACGTAGTGCCTTTATGAGTTAACGCGGTGAGAGGTTGAGCAATCTTTGAAAACCCTTCGATGAATCGTCGATAATAGCCAGCCAACCCAAGAAACTGTCGTACCTCAGTCGGACTCTTAGGTGAGCAATCTTTGAAAACCCTTCGATGAATCGTCGATAATAGCCAGCCAACCCAAGAAACTGTCGTACCTCAGTCGGAGTCTTAGGTGTAGCCCAGTTCTTGATGGCTTCTATTTTTTCCGGGTCAACATGTATTCCATTCTCATTAACCACATGACCCAAAAATTGGACCTCTCATATCCAGAAGTCACACTTTGAAAATTTAGCATACAATTGTTCTCGTTTTAGCAGCTCTAGAATCGGTCTAAGGTGCTCCTCGTGTTCTTCCTTATTCTTTGAATAAATAAGGATGTCATCGATGAAGACAATGACGAACTTGTCCACATAGGGTTTGCACACTCGGTTCATGAGGTCCATGAAAACCGCTGGCGCGTTGGTCAACCCAAATGGCATAACCAAAAACTCGTAGTGGCCATACCTAGTTCTGAACGCAGTCTTTGAAATGTCTTCATCACGAACCCTTAGTTGATGATATCCTGACCTCAGGTCTATCTTGGAATAGAAACTCGACCCTTGAAGCTAATCAAACAAATCATCGATGCGCGGAAGAGGATAACGATTCTTAACCATTGCTTTGTTCAATTCCCTATAATCAATACACATACGAAAAGTTCCATCCTTCTTCTTGACAAACAGGACTGGGGCTCCCCACGGTGATGAGCTAGGTCTGATAAACCCTTTATCCAATAGCTCCTGCAATTGCGTAGACAGCTCTTGCAGTTCTGTTGGAGCTAATCTGTACGGTGCTCTCGTGATAGGTTCGTCTCAAGGTACCAAATCAATCTAGAATTCGACTTGGCGATGTGGTGGGAGACCAGGTAGGTCTTCAGGGAAAACCTTGGGATAATCATGTACGACAGGGATATCTTCAATCTTCTTTTCCTCAGCTTCTTTTTCAGTGACCATAGCAAGGAAAGCTATATGACCCTTGCGTAAGCACTTCTGGGCTTTCATGTAGGAGATGATTCCTGAGACTGTACCACTCTTTTCGCCCTGAACTGACAAAACTTCACCACTAGAAAGTGGTACACGAACTATTTTCTCACCACAGATGATCTCAGCTTGATTCTTGGATAACCAGTCCATACCAACAACTACATCGAAGCTACCAAGTGTGACAGGCATTAGATCTATATCTAACTCATGTCCAGATAATCCTAGTTTACATCCCTTAATGATGTGAGTTGCCTTAATTAGTTTCCCGTCAGCTAATTCTACAGTGTAACTAGGTTCCATATCAACTAAGGTTACATTTAGAAGCTTAATGAACTTGTTTGAAACAAAACTCTTGTCAGCACCAGTATCAAACAGTATAGAAGCAAAACAACCATTCAGAGGAAATGTACCAGTAACCACATTCTGATCATTCCTTGCCTCACCAGAACCAATCACGAAAGCTCGACCTTTGGCGCCATTTCCGTTGTTGTTGTTCCCATTATTGCCCTTGTTGCCATTCTTTAGTTGTGGGCAATCCTTCCGGTAATGGTCCTCTTTACCACACTCAAAACAGCCTCTAGTTGTTTCGCTCTGTCGTGGTTGCTGAGTTTGTTGCCTGGTCATCAGTTCACCCTTGCAGTCTTTAGCAGCATGACCCATCTTTCCAAACCTTTGACAACGGAATCGATCACACTGGCCATGATGATGAAAATTGCACTTGTTACACTTTGGATACTTGCCAACATAGCCACTCGATCCTTGTCCACCGTTGTTGTTGTTCTGGTTGGTACTGGTTAAGTGTCGGGGTGAATCAAATTTCCTGATTTGTTGCTGAGGCTGATTTAAGTTGGAAGTCTTGCCAGACGCACCGTCCCATTTCCGCTTGTTATCAGATGAACTAGTTATAGTTCCAGGTTTAGGCAGAGTACCTTGGGCTACTGCCTGACCAGTAAGTTTGTGAGCCAGACGAATCGCTTGCTGAATGGTGATTGGGTCTGCAGCTATGACACTGGCTTGAATTTGAGGAGCTAACCCTTTAATATACCTTTCTATCCTCTTGTAGGCCGGGGTCACCATTTGAGGACATAAGGCAGCCAACTCGTGTGAACAAGTTGTATACTCCTCTATTTCAAATCCAACCAATTTTAGGTTCCAAAACTCTGTTTCTAGTTTCTGGATTTCATTTCTAGGATAGTACTCTTCCTTCAATAGTGTCTTGAATTCTTCCCAAGGTAAGTTGTTAGCAGCTTCCAATCCTAGAGTCTGAACTTGGGAATTCCACCAGGTTAGAGCAGGCCCTTCCAAAGTGCCAAACGCATACTTGACACAGTTTTCCGTCGGACAGTTACACATTGCAAAGGCAGATTCCAGCTTCTCAATCCAACGGAGGAGGGTAACAACACCCTCAGAACCCTTAAAGGAACGGTACTTGCAGTCCATGAACATCTTGAAAGTGCAGACTGCTTGACCTCCTTGATTTTGGTTCTGGTTGGTATTGTTGTTTTGATTTTGGTTCCTGGTCTGTTCGTATGCCGCGAGCGCTTCAGCAACACGCTCATTTATGATGGCATCAAGCTCAGCTTGCGTCAGGTTAATGTTACCTCGTCCACTTGGTCGTCCAACTCTTCATCTAGACATGATTCTACATATTCACAATACTTAACAGTCACTATCGAATAACTATTGACAAGAATAAATTGTTTCATACTAGTAGGAATGGAGGATTTGTTTGCATATTAATAGTGAGGTTTCATGAGAACCGAGACCTCATGTCCCCAAGTATAGAAATGAAAATTTGTACTGATTATGACCGTTATTACCCAATAGAGTTACCAGAATTCTCATGCACGACAAATTACGATTACGTGTGCACCCGTGATTCTAATTTGCTTTGCATGGTCATTCATGGTTCCTCCCATTCGAGATAACATACCTTGTCAAGTACCAAGTGCTATCTGTTAAGACTAGCGAAGATGATAGGGCATGTTGGAAGTAGAAACAAGTACAATAGAGTTAGAAAAGTAATGTGCGTTGTTCTCCTTGTTCGTCATCATTAGGTTTGTCGTGTTTGTTAGAAAAGAGTTTCGTGTTCCCAAGTGGTAATGTTAGGTTCAAGTTGTCATTGCTTCAACTCCGGGAGTGAAGAAACAAGTGTAGATGTTGGAAGTAAGCGAGCGGGACTCTCCGCCCCTCTGTTAGTCGAGGATGATACAGGTGATATAGATAGTGCGGGTAATGTTTGATCGTTCAGTAATGTAATGTTAGCATGCCGGGAGAATGTTCGTACAACAGTTGCAATCATGTAAGAGTGTCTGTGCAATACTAGTGTTGTGTCTAAGGCTATAGTCTAGATGCAGATGCAATCCTAGTTCTCTATAACCAGTGGCTCTGATACCAATCTGTCACACCCTCAATTTCCACAAATGGGGTTTTACCGTTAGGCGTGTGACATACCAGGATCTCAGACACGATCATATCAAACGACACTATATTAATTTTAAAAAATAAATGTTTGACTTAAATCAGAGTAACGTAAATGAAATGAATAACAGTGCGGAAGCGAATAACGAAATGTAAACAATACTGGAAGTCTGAAATGCTAAGTCAAAACAATGTCAAATGCAAAATAAATGGATCTGATGAATGCATGTCCTGAGTGCATTCCTTAATCGTGCATCATGAGATTAAGCGTTCCTGTTACCTGAGAAAACATGCTAAAGTGTGTTAACATAAAGTTAGTGAGTTCACAGGTTTTATCACAGATAAAAATGTTTGTAACTGTTCGAATGGTATAGTAATTAAAGCATATCGATAGGTAGCTAGCCTATAAACAAGTTACTTAGCATTTTGAACCGAGGCTGACTGTTTGAATGTTTGTATGTTTGTTGTCTTCCCGTCACGTCTCACCAGACAGTGACAAATGTTAGGTCAATAATGCACCCGTTTGACCTCCAATCAAGCTAGCACGACTAGCCCGGGCGGGGTTTGTCAAACCCAGTAGTACTACTCAGAATTACCTCGCTACACATTACTAACGGTTCAAGAATGTAAGGACTTTCAAGTGTGTTTGCACTAACGTAGCAGGCGATATCAATAATACTAAAATCCATTTATAAAATATGTTTGCATGTTTTCTCCTCCAAAAAGGAAAGAAAGTAAAATAGGGGTCGTGAATACTCACTTGGCAAATAAGTATAAGGATGATGATTATTAAGAAATATAAACGTTCCAACGCAATCCCTCACAAGGTACCTAAGAATATATATATATAGTTAAGTTTACCAGGTTTAAGTTTAATATTAAGTTTAACGAATTGACAAGGATTAGGGTTTCAAGTGGAATTTGGGGCTTTGTTAAATATTTGAATTTAACAAATGGACTCAATTATATTTTCTTGAAATGGAAAGAAGTATATTATATTTTATATAAAAATGTGAACGAACACATATGTAGTAATTTGTAAGGTTTAAATATAAAATTTTTATATTTAATTGAGATAATCATGATTTAAACCATAATACATAGATATTATTTGAACCAATAATAATTTAGTGATTTTAACTATTTAAAGTTTATTTTTATAAAAATAAACTAATTATAACATTTGTTAATCATATTTTATAAAAATTATTAAGTTGTTTAAAGAAATAATTTTACAGAAAATCATTAGATAACTTTTAAAATAAACAAATTTTATAAGATTGATTTTTATAATTTTTAGAAATTTTCTATAATTTTTTTAAAGCCCAAAAAGGCCTAAAAATGTTTGAGGGTGCCCGGGGTCGAACCCGGGACCTCAAGGTTAGCAAGTGGACATGGAACCGGTAGAACAAGGCTCACAGCCGCGGTAAGTCTCGGTTTCAAAATCTTTTAAACACAATCCAATTGATTTTCCCCAATTCATATAAACCCTAAATTCAATTGGATCGAAATCAACCCCAAATCGATTATGTTAATGAAATTAAACTTAGGGCTTTCATTGCCCATATGAAACCGAGTGTGAGGATGTGTCAAATTACCCGAATTGGTGAGATTTTGATGGAGAACGAGTACATGAGCCGATCGCGACCACGTATCACTCGTTTGCTACCCAAACGACGATGATAATCAAATTAAACTCGAGGGAAACTTCGAAAGATGATCCAGATGCGAAGCCCCTTGTCAATTTAAGTTAAATTTGTTCGGAGGTTGGGTTTCAACTGGTTGCAGGTTCGCGAAGAAGAAGGTGGATCGAATGTGGTGTTTGTGCGTGTTTCTTTCTAAATTGAATTCGATAGAAGATTAGAAACGATTAAATGATCGTGTATGTGCGATTAATTTGATTATTATAGTGGTTAGTGCGTGATCGTGGAGGGTGTTCGGCCGAAAACGGGGAGGGAATCGGGGAAGAAAGTGGGGGTGGGGTTTGGGTGTTTTTGGTATTTACACAAATGGTCCCTGAGGTTTATAAAGGTTTTTATTTTGTGCAGAAACATCAATTTAAAGTTTATAAATTGACATTAAGATCCCCTAATCTTTAACTACTTAAAGTTTTAAACATTGTTAAGTTTTGTAATTTATTTTTTTTATTATTGTTATTATTATTATTATTACTAACTTAGAAACTTTAAATTAAATAAGGAATTATACATAAATAGCCCACCAAGTTTCATAAATAGCATAAATAGGTCTTACAAAAATTAATTTTTAATTAATAAAATTTCGAGATGTTACAAATAGTTTGGGTTTGAATAGTCTTACAAAGCATTTGATCTCCCCTTTCAAGCCTTCAATGAACAAACTCACAGCATATTCTTCGGGTATGTCGACCTTGTTCAATAGAAGGTCAAACTTATCACAATAATCTTCTAAATCATCGGATTGTTGAAGAGCCTTTAATGTTCCCATTGCATCCTCAATCAACGTTGAAGCAAATCGTGCTTGAATAGATCACTTGTATTCTCCCCATGGAATTTCTGATACGGAAGTCTCACGTGATTTAACAAAATTATTATGCCATTGTACCACCCTGCCTTCGACATGTACCGCAGCATATCTCACCTTCAACCGATCTGGCGTTTCATCTATGGCAAGGAAATGCTCACATCTTTGAATCCAACTTTCCACTTCAGTTCCATCGAACTTAGGAAATTCAACTCTTGAAAATCGATTGTTACTCCGATTGAGCCTCGTATCCTCATCGTTACTAGTATTACCAGTTTCCGATGTCAATCCTCTCTCCCGATTGATTGCAGAGTTAGAGTTTAACATCTGCAACGATTTGATCACTTCGCTCATCTGAGATTTCAGTGATGACATCTCAGTGGAGAGTTGATTCTTCATGCTAGTCATCTCAATGGTTTGTTTTTCTGACGCCGATTTGAGATCCTCCAACTCCATTCGATTCTTCTCAGCGGCAGATTCTAATCGAAGGAGTGACAATTCATGCTCCTTGATCGTCTTATCCATCTCCTGATTTCGTGTAGTCATGGTCAAGCCGGTGACAATTGGATCACAGAGCTCCGATTAGAATCGGTTGGCTCTGATACCAACTGTTAGGGTTCAATTGGGAATAAGGGAAGAATTTGGGAAGAAGAGAATGACACAATCAAGCTAACCTTCACTGATTAGCTTTACCCCTTTTTATTAAGCTCGATATGACCGTTATAAGTCGTACAATCGTTACAACGGAAATCAACTAACATCGAATTACAATTAAACCCCTCAACTTCTGACAATTACAAAAGACACCCTGACTTACAAAACAATACTAACAATTTACATGTCATGGATACCTCACCTTAATCAATTGAATTAAAGATCATTGGTTACTTGATATACATATAATATAATTTTAATTTTAATCAAATAGTAACAACTAATTTTTGCAAAACAAATGCCAATTTATGTAAAGTTGAGAACTCGAAAAAGACAAAGGAAAAGAGAAGTTTTTCTCTTGCTCTTGACATCCTGGCTTCAACGCAACATCCCACCATATCGGTGTCTTTGCTGTCTGATCCATCTTTGTTACACGGTTAGATCCAAAACGTTCGAGTTTGAAGCCTCCCAACCCTAACATACTATGAAACTTAAGCATCACCTTACAAAAGTGCGTGATAACCAACTTAAAAAGTGAATTTCAATATGTACAATGTAGACTGTTACCGACATTAACTAGTACAATCATGAAGTTGATGACGAAGGCAAAAACATGTGTTGTTGATAACGGCAAGCTGAAAGTGTAGCTTGACGTTGTTTGAAGTTTTAAGTTGATAGCCATGGTTTGGCTCATGGTGGTTTTATTGTTTTGAATATCTGGTTCAGATCTTAGAAGTTCAAGACAAAAACTTTTGATAAAAAAAATTATAAACCATAAAATAAGTAATTTGAAAATGGAAGCATAATCAAGGATTCTGTGGCCCGATTGATAAGGCGCTGGTCTACGGAACCAGAGATTTTGGGTTCGATCCCCAGCAGAGTCGGTTTTTTTAATTTAGTTTGGCTTGTGAATGATTTTACAAACTCAAGTTCTGACTCATTCTAGTTACTAATATTTTTTTTTTGAAAAACTTTTTATATACCTTGGTGTTTTAGCAGGAGCAAACATGAACTTATTACGTGATTGTAGACCCAATTTTCAAGTTTTTGAATCAAATTGTACATGTGAAAGGCGAAAGCGCTCTTATCATAGGGGTCAAGTGACATTATTAAAATCCGTTATGGCATACTATTTTTCTCTCTACAAAATCCAAATGAGGTGATTGAAGGTCTTAAAAATAGATATAAGAATTATAATATAGGTAAGGGTACAAATGCATGGGCGGTGCTTTTAAGGAGCCCCAGGGGGCCTCGGCCTCACCTGGCATTTTCTGCAAGAATTGTTGAAAGCGATACTCATGATGGATCGAATACTGCAATCGTATTGTTATCGTTTATCAGATCTGTGATGCGGAATCTCACAAATCCGTTGATGATTTCGTGATAATCTATATGCAAGAGATGAACATGTATGATGATGATGAATGAATGATGAACAAATTGAAGAACACTAATTCAAAAATATTTCATTCATTCATATGTTTGATACAAGAGAATAGTTTTGAGGGGGCCTCGGCCTCACCTGGCATTTTCTGCAAGAAGTGAAAATTTATGTATTTAGTCCGAATATTTTATACGTATTGAGCCCCCCCCCCCCCCCACCCCCACCCAACAGAACGATAGGAGAAAAATGTATCGGTCACGTAACTTTCGAGGCCCCTTAAATACTACGTCAAGCTCCATCATTGTACAAATGAAGGAGGTCCCATGTTGGTACAAAGGAAGTTAGAGAACTAGAGTTTTGCCACAATTTGTTAAAACAGGTTACAATCAATGATGAAGACGATAAATATGGAAATGGATGTATGGAGAATCATTGGGGTATGATACAAAATTCCATCAATGCATGCTTTTAGAGGAAACAACCTATATAAGAAACTTAATCAGGGGATCGTTTACACTTGTTTAAAGAATTTACAACTCAAAGCCTATATTCGTCTTTGATGCTATGATATGTTTTATAACCGTCACTACAACAAAATGAAGCAACTTTAGTAATATATTGCATTAGCCATTACAAAAACTACATTAGGCCTTAAAAATGTTACATTAACCTTAAGTAATACTTTTACCAAAAGTTTTATTAAATAAAGTTACATCAGTTCTAAAACAACTTTTTTATTAGCAAATACAATCTTCTTGTTAATAAATACATCTTTTTCGTTGGATGATGTGGTCTTTTTTTAAAATTACATAAGGTGTAGGCCTATTTTTCTAGTAGCGCGCTAACGGAAAATACTAATGTATACGTTTTTGTTAATAGTAAATCTCCCATTGTTGAGTTCTTTAGCGGCATTGAATGATAAAATGCGACAGATTTCATCGAACTCAAGATCCAAGTTCTTAGTTTCTTATGTACATTTTAATAGGATTCGAATAATTTTAATTGAGCGAAGGTCATTCTTTCTAGAAATTCGTATGATACATGGTTAAAGTCATTCAAGTATATACAACAATTTATGATCACACCTGCACAGATACATGCATAAGTAAAGTACAGAATAATCTAGCTAATTAACTACCACACAACATATATACATCTACCACAACTGATTAAGACGATCAAAAACAACAACAACAACAACACTTAATTACACAAGAGTTCAAACTTCAGACCCAAATGCCTTTAAGAAGAGCACCCGCGGACGCGGTCTCCCCAAAAGTGTCAACAAGGTCCGAACACGACGCATCTCCTTCAATCTCCAACCCAAGCTCCTCGTGTATATCGTCCGAGGCTGATATCAGTAAAAACTCGCAACCTTCGTAGTTCAAAAAGTCGGGAGGATCCGCAGCATGGTAGCGTAGTTTCCCGAACAGTCCTTGCAGATGTGCAGGAAATATCCCCTTCTTCTTTCTCCTCGACCGCCCTTGCATATTAGGAGCCTGTGTAGGATTCTTGATTTGTATCAGGAAAGAACCCTCCCTCTCTACATTCAACTCCTCCTGTGGTTGGTTCTCTGCGTTCTCAGATGGAAACTCGAGCTTATAAATCAGATGCGTGTGCATCTTCTTGTTATCTTTTCCAGTGTGGTGCCTAAGTATTCGGTACACGCCTTCACCTAACGCCCTAGCTGCAGGCTTGTGTCTATGTCCCCTCGTCTTTGTATCATATTCCTCTACACAAATATTAATTCAAAGAATAAACTATACAAATACGACACAAGATATTGTAAGTACTATATTAAATATGTGAGTGTGTGACAAGATATTGCAAGTCAATGAATTTCTAAAGTGGAGTTTATGAGTTGAAGTCTCACTTGGTGAGATAATGCTTCAAGTGAGTCAAGAGTTTTACCACAGTAAAACTTTGGGTGGTGGGTTTCCCTTACATGGTGGGCGAACCGGTCACTGTTCGCCTACGTGCGTGGGCTTTCGCCAATGGGTTTACCCGGTTGACCGGGCTTAAAATTATTCGTTAGCCGTTAAGAAAATATAAAATACATTTAAGTGGTTATATAATATGTAACAAGGTATTGTAAAACACGTGACATGATAGAGTACATAATACGTGTCGGGTATTGTAAGTAAGTATATAAAATACGTGACAAGTGACAAGGTATTGTATACATGAGCGGATATTGTAAGTAATATATAAAATGAGTTACTAAGCATTTAAGTGATATATAAAATACATTTAAATGGGATATAATACGTGACGTGACACGTATGGTAAGTGATATAAAATACGTGTCAAGGTATTGTAAGTGATGTAAATTATTTAAACCTCCTTTAAGAGCCTCTTTGACATCCTGAATGTTGGTGGTCACCGACTCCACAAAACCCCAATAAGGTCTCCCCTTCTTGGATGTATCAGGAAGACTTTTCCTTCCCATGACGATCAACCTTAACAGCATATCTTTCTCTATGTTCACCTCCTACTTAACAATTAAAAAAGAAACAAATAACACAAATTAATCTTAATTAGTTAGCAGTGATAAAATTCGACCAATTCACCGACCTGTTGTTCACCGGCGACATCTTCCTTCGCATCCTGTTGCTTGACTTGAGTCGAAGTCTCCCCCGACTCAGGCCTTAAGACGATGTACATTCTCTGCACGTCATCGGAGCTGTGTGCTTCTTCTTTGCCTACTTTAGGCCTGTAAAAGAAGTATATATCTCCTCTTTCCTACGTATAGTTATATAACTTACATATATATCCATCGATCAAAATTATTTAACAGTTAACACACAAACATAGAGAATTGAATTAAGGGAGAAGAAAGTATACCTGAATCTCGACATCTTGTGCCTTCACCTCTTGATCTCCTTGTTCCATTGTTTCCAATGTGTGTGACGACTAGAACGACAGCGGTTAAATATTAAAATGTACGGCTTGTTTTATGGTGACACGTATCACTTGCGTATTTTTTTCAATCGCAACGTGTCCTTTGCTTTTTATGCGGCCTCTTCGTTTTGTTTGAAGTTATCGTAACTTCTATAATTCTCCTGAACTATACAAAGCATATCGAATATTAAATCAAACTAAAATTAACCATGTATGGTAACACCAATATCACTCTACCTTTAATAACCACCACACAAGAGAAACTCGTATTAAAACTAATAATAACGAAAAAGAAAAACCGAACGAAAAGTAAACGTGAAAAACATTAAACCAAACACGTAACACGTAAAATATTGAAATAATGACCCGCGTGTTGTTACAATGCTTTGAGTATGAAGTACTCGGTTACATTAGAAACGTACTAACACCGGAGTTTTATGAGGAGGACTATCTCACCAATGTCCTTCCACTTATAAATAACTTGAATAAAACTTATACATAAACCCTTGTATCCTATTCTTTTTATGGACCCACGAAGTTAAAAACGAAGTTACTTAAAATTTCAAATAATGATATTTATAAACAGACTACAATTGAAATTGAACTATTTTTTACTCCACCCGTTTTCTTCTTGTGTCACGCCCCATACCGGCGTATTCATATAGGTCTGATCGTCACCATAAGCTCTACTTCACAAGACGATAACACAATCGTTTGTTGTTTTCAGCTCATCCAAATAATTGGACTATAACACCATCTCAGTCATGGCATTACCATCATTACAATCTGTTGCACAGGTACTATTGCCATACCTAATCAACTCTCGACCGCCACCTTTCGTGTATTGAATACCATAGTCCTTAGTTCCTTGCACATACCGTAGCATATGTTTTATCGCTTTCCAGTGTACTTTCTTTTAAGTTTTAAGCTACCAGATGAAATTATTATCTTACAAAAACCTGAAACATCCCTTGTAATTCTGGATTCATATTTTTCTTAAATGTTATGTCTTACTCATCAGATACTTCGATCTTCTATCAGCCCGGACAAGTGACCAAAAACAAGGGGCCAACATTCAGTCGCGTAGAAGCGTATATATACACAGTGACGGATCTGAGATTTTTTTATTGGTCTCTTTGATAATCCTTAGATATTAAAAACAAGTATAAGATGCTATACAACACAGAAAAAAGGAAATTTTACAGGTGTTACATGACACTGGTGTTAAACGCCATGGTCCGGCCTAGTTATACGTCTTTCCACCAAAAATCACTGCACCCAGGAGGCTACATACAAATAACATAGTACAAAACTTTCATGATTCAGCTATGCTTGTCATCTTTTTCAACTGATTTTGCTGCAGCTCGATGCATCCAACGACCCCTGAGAACTCTTCAGCAGCAAACGACATTGTGCTATCTTCCCTAACCAACCGTCTCTGTTTCAGCCTCGCTATAGCCTGTGAAATCTCCCCGATTGAAGGCCGTTTTCTTGGTGTCTTATGCAAGCATCTATGTGCTATTCGTGCCAAGCTTCTTGCATCTTCAGGATCACACTGACCAACAAGCTCCTTGTCGAGAATTTCATCGATCCCATCTGAACTCATTGCTGCCTTTTAAATATAAAAAGAAAACAAAAACTTATTTTATACTCAGAAACACAATAAAACCAGATGAGTAGTTTTAATTCATTTACCTAAATTTGGAACATGTAAGATAACAGACCTAGTGTATAATCAGATACAACTTCCTAAATCATTTTATTAGCAAAAGATATTATTATTATTATTTTAAGGGCAAATTGCAAGAAAATGCAATGTAATAAAATACTGCTTTTGACAAGAACTCATTTTGACCCAGTACCCAACCAATCTGACCCACTCTAGCTAAGGGTGTGTTTGATATGCCTCTGACCGGGCTGACCCTGACCCGGCTGACTCAGTCAGCCCGGTCAGCCCGTTTGAAACGATCGTGGAGCCATCTGACCGAGTCAGGGTGTCTGACCCGGACCTGCGCTCTCGATCGGCTCCTCCCCCTTCACCCCTGCGCGATCGATCGGCACCTCCCCCTCCCCCTGCGCGATCGATCGGCACCTCCCCCTCCCCCTGCGCTCTCGATCGATCGGCACCTCCCCAACCCCTGCGCGATCCCTAATCGAGCTACAGCCCTAATCAAACGACTCCCTTCCCTGCGGTAATCGATCAGCCACCTCCCCTCCCCATGAGCTCTCGGTCGGCTTCATCCCCTCCTCCCGGCGCTCTCGATCGGCGAGTTTCATGGTGGTTGTGGTTGTGTGTGTGTGTGTGAGTGTGCGTGAGTGTGCGTGAGTCTGTGTTTGTGTGTGTGGGGGGGGGGGGGAAGAAGAGAGGAAGAGGAGATATGTGTGTATGTGGTTGTGTGTGTGTGTGTGTTAATAATAATAATAATAATAATAATAATAATAATAATAATAATAACAGAGAAATTTAACAGAGAAATTTAACAGAAGTGTATATAGAGGTTATTTTTTTCATTCAGCAAAGTCTGTCAGATACATAATCAAACAGCCAAGTTTCAGTCAGATGCAGACTCAGTCAGAACTTCTTACCGGGTCAGCTTCTGACTCAGTCAGATCTTACTCAGTCAGCGCAATCAAACAGCCGCTAAGACTGTTAGATTATTCAATGACAATAATAGATGGTAGTAACTTACTAGATTGACATATTCTATGAGATTCTGTTGTGGGTGAATGGCTGTAATGAGTTCAAATAAGATGATCCCGAAACTGTAGATGTCACTTTTCGTTGTGAACTTGTTCGTGGATATATATACAGGATCGATGTACCCGTATGTACCTTTAAGCCCTGAATTTCTACCATCATAAACCTCTTCTTTAGATAGACCAAAATCAGCAACCTATATAGTAGTATGTTTTTCAAGTCAAATACATGCCATTATCATGACAGTCAAATACATGCTATTATCATGACAACGCAAAAAAAAAGGAAAATCAAGCAAATTGACTTGAACAAAATCTTTACCTTGGCTCTCATCATGTGGTCTAGCAATATATTTGCAGACTTCAAGTCTCGATGTATGACAGGTGGAACTGCCTGCACAATGAATATATGCATGTAACATAAGCGCCCATTGTACAATATGTAAAACAACAAAAAGAGGAGGGGGGAAAGAAAGCCAAACCCCATCGTGAAGGTACTCTATTCCATGTGATATATCAAGGGCAATCTGAAGTCTTTCTTGCCAATTCAACGAATGTTTTTCTTCATCTACATGTGGTTAGAAAATGAAAAAGTTCCAAAATTTAGTATGAAATGTACAGATGTAGAGTTAGAGCCAAAAATCCAATTTCTTTCATTTTTGGCATTTTAAGCCTTATAATGGAAAAGTATTAAATGGGTAAAAAACAGAAGGAACGAGTTGATTGACGTACTATATAGAAAACTTGCCAAGCTTCCATTACTCATGTATTCATATATTAACATGCGTTGTCCTTTATCTACACAATACCCAACTAGATTTACCAAGTTTCTGTGGTGCAACCTCCCTAGAAGAGATACCTGCAGCAAGACTCTTAAATTATAACCTGAGTATGTAAAATATAAAAGAGGTACCAGTCCACAAGGCTGTGACATTTGATTTAAAAACAATCATATATTATACACAGATCTACACAGTGATAGGAGACAGGGGACTAGTAGGCGCAGCCGCACCTCAAAATGTAATTGAGCCCGTTTTGTGTTCCAAAAACTAGAATAAATCATAAATAATATAAATCCCCCACCCGCACAGAAACTAAAAGATTAACATTTAATTTTGTGAAGTTTGATCCCATTTATAAATTTCTGGCTTCGCTACAGAGTGCAGATGATCCAAGCACATATTGTCTGACAAGCAGCCATTCTATGGCTCTATGCACACCTTATCAAGGTCCTTCTGTTAAATATATTTGGCAATGTGGACTTACTAGACCTGCTTCACGAAATTAACAGTATTCAAAGCAAAACACAAGGGCATAAAGGAAATTTGAGAAGTTCCAACGAGTTGGGGATTACCTCAGTTTGAAATTCTTTCTCCCCTTGTTTGGAATCAGAAGCAAGGGCCTTCACAGCAACGACTTCACCAGCAGGCATTGTTGCCTTGTATACTGGACCAAAAGACCCTTGTCCCAAAATGGTTGTAAAGTTTTTGGTAGCTCTTTGTATATCCCTGAAAAAGTTATTGGCCCAAACAAATACATTTTTCAGTAACAGTTTTAATAATGATATCCACATAAGAGAATTGATGCCCATTTTCGAACTTTTTTCATTGAGCAAATTTCTTTCTTTTTATGAGTGATTAACTTTTAAGCTTTTTGTTTCAAACAAGCCACTGTTCTTATGAAAGCTTGAAAAATATTATAGTTTTTTAATAAATAAAACTTTGGAAATATTCTGAAAAAATAAATGCAAGATAAACTTCTTCACCATTCTTATCTACTGTTTTACATTTTTCCAAAGTGTAAAACATTTTTTTTTTTCTCAAGAATGACGATCACTCTGTAACAAGAAGCCATGTAGGATACTAGGACACATTCTGAAAAAAATAATAATAAATAAAACTTTGGACACATTCTGAAAAACTAAATGCAAGATAAACTTCTTCACCATTCTTATCTACTGTTTTACATTTTTTCAAAGTGTAAAACATTTCCTTTTTTTCTCAAGAATGAAGATCAATTTGTAACAAGCCATGTAGGATACTATGATTTGCCCAGAAGGTCAATAACGCTTACTTTTGAGATTGATAGGGTGTCGGGAGAATCATAATAGCCCAAATAAAAATATATTAAAAGAAGATTAAGCTTGTGAAACGACATACTTGTAAGAGTATCTTGGTAATCCAGACGCTGAAACTAATTGTTCTTTGCTGTTTTTGTTCCATTTAGAGAGAGGGGAAGTTTTTGCAGGATAGGTTACAACTTTAACAGTCACCGAGTTAGGGAAAGATTCACTCAAGATGTTACTTGTATCTACACCATTTTGGCGTATAGGAAGGCCTGATGCACCGTGATCATTTGCACACTTTCTGAGATGAGAACGCCTTTTGTACCATCTAATGCCTAAGAATACAAGTGATGCTAGAAAAGTGCCAACCGCCACACCAACACACACTCCAATGATCACCAAATCAGCTCTACGGACCATGTTTTCATTCTCTTTGTAGCATCAATGATAACATCTTGCAAGAAGCTTCAGGTTCTAAGTGTCATCAAGATGCAATATACGATAATTATTCCTCTTGACTCCTGTGAAAGAGATAATAAGCCAAGAACAAGAGTTTAGCCCACAAAGTTAATATTGTGACATTAAGGAATCAAGAATCATATAATTAGCTACGATGAAGTGATTAAGCCTTTAGGTTATGATTAGTTAGATAATTTTCCACTTTTACACTAGAAATCAAATTCTGTTGTATCAACTTCTTACCTGCTCCTCAAGATTATACTATTTTGACCAGAAACAGTCAAACATTCAGAATCTGACTATTACAACTTCAAACAACAATATTCAAATCAACACATCCTCACCCCCCTTATATCCACATTGTTGACAAATAAGCAATGTAGGATAAGGCCGATAAGCAACATGATTATGATCACACAATGATATAAAAAGTAATAAAGGCGATATATAATTAGGTTTATGCACCCCCACTAAACACAAATTCTAATCAACAAAAAGAGCAAATGGGGGTGAAGAAGAAACCCTAACTCAAATCCCATATGAACATCCTATGCTGTTCATCGAAAATCCACACAAATAAACAGATCATACAAAGATTGACCAAACAAAGTCAACAGTCAAACCAATTTCTTAAACGATGTGCCAATCTAAGAAACACCCCAGTTTCCCTATGTTTGATTCACTGATCACTTTACCGCCCTCTCATCGAATTGAATCAGTGCTAAACCCCAAATCAACAATCTATAAACCCACGAACAAAAACATCAAATTGGTACAAATCGAGTACAGAAATGTAAAATTAACAAGAAAAAGACACAATCAGAAAGGAAATTGGAAGGATCTTGACCTTTTTATTAAGTATGAGCGATGAGATTCAGAAGTCGATGAAGAAACAAGACCGAATCGAGCGGTTTTGATGGAAATATGAGCTTGAAAAGTCTACGGATTAGCGAGATTAAGAGAATTTGATTGTCAAGTGGATTTGTGAGAAACTGATTCAACTAAATACTGCTTGCCAGATTGGGCGTACAAACAGTTTGAATTGTATTGAATTGAAGAACTTATGATTTGTGTAAAACCGGTTCAACTAATGTGTGTGGTTTGTTTTGTTGGGTTGGATTTCTCGTCATTTTGTTAATTGCTTCTTTAATTGCCTATTATTCTATTAGTATATTTGAATAGAACATAATCGTAAAAAAACATATAATTATGTAAAATCAGAAAAAATCAATAAAACCGATTATATAATTTATAATTTTTTATCACTACCATTATATATATATATATATATATATATGTGTGTGTGTGTGTGTGTGTGTGTGTGTGTGTAAGGGTATGGATCAAATAAAAACCGTAAAATAGTTTTACATGTACGTCATACATAGGTTTCGTATACGTAATCATTTTTCATTCGGCATAGTGTTACGAATATGTATCGCTCTTTATTTTCGTATTTATGTTCATCATATGTGTAATGATACTTAAATCTCTTTTTAACATTTAAAAGAACAAAAAAGTTATAAATTATGTCTATGAATTCTATGATTTCTTTAGGTTTCATCATAACTAATTGATTTTAAAGTGAACTAGCAAACAACCTGCGCTTCACGGCGGGTCAATGATGAATGTATCAATTCAATATCCAAATACTTCACTAAGTGTCATTACGTAACTAATTTCAAAAGAAAACAATTCAAAGGGATATGTCGACTCTGTGAAAGTATGTTATGAAAGCCTCGTACATTTTAGATCTGGGCCAGCTTAATTGCAAAACAATGCATCACCCAACTCATTTTTATTTGAACACCCCTTCGTTAAATTCTTCAGCCGTCTACAAACAGCATTTGCTTCAATCTATCTATCACATGATACATGACTTAGTAAGAATAAACAAAGAAAAAAAATATAAAGAAGCGTAGATCTAAATGGGATTCATTATTTTTGTCTGACATGGAAGATCAAATGTCGGGTGCCTGAAAGAATTAGTAAGCATTACGTAGGCGCTGTAACCATACTTTAACCGAACAACATCATAAAACATGAATAACTATTCAACCTCATTAAGATGATAACTTAATCGTGGATGTGAATACCAAGGGATTTGCAGCAGATGTTTTTAGTGTGTTCATGTGATTTCTTCTTACAGACAATGGCGAAGCTTAATTGGGGCCGGGGGGGCCCCGCCCCCTCTCTTTTTTTCGTCAGTAGTATAAATTTTCAGCTCGATAGTGTAAATTTTTGGTTCGTTGTTGAACTTTTTTAATAAATATAGAGGTCGCCCCCCCTAAAATAGTTTACTTTCGCCCCCGCCGCCCCTAACCTTTGGCTCAAGCTCCGCCGCTGCTTACACAATAACTTCTTCTTGTTCTTGCTCATCTGCGGGTTGTGTATCCAATCAATCCGACACTCGTTGAACTACTGAATGCATGAAATTAACAGTTTAGTTAAAATAATTTAAACCTACCATCAAAACAAAGAACACAATCCTTTCTCATAGAAAATATTGGAAGACATAGTAGTAATGCATCAATTAAAGCTATCTATTATTGCATATAAATTGAAAATAAATTGCAGACTCAAAATCAAGATATTAACCTTTTAACGTATAACCTACAAAAAAATCCTCCAAGTTTTAGTTAGGAAAATCTAAGATTGAATTCAAATATCAAGATATTAACCTTTCCCAATAACCTATAGTACCACAAATTCCTAAATGAAGCTTTAAGTGAAGCTTAAAACCAACTATGAAACAATCAGTAAAAAATAAAACATAGTTTGCTTGTTTATATAAATTTCACTTCTAGATTTCATTCACCAAACACGTACCCCCAAAATCTCCACCCACTTGAACAAATTCATATGACCTAAATACACTAAGTGGGGGTAAAATTAAAAGTCACATTTACAATTATCGTTTGATCTTTTTGCTACCAGCAACTATGACGGCTCCTCCAACAAGAACTGGTGTCCGTATTTCAACGAAGCTACATCGCCATCTTGATCCGAACACGGAAGATTCAGGGTTGAAAGCCTTTAATTCGAATGACAGATAGAGAGAGGAAATCAAGCATTTTCTTTACGAGATAAAGGGGTGATAGTAAGTAGCCTTAAAGTTTCAGAAAATTTACATATGTGACATGTGTAATAGATAGTTGTACACAAAGCTTTAAAGCTTTCATGTTTGCCTTTTAAAGTATAAGTAATTACACTTTTCGTCCTTTAATTTTGTAGTAAATTTCAGGTTTCGAACTTAAACTAAGAAAATTACAGTATACATCTTTTATGATTATATTTTGTTACATTTTACGTCCTTTCCAGTAATGGGTTTTAATTTTGTCCGTTAAATCATGTCATGTGCCTCGCATATGAGGTAAACTGGTCTTTTTACCCTTATTAAACCTCATCCCACCCCACCTCATCTCTCTCTCTTTATTTCTCACAAACACACACACACACACTCTCTCTCTCTACAATAACATAACTCTCTAAACTCTCTCTCTCTCTCTCTTACATACTAGCACTGCCATTCCTCCTTCGACATGGCTGTCGTCGCCACTCCCCATCCGCCATGTCCGCCACCACCACTCCCCCGCCATCATCGGCCACCCCACCCTCAACTCCCTCTATCTCTATATATCTCTCTCTCTTTCTACACACACAAAATTACACAAAGAACACCGCCCATCGCTCGCCACTGCAAAGCCACCACCATAGAATCACTAGAAAGCCCTTGTATTTTCCAAACACCATCACCATCATACGTTTCTACCCCCCGTCAACCTTCATATGCCATTGACCTTCAATGAAAATAAAAACCTACAGAGTACCACCACCAAACGTGTGATCTTCTCGAAAATAAAACCTTTGTTCACTTCTTCCCGTCGTCTCACGAGAAGATCGTCTGGAGAGGGACAACAAGGGTTTGCTGGAAATTAGTGTCGGTGACCGTCTCCTCAACGCCCCTTTATCAGATCTAGGGTTTATGAAAACGGTTTTGGGGGAAGACGATACGTGTGAAAGTGGTGATGGTAAAGAACGCCGAAGTCGACGTGATGGGCGTGGCTGTGGTCGTGCACTGGTGGTGGCCTGTTTGTTAGACGGTGGTTTGAGATTAACAGTGACGGTGGCCTGCGAAGAAGAAGAAGTGAGCGTGAGGGTGGGGTTGGAAGGGGTGGGTTTAGGATATGGTTAAAAATACAATAACATTTAAGAGAGAAATTAAATGAAAAGTTAAAAAGACCATTTTACCCTCATGTGAGGGGCACATGACATCTGCAGGACCGGGTGAAGGTTTTATGCACTTGTACAACACAACAACACAAAGAGGGGAGTGTATTTCAACACTTAACAATTCAAATGTGGAACAGATAAGATGAGTTTAGAGAACTTAGAAACATAAGATGTAAGTGAGATAGAAACTAGAGCAATACACAAGCATTTGGTTTTCAAGGTTTAAGTATATTGATCTTCTAGTTCCTTACAAAGAGGTTTACAAAGTTTAACTCAAAACTTCCTTAATTACAAGGACCAGAAAATACTTATACTATAACCTACAGCCGGCCATACTTTGGAGACCAGCTGGATACATGAACTAGACAACAAAATCCATATAGAATCAAAAGGCAGATTGCCTTTTGACTAGTGACTATGACATGCCATAGCTCATATCCTAATATATTACAAAAAGGATAAAGTACATAAAGTGGAAAGTTACAGACTCAAGACCTCAATGTACAGTTTACCAAAAGCATGAACCTTTTCACCAACTCATGAAAAGGTTGGTGACTTATCAGAGTAGCAGCGAAAAGTGGTTCAGCTTTAGGTAAAAAGTACATCAGATAAAGCATGTAATATAAAAGTCTTCGAAAGAAATCTGTCTTCAATGGTTGGCTTCGGAAGACTTTGTCCTTGAAGCTTCGGAAGACTTCATCTTTTGGCTTCGGAAGATATTGGTCTTGGCTTCGGAATATTTCACACTTAGAATAATTTCCAAGTCAGTGTAAATCTTCTAAAGCATTCCACTTCAGTGTACATGTGCATGCATGCAAGAAAGACTTTAAGTGTTTGGGTTACATCAGCCTTACTAATAACCTTACAAACTCCCCCTAGGCTGATGCTACCAAAACACCTTAAGACTCTAGATATTGATAGTCCTCATTATTCATTATTGTGATGACCATCCCTTTCTTCATGAGATGGTCAAGATCACTCAGACTCTCATAGTATCTTCTTATGCTAAAGAGATCATGCAGAGGTAGATTAAACATATCCTACCATGAGTAGACATGTTCAATACCTTGATCTCTTATGACATGCCATCTTTCTGGATTTGTGGTGTATGTCCAAGATAAGATGGGTCTGTCTGATGCCAGAGGAGCTGCTTGAATTGGAGTTGGTGGGGCATCCTTTTGTTGCACATCCTCAGGATGTTCTGACTCATCCTGAGGTTTGGATGTGGATGTTTCCTTCTTCTTCTTCTTTGACTTTGATTTGGAAACCATCCTTTTCCTCCTCTTTGAACTCTTTAACTGAGAAGACTGGCCTGCAGCACCTGATTGATTTTCTTTGTCTTTCTCAGTTGGGTCTTCCTCTCTCACAGGTTCAGATTGAGAGGTGACAGATCCCTGCTGTGGATTAGAAGTGGAAGTTTGCTGAGATTTAGCAAGAGGTTTTGGGTTCTGTTGTCTTAGGTGTTTCAACCTTAACCTCCACTTCCTGAGGGACCTGACTTGGTGGGAGTGTAAGTCAACAAGTTCACCTCTTTTGATCTTCTGCTTGATCACCGTGATGTGCTCATCCATGGTGGATAGAGACATGGGACCAAGTCTCCTTTCGGAGAATCCATATAGCTTCAAGAAGCTCATCATCTTCTGTCTGTCAATAGACGTTTTCAGATTCTTATGGATGATGGCTCTTGATTTTATAGCTTCTTCCTTTAACTTTCTTTTGGTGATCTTTTTTTCTTTGGCTACATCAAGTTCAAGTTGTTTGAGGTACTCAAACTCAATGTAGTCAAAGGGTAAGGGAAGAAGTGTATCAGCTTGATAGAGGCCTGTGGCACTCAGGTAGTTGATCATATTGATCCTATCTTTTTCATTGTCTACCTGAGGTTCTTATGGTACCACATCCTCTTATTACTGAGTTTCTTGAACTGGCGAGAGAGTAGGCATATGCTTATAGAGCCTCTTCCTTCTTCTTTCTTCTTTGATTTTCAGAAGAAGCTCTGCATCCTCTTCTTCCTTTCTCTTTTTTGATAGTTCTATGTCAGCCAGTTCATTCAACTCATCTAAGGGAGAGAAATAATATTATCAATATCATAGTTCCTAGTCTGCAAGTAGTTTATCCTGGCTGCCCTTAACTCATAATCCTGAGTATTTGGTCTGGGGGCAGCCCTGATAGCACTTTCCATGAGCCTTGCAGACTCAGCAAAGGAACTTTCTCCCCTTAGCTTCCTTTTCCTCTGTCACATCCCCGCTGAGAGCGGAAGCACGGGGATGTAATGAGACGGGATCGTCATAACACATTGTTAATAATAGAGACGCAATGTATGTAATTGATGATAAAGTATGTCATGACACCCAACACAAATGGAGACTTGTGTCACGTTTAGTCAATATTCACGACATCATAGCCATAAGCATAAAGTTGTAAATGATTCACATAATCAAAAGATGATAACATTGTAATGTAATTCCTACAACCCGGGAACAAGTATCAAAGTATGAAGTTGTTTAATCAGACTACAACAATGTTTCAAGATGAATGTTTGTCAAATATGTTTAGTCTCAAAAATGCATCCTAGGGTCTCCACTAAGGAAGCACACCTAGATCTTCAATTAGCATTGTCACCTGAAAAGATATGCTCAAAACGGTCAACAAAATTGTTGGTGAGCTCGCAGGTTTAAATAGTAAATAAGTAAATGATGTTGTATAGAAATTGTTGCGGAATACCGTGCATACAGTTATAAGTAAGCAAAATCACATAACAATGAGCTTTACAACTAAACCTAATGACGTACACACAGAATCTTGTCGGAATATATTCACCCAAGGCCCGTTCCTGGCTAATGATGGTACCAACCGGTAAACCATCTGACAAGGGTGGGGCTGTCAACCCAGTAGTACTACCAATACCTATCCGTCGGTTCCAATATCAGAATTAAATGGTTGTAAAGAAAGTACCACACAGTGACTCATGTATGTATCAGATAAGTACTCACAAAACAGTATCACGTTGATTCCAAGTTTGTAAATTGTATGTAAATTGTACAGCATAAGAAAGTGGGTGAGCATACTTTTCCCCCATATTTGTAAATGATTGAAATATTGTATAAGCATAAAAAGGGGTCACGAAACTCACTTGTTAGGTGGGTAAGTATGAATGATCAAAGTTTCCAAATGTTGTATGTAGTAAACGGTCAAACACCTATTTACAGTTATTGTTAAGATTAATGATATGTATAAAGCATATAGTAATGTTTGATCGGTTCGGGTTGTATTGGTTCGGTCGCGTGTAACACACACAAACAGATATAAGTATTAGATCTTATGTAGATCCAAGTACTAGAAATCGTTGCCATTGCCGCTGATATTTGTGTAAAAGTGTCATTGTTATTAAAGGAATACTTAGTGAATATTATTGTTGCAAATCGTTTGTTGATAATTATGAAATGTTATGTTAATTTGATTTGGAATAACATTAATAAGTTTGATAGTATTAATTTTAAAGATTGTCATTAGCAACGGTACCCGTGTTGATGTCA
The DNA here is from genome assembly GCA_024085815.1 of Flaveria linearis. Lineage (NCBI taxonomy): Eukaryota > Viridiplantae > Streptophyta > Magnoliopsida > Asterales > Asteraceae > Flaveria > Flaveria linearis. The sequence goes on along the minus strand of CM044016.1, from coordinate 38,744,697 downwards.
CCTTAACATCACACGACAAACACACTCCACACACAAGAAGAAACTCACTCACAACAACTCCAATTGCACGACAGGACCAGACGACGACTCAGCACTCCATCCGCACGAATCAACCTTCATTCGTACGAATCAGCTTCATCCGTACGACTGAACCTCCATTCGTGCGATTCGGCCTTCAGTCGTACCACACAACACTCAATCGCAAGACTCAACATCCATACGTACGAATCAACCTTCATTCGCACGAATCAGCTTCATTCGTACGACTGAACCTTCATTCGTACGACTCACTATTCAGTCGTGCGATACATGCACAATCGCACACATTCATTCGCATAGACTCAGTCGCACGATACACACACAGTCGCATGAATCAATCGTATGACACACACAATAGCATGGACTCAATCGCACGACTCACACAATCGCATAGGCTCAGTCGCACGACTCATCCAGTCGCACGTCTCAGTCGTACGACACATCCAGTCACCCGGAACAACAGAATAGCGACTGCAGAAGTGTAGAGCAGCCTTTGGCTGCTCTGTGAACGAGATTCACACCTCAAGGACTTCCAGAAACACATTTCAAACATATACAAACAAGAAGAACACGCAGAAAGGCAACACACGCACCCACGCGACCTCATGTGCTCGGGTTGGTACCGAGCACCCGAAACCCTAAAAACGTAGTAGTAAACAAGCAAGAAAGGGACAACCAAGGTCGTTTACCTGCAAGAAAGGGGTAGTCTTAGCTGTAGCCGAGGCTTTGCCGGTGAAAACGCGAAGAAACGGGGCGGTTCGGTGCAAGGAGGAGGAAGAAAATAAAAGAAGAAGATGAAGAAGAAGATGAAATGTGGTGGCTAGGGCTGGAATATGGGTATTTATACCCAGTCCTACTTTGGAAAAATGTCATATTTGGTCCCTGCACTTAGCCCCCGAGTTCCTAAGTTTGTTTCGGTTAAAAACGACCTTAATCGGTTAGTTATATTAATGATAAAGATGTAAATGATGGTGTTAATAACTTAAAATGGTCTTATTAATAGCAATAATAATAATTACGGTAGGCTTAATAGTAACGATAACGATGATTGTAAAAGCTCTTAATGATGGCAACGCTGACGATGAGAACACAAGTGTAAAAGATGATAAAGCAAGTATAATATCCACACGAATAGTTTATAAAGGTGAGGAATGAACGTTCAAAGAAAAGTTAACGGAATCCACGTTAAATAACGGACCTTTTGGTGACGGATGTCACATCCTCTCTCTCTTCTCCTCCTTAATCTCCTCAGGTGTTAACTTCCTTTTCCCTTTGTCACTCACAGACCTTTGTGACTCAGGGTGGAGAGAGCTTTAACCTTCATTGCTTGGTGTAGCTTCCAAGCTCTGGCCAGAGAGAGGTTAAGATGCAACTTCACCAGCAGGTGTCTCATCAGGGGTTTGAACATCTGTAGCAGTTTGTGGTGAGACAGGGCTCTCAGGTTTTACCACTGGGCCTTCAGTTAAGGTTTTCCCTTTGAAGCTAATCTCAGGGTCTGCCTCAACATCCAGTTGACCGATGGTGTTGCCTGATTGCCTTTGTCTTCCTCTAAGGCTGAACTCTGCAGTGTTTCTTTCTTGAACTCTTTGAAGGATAAGAGTTCTTCTAGCAGTATCATACCTCCACCCAAAAAAGTTGGTGGAGATGATACTGCTTTTGGGATACTGCTCTTGGGATACTGCTCTTGGGATGCCTTTCTCAAATAGACTCCTTATGACTGAGTCTATGCTGTCCACATCAATATGGACTTAAGAAAGTTACTGAGTATGCATAACTACAAGTGAGGATGGTGAGTCCTCAATGACCATACTCCCTAAGGTTCCGTGATTGTAATGACTTCCTTCCCTTTTTTGGTAGCATCACCCTCTTGCACAGGGGAGCTAGGAGTCAGGCCAATTACATCCACAGGTTCTTGTGTTCCTGGTTGAGTTTCTCTTAAGGGTCTCCTAGCTAGTTTTTTGCTTGAGATAAGATATCTCAAGTTGCTGATCATTGACCCTGTGTTGCAAGGTAGTCACCTTAGTTTCAAGATGACTAACCTTAGAGACTAAATAGGTGCATGTTTTGGACAGTTTTTGCACCTTTAGTCTCAAGTTCCCCTCTTCTTCATCAGAAGAATCACTGGGGGTTGAGAGAATGGGACCAAGGTCCTCTTCCTCATCACCAGCATGGTGTTCTTGGCTGCTGGATTTCCTCTGCTCAATGACAACTTTAGTTGAAGTGTCAATAGGATGAGTTGCCATGGTTGAGGTCTAAATGATGTAATCACTTGCTGAAGTGAGAGTCTCTTCCATATGGATATCCTGTTTATGTTCAGAAGTATCCACCTCAGTGATAGGTGACTGATGTGGGCCAGACTTAGATGACTCAGGAGCACTCATCTCCCTTTGAGGAGAGGTGTAGTAGGAAGACTCATGATACTCACTGGCATCTAAGTCCTCATCAGTATAGAAGTCAAGGTTGGGTATTGGTTGGTTTAAATCTAAAGGCTGGGATGGTAGCTGTCCCCTGAAGGTTGTTCACTTGAGTGTTGAGACTCAGAGTGAAGGCTTAAGGCTTTTGGGCTTGTGAGCTCATCAGGCTGAGCATGAGGAACCTCAACACTGATTCTTGAAGTGATGGGAGTGGTTTGCTCCTCAAGGGAAGTGAGAGCTCCAGTGTCCACTTCCTCCTATGTAGGTGAGTATATAGGGGCCTGCACAGACTCAATAGCTTGTGCAGGAGTTCGTTTGTGTTTTCTTTGGTAGGTGAGGGTGATTTGTGGCTGTTTTGGTGGTTGGGATGTAGAAGGTGTGGGTTCAACACTAGCTTGTGTTGCTAGGTTGTCACCTTGAGCAATGAGCTCTAACATTTTTGAGACAAGGGCTGTTTCTACCCCTGAGAAGCCAACAGTTGGCTTCTTCAAGATTTTAAAAATGCTAGGTTTCATCTGTCCCAATTTTAGAATGTTACCTGTTTCCCTCAACTGTGAGCCCAGTTTACAGTTGAGAATGTATTGAACATATCTAGGAAATATGTAATATTCTAAGGAGTCTAAGTTTGCTATTAAATTTGTATATACAAATTGAGAATACCTGAACTTGACCCACTGAACCATTCCATGTACTATGAAGGAGAGATCTTCAGGAATCTGGTCCCATCCTCCATGCTTGTTAGACAAGCTGTGGATGATCACATGAAGTAAGTACTTCCACTTAGATGAGATCTTCCCTTTCCTGAAGGTCTTTACAGAGAAATCTCCTTCATAACCCATTTGCTCAAAGGAATGGTTGACAGCTTCCTTACGGAAGAACATCTCACCTTCTTCATCATCCAGCTGAAGATGAGTGTTGATGATGGCCGGAGTGATGAAGACTGTTCTCCCCTGCACTGTTGCATCAGCCTTACTAATAACCTTACAAATAACCTTACAACATCTTTTAACATTAAAAATAAACATTCGTTAGAGCAAAGGATGAAAAGTGAAAGCTTTTTTAAACATAAAGGACGTTTACTGTAATTTTCTTAGTTTAAGGACGATACCTTAAATTTGCTATAAAATTAAAGGACGAAAAATGTAATTTACTGTAGATTTTATAGGAATCATCCCCTATTTTAATATTTGTTCGTATACTTAAGAAAATATGTTATAAAATTTGAACTTTTAGTAATTAGTTATACTCCAAGTTTAGTTTACGGTGACAGTTATAATTGTAGGTAGTAATTCACCTATATTAATAGAAACACCATTTAGTAGTAATCCAATTACTATTAACGAACAAATTACCATTGATGAATAGTTGTAAATACTCACAGTTGCTACAAATACGCTAGTTGTTACTAATAAACTAAGTGACAACTAATGATTGTTGTTGATTACACTTATTACACTTTTTGTTGATGGTTCTAGTTACTAACAATTAGTGACAACTTACTACTGATAATGAGTTCACTTTGATAATCAATTTCACTCAACATTTCATCATTCATACCAATTTTGATACAATATCTAGTGTATAATCAACTAGGCAAAATAAAATATTACACCTTGTATCTCTTGGACACAGGTTTTTCCCTTTGGACCCTAAAAGGGACGATACCTCCTCGGAGGCGTAGAAGGCTTCAAACCATCAAGGTTTCTTTCTAGTGCTAGAAATTTAAATAGTGTTAAACAAACCTGTACTTTACACCTTGTGAATTAAGTTGAAGTTAATTATATTTTTATGGTCTTAAGTAAATCTAGCTAAACTAAATTAGTAATAATGATACAAAAATCATCAATATATCTTATTATTCATATGAATACGTGAGATGATACACACAAAAGTTCAACATGGTCAAATGTTCTTATTTAACACTAACTAGAAGTTAATGTCGCGCGTTGCCGTGGCCCAACTTTTGTTCGCTATTGCGTTATAGTCAAAACTTGGGAGTACGTTCCGCTTTATATACAAATCAGACAAATCAGTTGTTACAAAAGAGCTGGTTACAAATTACATACATTTTTTGTTAAAGTAGAACGATGATAGTCATAGACTCATAGCATCATTCTCAAAAGACTACGAATTTATAGTATTTTTATAGTCTACAGTTAGCGTGGGAGGCAACATCATTTTCAAAAGGTGCAAATAGTTTGCTGCGGGTACAAATCATTTCCTTTCCACCTCCCGTTGCATGATGTAGTGTTGTAAAGTCGAGTCTGGGATGCGAAAACTACATTAGTACTTCTACCTCCCGTTGCATGATGTAGTGTTGTAAAGTTGAGTCTGGGATGCGAAAACTACATTAGTACTTCTCTTTGGCCTTTTGTTTTAGGCGCGGATCTACACCTGTGATTGGATATTAAATGATAATTAGAATTATAATAAAAATACATAAAGTACACAATGATAAATACTACTAACATGTGACTATTAACAAAATCAAATATACCAATAATGTGGCATAAGGTACATGTTTACATGCTAGTTAAGAGAAAACCTCAAAGTGTCTTGATATCACAACAATCAATATTCAGAAAACATATTTGAAGATCACTAATGTAGTCTATATAACCAAAAGTGCAAATCAAAACATTAAAAACTAAAACACAGACCGAATGATGAAACCTGGAACCCATTCTTGTGATATTTGTGTACAGTTAGCTTTGGCATTTGGGAATTTTAATAAACCTAGTTTGATAATGATACATACTTACATGAGAGTGAAGTAATTAGTATAAAAAGGGATTAATTACGTACTAATCACCAGTGAGAACCATTAAAAATTGCACAAAATGAATAATTATTGACTATTGAGCATTCAAGTGGAACCAGCGTGATGATAGTATTTGTTTAGATGAAAGATGATAATTTGCTTAAAAGTACTTAATTACATAAAATATATGATAACTTGGTAAACTCAAAGTGAATATCAAATTGCAACAGCATAGACCAAATTATGAAATTAACAACTCATAGTTATCACATATTTCATGTGTATAATTAGCTTTAAGATCATGATACATGCTTATATGAGAGCGAAGTAAAAATAATCTGGCTACATATAATTAGAATTTAACCTATAATATCACAATGACCGAACCATACGTTTCCTTAATCTGCAATTAAACCCACCTGGTGTTCGTTGAACATGGAAATAGCAACTATACCTAAAAGCTGAAAAAAGAAACAAACATGATTAACGGAGGAGGTCATCATGAAGACCCATAACACCCACAAACCTAAAACAACATACAATGCACAAAATATATGAACCATCAAACTATTACAATCGACAAGAAAGCAACCAAATCCGGCTAATCAATAAACAACAAACCTATAGCTACCTTTAAGAAACCCAAAATCAATAAAACTAAAAGCACGTTGTGACATATTATGAAAGAAACATATCAATTCATATGGATGAAAACATAAATCCACACAACACAAATACATATAACCCCAAACATCCAACACCCAAATCAAACTTCACTAAAAAGTTATTAAACCCTAAACTAAAGAACACTTACCAAAATCAAACTCTGTTTCAAATATCAAACCCTAAATTAAATAACACCAATCGAAATTACAAGTTAAAAGAACCTAATCGAGATTACCTCATGAACCTTCAAGGAAATTAGTCGAATACACCGACATATATAATCCAGCCTCGTGTACTCGGACGGACACCACCATTGGCTTCATCATCGAGGACAGAGCGGACCAGATTGGCTTCATCGTCATCATGAGAGAGAGTAGACGATGTTGGATTAGATATGTTGCTCCGATCTTCCATCACCGTGTCGTTCTGTCTCGCCAAATTCCGATTACCTCCATCACGTTTTTGTGTGTGTGAGAGAGAAGTGAGAATGAGTTGATGCGTGGATAGGACCATTATGCAAATTGTAATATTTTAGTGGCTAGAATATGAAAACTTGGAATTGCCCTGTAGTTACCGACCAATATTTTTAATATCTACACTATATTATAATGCATGAAAGAGGGTTTCCGTCATAATTTAAAAGATTTGAATATTTAAAGCACAATGTATAACTCAAAAAATCAATTTTACAGGGGTAATTATATCATTCAAACACTTCTAAAAATATGAAACTTTAAAACTATTTACACATACACCCTTTTATCTCTAATTATATACAATTTTTTTCATGTTTGTTACAATATGTTTAAAAAAGGAATTTTATTTTTTAAATATAAAATTAACCAGAGACAAGTAACATGATGAAAAGTGTCACACCCGTCACATCGCACCGGTACGTTACTAGTATATTATAATATATTTATTAGCCTTGCCGCCACTATTATTTACTTGACCCTATTATACATCAAAGCACACAATTGACAAAAATAAGCTTTCGTATAATTTATCATTTTATTTGTTTTTATATATTTTATTAGATTGTCACCAAGTTTTTTTTTCATCCATAGATGTTGTTGAAATCAACGACTAGGAAGAACTTCTTAGGCTTCCTACGCCTTTTAACTTATTATGGGAAACGTCCTCTATATATGTGTATCGTTACATGTTCAGCTAATCATCAATTATTCAAGAATGTTTCAAATATATTATGAATACAATATTAACATGATTTTAGAACTTGCATAATTATGATCTTGTCAGCTTATACCTTAATATACAAAGCCACAACAAATGTGATGCCACATTTATTAAAATGGTTATCTAGGATAGACGTATGTTTTCTTATAAATAGACGTATGTTTTCTTATAACGCTAAACCAAACTTTCTATTCTACTCATAAATCTACACAGATGTTCACTGTAAAACTAAAACTCTTAATCATGTGAGGAGAAATATTTTTATTAAACATCATGATGCCGCAAAGCTACAAACCCTTTGATGAAAGACTTATAATGCATCTACACTTGTTTTGTGTATACTGTGTACGTTGTAAACTTGTAATGGTGAAAATGCTTGAGGTGGAAATGATGATAAACAAGTGAAGTATACTAAAGATTAAGGCCTGAACTTTTTTTCTTTAATATAATTTTCTTTGGTTTAATTGCAAATTGTAAAATTCTATTATTGATTACAAGAGTATCAACGATACATAACACTCAATAGTCAATAGTCAATACTTAGTACATAAACCTAATTAGTGCTCCTTTTAACTAACGAAAATTACACCGTTATTTTTCTAAAGAATCCTCATTCAAACAGCATTTACAATCTCTGAACACAAGCACTTTACAACGTACATTTATTCATCCAACACCCGTAAGTATGATATTATATTATATCAAAAGGTTACTTCAAAAGATTATACAATAATAATAACACTAATATTCATATACGTAAGTTTAATCAAGGAGTAATTTTTCCCGCCGGCGGCACCGGAGGTATCCCCGGAATCAGAGGCACCGGCGGCAGAGGTATCGGAAACGCCGGCGGCGGCGGTGGCGGTGGCGACGGAATCAAACCACCTACCGGAGGAAATGGCAGCGGCGGAAACGGCGGAAACAACGATGCCGGTGGCGGTGATGGGAAAATCGGAGGAATTATTGACGGTGGCGGTGGCTGAAACGGCAGCGGTGGTAGAATTTGCGGTGGTTGAAATGGGTTTGGTGGAAATGGGAATCCAAATGTTTTCTGATCGGAAATTTTATCGGATTTTGATGGTTTTTGATCGGAAAAGTTGTCGGATTTTGAAGTTTTTTGGCGGGAAACGGGTGGTAGTGGGATTCCGGGGAGGTCGGGGAGCGGTGGGACTAGCGGCGGAATGGGTAAGTCCGGTACAGATAGTGGCGGAAGCATGGCGCCACCGATTGGCGGTAGGAATGGCGCCGGAGGATCAGGTAGCGACGGTGGGAAGTCTTTTCCGACGAAGTCTTTTTCGTTGCATAGTTGTGGTTTGAAGGTGAAGAAGCCGGCGGAATAGACGTGAGTTCCGGCTTTCTTCGACTTGTAATGGATGTAAGAGGAACTGGCGGTGGCGGTGGCCGCCACCGCACAGTAGGGTTTGCTGCTGCTAAGCAGTCTAACGGAACATCCCTTGATGTTCGCCACATGTTTACCGACGGAAGCCGGTAGTTTAGCTTCGAACTCGCCCTTCTCGTCCGTCTTTACTTCCTCGCGGAATGTCGGTTTCACACCGTCGCCGCCGCACTCCACCGCCACCGTTGCCCCTGCACCCACATTTCAACACCCATTAGATTAAAACAAAATCCAAACAATTTAAAATTTAGGCCGGTAACATAAGCCCCAACTTTCAAACAGCTGTTTTGATGTTTCATTAAATCTTTAAAAGTTGGTACCATGACAAAAGTTCTAACTTTTTTTAAAATAATGTGATTAAATTATTAGTGGTCTGCTATATTATTATATATAACAGACCACGGTATAAATTTATAATAACAATGACTATATGATGTATAAACAAGAACCTGAGATGAAGTGGGTGGATTTGGGTGCTTCTTGACGGAAGCAAGTGTCACAATATACAGTTCCGGTGAGAACAGCGGGAGAGTGTTGGCGTTTCCGGTGTCTTGCACCGGAGACGCCGTTGTAGGAGAAACACAGGCTAACCAGAAGAATGAATGAGACCCATGAAGACATTGTGTAAATTGTGTGTGATTCGATCTTCTTGTGAAGAAGCATTTGGTTTTATTTATAAGAGCAAGTTCACGGGACTTGGATACATTATGTGAGTCATGCAGAAACCAGTATAACTCCAAACCAAACTGGCAGTGAATGTGCTATATAATATAATATTTATATTCCATAATTTAGTAGGATGATAAAAGTTTATTACAAAAAGTTATTAATATGTATATAAAAAAGTTATACATATAATTAAAAAGTTAAGAACTAAAGATTGAAATTTTGGCAAAGTATATGATAGAATTAATTACAAGGATGATCCATGTAATTTAGTTAAGTTACAGTTCTAATCTTAATTAAACTTTGAGAAATTACGGATTTGTTTTTAATTGTTTGTCATTGTAATACTAATGGTCTTTAACAAGGATGTATATTAAGTTTGATAGCTAAGTTGGGGTGAAATGTATAAAATACTCTTAATTTATTAATAAATTATAAAAAGCATATTAAATTATCTTCATTACTTAAATACGAAACCTGAGTTCTTCATTTAAAGAAAACTAATATTAGATTAGAAATACTCCATCCCACCTAAAACCATCTTTTATTTTTATCCTCAAATAAAATAAAAGATAAAACTTCATTGTATTTTTTAGTCATTTGTCATTTCCAACTTGAATGATTATTAGTATGTTCTTTTGTTGGTATGTTGATTGGAAATTGGGTATTGGCCAAATGGTGCAAATGGGACCCCAATGGTTCACGGGGGTGCAAAGTTAGCCACAAATTGCATGAGTGTGTCAGGCTAAGGGTTTGATCCATGGTTCATGGTCACGGCTATCCTTTCAACATTCTTTAAATAACATTCTTTAAATAACATAAGGATTTACCCATTATCCATCTACTATCTTTACACGTGTCCATACAACAAATTAAATGCAAAAAATTAACTAAACGGGTAAGGGTAAAGGAATTTATGGTGAAGATGGATTGATGATTAATTTATTTCTATACTTTCATTTATTATTTTGTTGTGTCACGTAAAATATTATGTTCTATGTTTTGTAGTTCGGAATAGGCTGAATATGTTTCTAATAATGTGTGTTTATTTGTGAGTGAAGTATTTAGATTTTATTGTTAAAATCTCAAGAAGAACGAGTATGAGATATACGTAAAACGTACCAGAAAACACTTGTATTTTATAGTTGGGGAGCTGTCTAAACGTTCTTTTACACAATTTTTCATTAGTTGATGGTTAGAATGATTAGTAGTTATTGGTTACCTGGAGTAGTAACTTTCATCAGCAAGAACTCCTTAAATAGTAAGATAGTTATTAAAGTTAGCCTAAGTTGATGAAGCATGGTTACTTGACTTACTTCTAATCAGGGCCAGCCCCGAGAATCGTCAAAATATTTGGGTCATGGACGAGTTGAGGAAAACGGACCCGACTCATATATAAATTTTTGACCTTGCGCGAATAGAAAAAACGAGACTATAGTTTGATCAATCGATTGCTCTGACCTCCTAAATTCCGATCGTTTTTGACATCTATCACCCCAGATCGTAAGTTATTTTGTTTGAGTTTAAAAATGGGTTTAAAGATCTAGTAATAGGTATGATGGTAGTGGTCTAAAATAATTAAAATATTAATGGACTCTAGAGTTTGTTAGGATTAAAATAATTAAAATTCTAATGAGTTTAAATGTTTAACAAATATATAGGGTTTTTTTTAAATACACATTTAATATAATTTCTTTAAAATTTCAGGCCCTGAGTAGATCGGGCCCTGGGCGGTCGCCGCACCCGCCCCCACAACTGGTGATTAATTACTAAGGGTAAAAATGATGATCAGTTTCATGTAATTTTATGACAATCATGTAGATATAAACAATTGTTTTTTCTTAATATTGCAATATTTTTATTACGAAATGCAACTTTTATATTACAAAATGCCACCTTTATTGAAAGGCTGCTTATAAAATATTGTATTATGTTTTTTTTCCTAATAAAAGTTAAACTTACCTTTAAAATTACGATTTAAGTTACTGTAGTGAACTAAGTAGTCATAATGGTAATCACCTCTTATGTTAAAAGGTTAATATAGAATTGACGATTGAAAATGTGATCATAAAAATCTCGGAAATTTATTTTAATTTTAGTTTATTTTAATCCATAACTTTAAGACGAGTTCGTTTCACATTTAAATCTTAACTTAAAAGTTCTCTTTTGTTTTTCTTCGACTGCTTTAAAGACAAATTAAAATGGTTGTAAATTTTATGACCAGTTTACCGGCGGTCGTAAATTATATGACCGTTTTGTGACTGGAGCAACAACAATTCCTTATTTTACGACCGTTATGATTTCATCCGCTAATCCCTTGTTGAATTTTTTATCGTTTTTGGGTCGCAAATGCCCTCTCATATGGCTGTGTTGGGAAAAAGTATCACCCAAACATAACTAGACTAGAATTATTGATATAATACTAGAAGGGTGCCCGCGCAATGTAGCGGGACAACATTTTACATTTGACACGTGCATTTAATATTTTGTTATTCTTGTAGTAGTTTTACAAAAGTTTATTATGTTTTTCTAAGCTAAAATTTAAAACAACAGATCGTTAAACATATTGTGCCTCACAAAAGTAGTTTTACTTGTATATACGTATTAACTTATTGTACCTCACAAAATACAGATCGTTTCAGCAAAAAGTTTACACCAAAATGTTTAAAAATAAAAAAGGTTAAGTTGTAGTCTCAAACGTTTTTTTATGTGATGGATTAAAAGATATAGCTGAAATCTTAAAACATATTAAGTTTTTTTGGTGTATGGGTAGATAATATAAAATTTTATGTAAATATCAGTAAGTGTAAGGTTATTATGTAACTAATTATAAGGGGTAATGTGTAAATAATGTTATAAATATTATTTTACCCTTAAAAGTGGTTGTATTTTATGCATTGAATATAGTAAGTGTTCTTAATTTTATGGTATCTTAAAATACCCCTCTCATATGCTTTACATATAGTATCTATTTTTAATATAATAATATCAAAAGTAAGAGTTAGTTTCAATTTTCCTCCGTAAGGTTTGATAAAAGCAACTATTTTCCTATAAAATATTAGAAACATCAATTTAACTCCAAAAGTTTTATAAATTATTTCAATTTCAGTTCAAAAGTTTTATTATTTTGGATTTAAGTTGAAATAACTCATGAAACTTTTTAACAGAAATTGAAACAAATTATAAAACTTTTGAACATAAATTGATGTTCATAATCTTTTGAGAAAAAACTTTTATTTTATCAAAACTCAGGGAGAAAAACCAAACTTATTTATGAGTAAGTGTCTCTCCTTTATTTAAAATGGTGAAGGAATTAAATACTACAAATTTCATATATAATAACAATAGATTAAAACAAACTGTTCTAAATACATAAATATATAAATCAAATTTTTTTAGATAAAACTTAAAAGGGACATTTTTGTCTGTAAATGGAAGTTTCTTCTTTTTCTTCACGGGAATTGAGATTGTTTGTCCATAGCAATGACAATACGTTTCATTCCTTCACTCACGAGATTGGAATTAGATGTTAATGATGGAAATAATCAATTATGATTTTCGTTGTTACCTTTAAGTTGGTTTTAAAAACCCAAACGGACCGGCTGGTCGGACTGGGAACTGGACTCCAGTCCGGTCTGGTTCGATACTTAAAACCGGTTTAACATTGAACCAGTGGCCAGAACGGTTGAACCGGTCTAACCGGCGGTCGGACCGAGAACCGACCAGTTGAACCGGTTTTTTTATATATTGTTTTATTTTTTTTTTGTAATTTTTAAATATATTTTTTATAAAAAATAATTATAATTTTATCCGGTTCTTATATACGGTCCAACCCGTTGAACCGGTCCGACCAGCGAACCGATAAGACGTCCGATTCACTATTCGGTCCGTTTTGAAAACATGCCTTTAACTAAATACACTACAAGAAAAAGAAAAAAATACTTTAATACTCTTAGCCAATAATATTTTTATGACAACATTGGCATGTATTTTCTACGTTGTGTATTGATCTGTTGGTTACAATTGATTTAGTTTGTTATGTATAGCTCCTGATTTGTCTCTTATTCTTATATTATATAATATATATACCTTATATTCTATATGTACATAATATATAACACAATGATGAAAAATAAATCATGAGTTATATATACTAAACTAAATCAATTGAAATTAACAGATCAATATATAATATTTAGAAAATACATGATTGGTTAACAAATACAACCTTTTTGAAGTAACTTTTTAAAAAATTACATTTGCTAATAAAAAGATTGTATTTGCTAATAAAAATGTTACATTATATAATTAAAAAAATATTTTAGATTTAATGTAATTTCAACTAATACAACTTTTAATAAAAAGTTGTTTTAGGCTAATCTAACCTTTAACATATGTTTGTAGTGATATTCATATCACAACTTGTATAACAGTTTTGGTATATAACTAAATAAACATTTCTTATGACAACTTGTATAAATCTTCAAGTGGTTACGTTAATAATACATTAATAAATAAATAAATTATATAGCTCTTAAGGTTATGGATAAGAGTGATTTGACTATGGTTAAAGTATATTACTATAATCATAATCAAATTAAAGTTGTTTTTTTGCTTGTTGATGGTTTAAGGATTAATTAAAGTGATGCACCGGTTACATGATGACATGATATTTTATTTTATTTTGAGATACCTACCTTCATTTTTCTGCTAGTTAGAAATTGCATTGATCTAGGGCTATTCATGAGACTGAATCAAGCTCAGGTCAACTCAAAGTCGCTCGGTTTACAAACCGATCGCCATCGCCCTGGCTCGGATCAGATTTACAAAGGCGAGGGAGAATCTGATGGTCATGCACGATTTGTTTTATAAACAAGTAGCTCGGTTCGCTTCAGTTTCATGTTACATTTAGTATGAAGTTCAACAGGATACAGACATGGTTTGCCGCCTCGCTTTGTCATTCATTTAAAGAGTTTCAACTCACGAACTCAACAATATCACATAAAAACATACAAAATAAATTCAACCTACGCATAAATTTGAAACACAAATCAAGTTCTAATTAAACCCAAATATTTAAAGCATGTCGTCGATCAAAGGCTATAGCGAATTTTGAGAATCGGATGTGAAGGATTGTGGCTGTAGGCTTAATTTTGATGTATAGTGAGTTAAATATTATAGATTGATAATGAGTTATAATATTGGGCAAGCAATTGATATTATAGATCTATGATGAGTTTAATATAATTATATCTTTGTGTGTTCATATAAAATAAACTAAAAATAAAATTCGAGTCAATAGGCGAGTGTATATTTGCTCGGGCTCGATTCATTACAAACCAACGCGAAATTGAACGAGTGTTTTCCAAGTTTTTTTCAATCGAGTATCTAGCAAGTTCGAGCGCTAAGCTATTTGAACAATCTTAATCTGAGAGTTACTTCATAAATACCGACTCAAGCATCTCATTTAGCATTGTCAATGTGGAGGTCCATGAATTTCGTTGCTTGCGGATGCTCTTTCTTCGCATCATGTTCCCATGAGTAGTTGTATTGAAATGGTCGGGTTTTAGTTGAGGAAGGTTAAACAATTTGTGTCTGATTTGTAAAAAGGAAACTGAGAACAACCAATCACCTCACCGATGTGACACATAACCAAACCAACCCTATGAATTAGTATATTCAAGTTGAGATTAATTAAAAATAAATGATAAATGCTTATAACGGTCAAACTTTAAGGTCAAACTAGAAAGAAGTCTAGACACGTTATACAAGTACCAACGTATAATGAAAACTAAACAACATAAAATAGAATAATTACAAGTTGTGCTAAAAGTAGATTAAGTGGTATGTGACAAGATGGTGGACAAACATTTAGTGAATGTCATCTATATAGCTGTATACATATTCATATTTTTAACACGTTTATCAATACAAACAATCTCACCCATTACCATATATACAAATTTATAATTCCACCGTAATGTATTCGATCACGAAGACTGATCGACACACTACCTTGAGTAGAAAATTAAAAAATATATATGAAAAGAATAATAATTTGATCTATCAATTACACTTTCTGTTTGTAATTCAATATTAAGAAGATTAGGTTGTTAGATCATACAAGTGGACCACTAAGACTGAACCACAAGTGAAACACAGTCAATTAAAAATAACGCTCAAACTTAACTTACTAAAGACGGTTCACATATCTAATAAACCTTGCTTACTCAATGATTACAAGTCAAGTGTGTGGACTATCCATCCAAGTACTTCCGTGCAATGTTTTCAAAACCGGATCGGACAGTGAACCGGACGCCTTACCGGTCCGCTAGTCGGACCGGTTCAACCGGTCGGACCGCATATAAGAACCTAATGAAATTATAATTATTTTTTATAATATATTTTAAAATTACAAAAAAATAAAAAAATTATATAAAAAAACCGGTTCAACCGGTCCGGTTCCCGGTACAACCGGTCCGGTTCCCGGTCCGACCGTCGGTTCAACCGGTCTGACCACTAGTTCAATGTTAAACCGGTTTTAAGCACCGAAACGGACCGGACTGGAGTCTGGTTTCCGGACGGACGGCCGGTCTGGTCCGGTTTTCAAAACCATGCTTTCGTGTGTTTCTTAAATGTTATATATATAAGTTAGTGTTTTATTGTACTATTTATCGTTGTAACACATCATTGACTATTCACTACAAACTCAACTTTATATCTAAATCTATTCTCTTTTTTTGTTTGATACTCTTGATCTCTCACTCAGCACAAAGATTCATCATTTGTTAAGATAATTAATCGTCAACCATATTCCAAGACGAACAGTGATACTCATTATTCATTTATTCTAGTAGGGTTGGAACTTAACAATTATCTATTCTGGAATAAAATTTTAAATTAATAAAATAACCAAAACAAATCAAGTGTGTCAAGGAACTCTCGACTCTTGGCTTTGGAACAAAATTTAGTAACAACCTATCAACATTTTTCAGGTCCAAGCCAAGCCAAAAGTAATTTAAAAATGATATGTTTCAATCGTAGGTTTATAGAAAAGGAAAAGGATTTAGGGTCAAAATAAGTGCTAACAAAAGGTATGATTGAAAAACAAAATGGCTAATCAAATTAAGGCTGTAAACGAATTGAGCGGAGCCAGGGTGGGTTCAGGCTCAGCTTCTTTAAAAACCAAGCCGAGCTGGCTTCGCTCGTTTAACTTAACGAGCTGAAAATCTGAGCTTGGTCTCGGCTCGTTTATAAACGAGCTAACCTGAGCCAGCTCACGAGTCAACTTATTTATTTATTTATTTATAGTCTCTTACTGGTTAAAAGATAACTTTAATGATGAATAGTTAAAATAAAAAAATGTAAAGGTATTGTCTGATAATCAAAGTGTCTTGCATGTTTATCATGAACGGTCAAAGCACATTAATGTGAGGTTTCATTTCACGAAGGACGTCATCAATTAAAGGTTATTCATACTAATATTGAATAGCTTTGATGTTAGATATTGACAATAAAGTGGAGATTGCTTAATATGATTTATTGCATAAGTCAACAATTCGCCTATGTTGGTGAGATGATGAATGTATAAGGATAGATGTTATCTAACGAATCATGTTGTCTAATGAAAGTATTAAGATTAGATGTTTAATGTAGGTAACTTGATCAAATGTCTATTAAAAATTTAATAAAACATTCTCATTGTCTCTATTTCACTTTAATTCTTGTAATCACTCTTATTCAACAATGCAAATAGTTGGTTTGCTCTTCGATTCTTATTTTTTTGGTGTTTGAGTTATTATTTGGTGATTAATCCAACAAAAAGATTTTGTATTTTACAAGTATTTAATTTGTTTTAATCTAAGGGGCTGTTTGACAATATCTGAATTATTAAGTGTTGAACTAATAAGAGTTCTAAACCATTAAGTGCTGAACCATTAAGAGGTCTGAACTAATAAGAGCTAGTATATCGCTTAACTATTCAAAGGCAAATGTCTGACCAATTCAGATAAGAGGTCTTAACCATTCAGCATTAGACATCTTAACCATTCAGCATTAGTATAATTTTAACCATTCAGAAGCAAATGTCTTAACCATTCAGACATTTGCACGTGAAACAAACAGTTTGAACCATTAAGTGCTGAACCATTCAGACATCTGAACCATTCAGACATGTGAACCATTAATAGGTTGATTAAAAGGCTGCCAAACAGCCCCTAAGATTATGTTGGGCTAACCTAAATGCTACTATGAAATCGGGCCGGAAAGATTTGAAGGCCAACTGAAAAATTCAGTAGGCTTGCTAAGTCAAAGTGTTTGCATGCACGGAAAGATGGCTTGGGCTTGGGATTGGGCTTGGGATTGGGCTTGGTCTTGGTCTTCGGCTTAGTCTTGGGCTTGGGCTTAGTCTTGGGCTTGGGCTGCTATGTACATTGGTATTATTTCTTGTTCATTTGTTTTGGAGCTTTCCCTTTTATTCTTTTTATCTTTTAGAGTTAATGATACAGATATACAGATGTTTCTCTTGGGTTTATTTTGGTATGATTACAAAATAAAATAAAAGTAACATGTTTAGTAACTAAAATAAAATGAGTTTTCTCGACCCTCGCGATGCGATGGGACCATATTATTGTGATTGAGTGTACGTTGGCAAGCTTGGTAACCAACGTCAAAATTTTATTATGTGTATTGTCCCGGTAATACTAACATGGTTATATTTTGCACATTGCGACGTAAACAAGACCTCACATTAAAACAACAAACTCGTTTAAAAAATTTGTAGCAAAGAAAAAAATATATTAAAAAAAACAAAAGTAAGTTCCAAGTGCAGATGTTGAGTATAAAGTCACTTTTACAATTATTTATCAACTGTCAAAATATGTTAAAATAAAAGAAAAATCCACCGAAACTTGCAATTGAGTTATTATATAATGCTAAGAGAACGAATGAATAGTAACATCTTTCGTTTGGTATTTTGTTACCCCTTTTGTGTGTATTTTTTATTTTGATTTTAATATTTTAGTTGACAATTGTTGTTTTGAACTACAAGAACTCAAAACTGCTACGGATGAAGTTAATGACAATTGTTGCATTGGCAACGGTGGGTTCGGTAAGGTGTACAAAGGGTACCTTGACCACTATTCGTTCTTTGTGTTCTGTATATTCGATGGTCGTATTTTGGGTGGAGACGTCATCAACAAGAACGTTAAATAAAGAAAGCGTGGTGGGACCTCTATATTTTTTATTATTTTATAGCGAAATAGATACAGTTGTTCTAAAAATAAACATAAAAATATGACGATGTGGTATGTTTTTGGGTCTTCTTATTGATAATTTTAAAGAATGAGTGTTCTCTGATATAGAATGTGTTTTTAAGTATTTTTTAGTCTTGTTGCTCTGAAATAGCTTGAAATGGATTCATCCGCATTAATTAAGATAATATCTATACTATATTAATATGTATGTGGGGAGGCCAACAAAGTCTTTTCACTCAAAACTCTTAAATTTAAGAGATGCACAACTTTTAAAGCATAGTGTACAATACATAAAGCATACTCCAAGCTTGATGTATTTATGTACAACCATAATGGGAGATTGGAGGGGTACAATAGTAATTTGCCAAAAAATTAAGAGATCCTACTTTTAATGCATTATGTACAACCATATAATTCTAAACCAAAGTCTCCTTCCCATTCTTCCTAGATGAACCAGTTGCTTTCCCAAAGCAAACTAAGGTCTTTCCTAAACTAGATCAAAAATTTAAATTCAAATTCCTTATCCATAGAGTAACAATAATATCATGGTATGTTTTGATGTAAGTAAGAGAGCTTGTGAAGCTCATTGTTAACTATCCATAAAGTAACAAAGAGGTGTTTCTTCATGAACCTATTAGGCAAGTATCAGACGTTTCAAGCAAAATTATCATGTAATGGATTTTTGGTGTAATTGGTTTTTAACGTTTGAAGTATTAAATGTTAAATTTGTGGAAACAAGCTATAAGCATACATCAAACTAATTATTATATAGACAAAGACTCTGTGTTTATTGAACCGTGTTTGGTGTGGTGATGGGTTGGAGAAAACTATACGGTATTTGTATAATTCAATCACAATGGCTTCAATATTGTTTGTTACGTATTTACAGAAACTATTATCATTACTTTTTATCAATTATAGTTACTATCTTTTGAAATTTAACACAAGTAAAAATGAATGTTAAACTAATAGAAAATGAGCATCGTGTTATGAATTGTCGTCGCCGCTGCATTGCGCGGGTTTTCTACTAGTGGTTTTATATATTATGGTCTGTATGTTTTATCTATGGATAAAGTTTATGACTTGATAAAAGGATTGCAACTCAATTATATTTGGTGTGTATATTATAGTGCATATTTCTATTAGGTTAAGAGTTCGAGTCTTATGATCTATAATGATGTAGATTTAGTAGTAAAGTTAGATAAATATGTATTTGTTGTTCTAAGAAAAATATATATTATTGTTTTTAAAACATATAATAATTCTTGAAAAGAAATAAACTTAATTTAGCAAAACAATGTATCATAATGTTGCTAGAAATGATCAAAATGTGTTGAACAAGAAACAAAATACGCTCATAATAGAGCTGACTACTAACTTGCTCATAATTTTGCAAAACAATGTATCTAGTCGCTCTTACATTGTTTTGCTCTTACAATGTATCAAGTTCATGTTTTAACTCAAACCATTAGTAATTGATTTTGAAAAACCAAAGCCGAAGGGTTAAAAGTAAAAACCAAACCAAATTGTTACTAAAGGTTTAGTTGCCGTTTCGTATCACGGGTGGACTTATTGACTTTTATAAAATTTTACCTATATGTTAAATTAGGTTAGAAACTCATGTATAACATGAGTAGAATAAATTCAACACATTAAAATAATTAGACATTATATAAATAACAAATAATAAAAATCTAGAATTATAAAATTATATTTTAAGATAAAATATAATTAAAATCTTATAAGTAGTATGCTTTAATAATTTATTACAATAAGAACATATATACACACACATATAGAGAGAGCGCCTCATAGAGGATTCGTACTTAAAAATTATGTGTATACATGAATCTTATATGATT
The DNA here is from genome assembly GCA_024085815.1 of Flaveria linearis. Taxonomy (NCBI): domain Eukaryota; kingdom Viridiplantae; phylum Streptophyta; class Magnoliopsida; order Asterales; family Asteraceae; genus Flaveria; species Flaveria linearis. The sequence goes on along the minus strand of CM044016.1, from coordinate 38,724,442 downwards.
AAGAATTACAAAAGTACAGTTGAACAAAGCAAATCATTAACAGACTCGTCTACAAAGCTTTAGTCATTCGAAAAAAATAGGAACCATAAAGTTTCACAAAATGATAAACACTGCACCTCGATCATGGGACATCCTAAAATGAAAGAAAAGTGTCATTGACGGAACAGAATAAAAATTCAACTCACAAGTGCCTAAAAGTAGCTGAATATGTGACCTGAGATCATAATATTAATATTTTGTAACAACCTAATTGAGCAGATATGCTTGAAACTTTGCAAGCATCCATAATTGTACATGTAGCCGAGTCTTTATAGTGTCAAGTGGAATAGTGATAAAAGATGATAACTCCTTGCGTCCATAGTCTTTATAATGTTCCTCAGGCTCCTTGAACTAAAACCATTGTCCCTTAGCTAGGATCAGCTCTTTTGCATCTGTTCCATGACCTAAACATTAATAATAACTCCTTGCGTCCATATAACGCTTCGATTGGAACCATAGCCGGCTCGCCAAACAGCAGTAGAAGGGGAATAACTCATGACAGTCAAACCCTCTATAAAGCTCTTTGACGTTATATTTTAATGTAATTGGTTGACTAACGACCAATTTGATCATAATATCCATCAAACAAGTCAGGAGGTGCGGTGTCACACCCCCACCTTGACGGCAGAATCGTCGAGATGTGAGGGTTAAGATTGTTCACAGCCACATAACGCTATATTTAAATGTAAATATCCAAATTATAAGTTTCAAAAGGAATTACAACATAAGTCTTAAACATGAAATAAGTTCAAACATAACATAACAAAATATAATCTTTTATTTCATTAACTAGGTCCAAGTCCTAGATTATGCAAGCTTCAAAAGTTCACTTTAAACTTGAGGATTACCTGAAACATGATAAAAATAAAAGGTCAACTAAAAATAGTTGGTGAGTTTTCAAGATTTTCATACATAATATGATAAGGTTACAAGTAGCAATTTATATCATAGGTTATAAGTTAGTAAGGTTATAGAACACATATCGTTACAACCAAACCTCGACTTGATTACAAGTATATATGATTGGCTAAGTGTATTTGGTTCCCATGATGAACAAGCATACGTCATCAGGAGCCGGCAATACCTCGGCTTTAGCACCAAATAGGCTTGTCAGGCCCGAAGATCTAAGACGTCGCCAGGCTAGCAATAGTTAATGATTGTAAACAACTATGTATCTCATATAATCACTTACAACACACAAATAACCATGATAAAATATAAAGATGAATTGCAAGTGCTTTACAAGTCTCAAACGTTTATAAGTGTATGATGTATAAGTATCATGTTTCACCCCAAAATAGTGTGAAAAATGTAAAAAAAAGGGGCAAGGAAACTCACATAACGATAAGTATATATATGATGATTAATAAGAATAATAATCGGCGTTCTAACGAAATCATTCACACGGTACCCAATCATATATATATTTACAGATTTAAGTCCAATGATGAGTTTAACGATTTAACGATGACTAGGGTTTTAAGTGGAATTTGGGGATTTTTTGTAAGTACGTTAAATAATGTAATAAAAAATATACCATTTATGTATTTTAATATAGAGAAAATAAAATTAAACCATTTATATTATCTGATAAAGTTTAAATATAAACATTTGAAATAGTCATGATTTAAACAATGATAATTTAAAAGTAGCATTTGAACCAATAATAATTTATAAATTATTAAATCCATTTTAATAGAAATCAATTAAGAATAACCTTTGTTAAAATATTTTATTAAACAAATATTTAATTATTTAAATTTGGAAAAATTACAGAAAATTATTTGATGTCTTTAAAAATATTTGAAGTTTATAAAAACTGTTTTTATATTTACTAAAAAATTTCTATAATTAAATTAAGGCTGAAAAAGCCATTATAAAAATATGAGGGTGCCCGGGTTCGAACCCGGGACTTCAAGGTTGTGTTGCAAGAGACTAACCAGTGAACTAAGGGCCTTGGCTGTGCTAAGACTCGGCCCTTAATTCTTAAAACTACAAATAAAAAGAAATCCCCAATCCACATAAACCCTAGAATGTTTTGATCCGAAATTGAAGATCAATTCGAATCTGAAAGTGTTAAGACTCATAGGGCTTTTGTTCCCCATGTAATGAAGAGTGCTTAGATGTGTTCAATTACCCGGTTTGATTCGAGATGATGTTACGAACACACGAAGGATAGATCGTGACCGAGGGTGTACAAATAAGTTGTAATTGTTGATGATAATCCAATTAACCTTGTGAGTAGCTTCAAATGACGAACTAGACCAAAAGCCCCTTATCAATTCCAGGTCTTGATGTCCAGATGATGGTGTTCGAGTATCGGGCAGGTCGCGACGAAGGGAGAATCGAATGGAAGGTTCAAGTGTTTCTCAGATGAATTTTTGTTGATTAACAGTTTAGGAATAGATGGATGATCGATTAGGTTGAGTTAATTGGGTTATTATTAAAGTTTAATGTTCGAACGGTTAGAAAATTGAGGTCGACGGTTACCGAGTTCAATCGACCACCATTGTCGACTTTCAACTCAAATTAAAGTGATCTTAAAGTTCAAAACGTAATCACGAATTCATTTGAAACGGTTTGGGGATCAAAATCGGGTGTTTTCATGGGTTTTGGGCGCGCCGGAGTCGCGACCGGAGTGGCCGGACCTCCTTTGCCGGAAGTACGAGGAGAGAGAGGGGAGGGGGGGTTTAAATTTGTTTAATTACAGCTTTGGTCTCTATAGTTTAGGGTTTGTTTAATTGCTTCCAAAACTCATGTTTTAGTTTTCATTAAATTACAGTTTGGCCCCTAAGAATTCAAGGTGTTATTATTTCATGCTCAAACTTATTAATTACAAATTTTAAAATAACAAAACTTATATTTTGTTATTGTTATTATTATTATTATTATTATTATTATTATTATTATTGTAATTATTATTATTACTAATATATTTATTAAGTTTTAAATTAACCAAGAAACAAGCATAAACGACCCAAATTTATTATTACTAATAAATTAATTTATTAAGTTTTAAATTAACCAAGAAACAAGCATAAGCGACCCACATAGTTTCATTAATGACAGAAAGGTCCTTACAAGAACATAACAAAGTTAACTTTTATTTAACGAAAATACGAAAGGTTACAGTCTCCCCAACTTTTAAGCATTTCATCCCGAAATTAAAAGTGAAACTTAATTTCAAGGTTATGAGGAGACTTAGATTTCATTTCCTGTTCGCAAGTGAGCTCTTGGAAATGTTTAAATTTTAATAAGTTTTGACTATGACGTTTTACTACGCTTAAGTTTGTTCGATTCCATGAGTCATGATTTGATGTTTTTTCTTAACAAAAAGATAAGACCAACAATTTAGAATTATAACTGATAAGCTTTTGAATTTCAGACGGTGCAAGACGATTAGGAGGGTTTTGTCATGAGTGAAGCACCTTGCATAAGATTAATACGAAACTCGGCTTGACGAACATAAGAAATATGTTTAAGACACTTGTTGGGTCATGATGAGGCTGGTGCAACCAAAACCACTTCACATAGTCATTTTGATGCTACATTCAAGGGCTTCCGAAGCTAAGCATGAGATCTTCCGAGAGTCTGAAGAACATTAGCTGAAGATATCAGCTGAAGACTATCTTCCGAAGACAAAGTCTGATGAAAGAGCTGAAGACAAAGTCTGAGCTTCCGAAGACAAAGTCTGATGAAAGAGCTGAAGACAAAGTCTGAGCTTCCGAAGACAAAGTCTGATGAAAGAGCTGAAGACAAAGTCTGCTTCCGAAGACAAAGAAGACTCCAAGCCTCGGAAGAAGCAGTCTTCCGAAGTATAAGTGGCTTCGGAAGAAGTTATTCTTCCGAAGCATTTTATCCTTTGGAAGACATTGCTATGTCCAGTAGATATAAGTATGGTCCCTGACAGTCCGCTGCAGACCTCTGATACAGCATGGCATCTTCCTAAAGAGCCATGTTGTTGACCATACTTTATTCTACTGTTCACCTTTTTATGATAGTACATGTTACCAACTTTAGTTGGTGACAAAAGGTAAGTCAGGGACATGTCCTGACTACCAATTCTCAGGCAAAAATGTCTGAAAGACCTCACCTAGAGTCTTGTAGTATAGATGTTAGGTTAGAGGTTTCCAGCTGGTATCAAAGTATATCCGGCTGTAGGTAGTATTATATATATCTTCTTCATGTAACTCATTAGATAAGTGATTTGAGTCCAAGAGTCTTGTAATCCTTTGAGTTGAGAAGCAATATATAAAAGTACCTTGAAAATTTACTTCCTGTGTTCATTTACTGCCTGTTACTTGTTATATTGTGATCAACTCTTCATAGATCTTGCTGAGTGTTGTTCAAGGTGAGTTTGAGAGAAAAACCATCTGTTGAGTGACCAACACATACGATCCTACAATTGGTATCAGAGCTTCCAGGCTCTTGATTGTGTGATCTTACCATCCAAATCAACCAGTTTTTCACTCCTCACTTCAAACCACTCACTCAAATGGCCGTTCTCTCCAAGGCTGATATGGAAACTGGTACCATGACCAAGTCCCCACTGATCACCCCTGAAGACTTTGACACATGGTGCATTAGAATGGAAGGCTTCATCAAGTGTCAAGATTCAAGAATGTGGGACTCCATTGTCAATGGTCCTTTCGTACCAAGCACTACTTCTGCTACTGGTAATCGCATCATTCCAAAGATGTTGATGATTACTCAGAAGAAGATAGGAAGAGAATAGAGCTAGATCAAAGGGCTATGACTTCTCTCCAAACTGCTCTCCCCAATTCCGTCTACAGAGGCTTCAAGAAGTGCAAGACAGCCAAAGATTTATGGGATGCATTGAAGCTTATGTATGAAGGATCCAAGGAAACCCAAGAGAACAAGAAGGATCTCTTGAAGCAGCAGTTTGAGAACTTTACTTTTAAGGCTGGTGAGGCCTTGACTCAACAATACTTCAGGTATGTTGAGATAGTAGATACTCTAGTGGATATTGGAGTAGCTCTTGAGAATAGAGACATAGTTAGGAAGTTCATGTCTTCCCTTCCTAAACTATGGACACACTACTGTGTTGTAATCAAGAGAACTTCGGACCTTAAGACTCTTACTCTCACAGAGTTGTATGGTATCCTAAGTGCATTCCAGATGGAGATGAACATGCAGAACTCCTCTGGTCACTCCAATAACCAACTGAGTTCAGCCCTCATGTGGTTGAAAGGGAAATCACAGAACCACAACATTAGTTGATGTGTTACCCTGACAACTTACATAGTGGACCCTACATTACTCTACCTGAGACTCCAAAGTCTCAAAAGGTTCAACACAACTCCTTTCAGGATAGTTGTGCCTTGTCTCTGGAAGTGGACACTCTGGTGATTTTCAATACTGCTTTGATGATCTTGAGTGCTTCAGTCCAGATGATATGGAGTATGTGGACATTGTCCAACATATGGCTCTTTTAACTTACAGAGCGAAGAAGTTCTTCAAGAGAACTGGAAGGCAATTCCCTCAAAACCCAGTCAACAGCAAGTTTGGGTTTGATAAGACCAAAGCAAAGTGTTACAACTGCAACCAACTAGGTCACTTTGCTAGGGAATGCAAGGCTCCCAAGAACAACCCGGGAACCCCACAGGCCTCCACACATCCCACTGCTTCAAAGCATGAAGAGAAGTCAACTGAAACAGCTGCAGTAGCTCAAGAAGTTGACTGGAGCTTCATGGTACAGGATGTGACTCCCGCTCAAGCACTCATGGCCGGAACAGATGATGATCAGGTATATGAACATCTTTGTACTGCTGCTGTATTACTAAAGTTAAACTCTATAAGGATTACATTTCGGAAATCAGATCTGAGGTTGAGTCTTTAAATGTGTTAAAATCTGATTTTAAGAGAGCTGAATCTGACTATCAAAAGAAAATTGAAGAGTTAGAGAAAACTGTGTCTCTTTTAAAACATGAAAAGACCAACTATAAGACTCAAATTAAAGATCTGATATCCAAACTATCTTAAGTTCAAGCCCAGTTGGTCACTGCTGAGGCTCAGGCCAGGAAGCAAGCTATTGCTGAGCAAAACTTCCAAACTATTCTTGCATCATCCTCTCATTCCAAAATGTTTTATCAAAACAAAGAAGGGTTGGGAACCAATGAAATAGCTCCACCACACTGTTATGAGTCTATTAGACTACCTAGATGTGGTACTGAAGAGCAAGAGGTTCCAACTGCTGACCCTTCTTCATTGGAACTAGAGGAGGAGGCAAAAATAGTGGCCACCACATGGGAGAAACAGGAGGATACACTCATCTCCACCTATGAAGACCAAATCCTAACCACCAAGGCAAGAAGAAGCAGAGCTAAAGCTGCTAGAAGGACTGCCAAGAAGGTTGTAGAGTCCAAGCTTAAGATTGACCTAAAGCAAAAGGGTGTCTTCATTTCTGCCGGATTCCAAGTGGTAGGTACTTCTGATTCAGGAAAGGAGTGTAGTACCAGCACTCCTGTCCTACCAATGGATCAGAAGTTGAAAGGGAAAGTTGCTGATGAAGAGAAGAAATCCAAGAAACACAACCTATAAGTTCCCAAAAGACTAACATTGCATGCATAATGTGTGGTCTGCATAACCACATGGCTAAAGATTGTTACTACAATCCAGCAAGCACACATTATGCAAATAATGTTAGAAAAGAAGGAGTCAAAGAAGGTTTCTCAGTTGGACCATTTCAAACGGTCCAAATGATGAAGAAGGGAAAGTTGGTCTCGGAAGCCAAGTTGCTTTCGGAAGAAAGTACTTCTTCCGAAGGGAAAATGGCTTCGGAAGCCAAAGCTTCTAAGGTTTGGAAGAACAAGAAGGCTCCCTTGAAACCATCTCAGAAGAAGACTACTTCGGAAGAAAAGGTGGTGAAGGCTTTTTCCGAAAAGAAAGAAGCTCGGAAGAAGACCATGCTGCAAAAGCTTCAACAAGCTCATCCTCAAAGATCAACCAAGGGATGGATTGGAAGATCAAGGAAGATGCTGCAGCCCAAACCTCTTCTTCAACGACCTCTATTGAACCCCAATGCATATCTTTTGGTTCAATTATGTCACTATCTTTGGAAGAGCCCAAGACCAGCAAGGCTTGGGCTTCCAAACAAAGCTAACCATCTCATCTTATGTGCAGGGACATCCATTTGACAAGAACAACAATGTATGGATTGTAGATAGTGGATGCTCCAGGCACATGACAGGGAACAGATCTCTCCTTCAACAATTCAGAACTTTGATGGAGGGCCTGTCCAATTTGGAGGTGAGGCCGGAGGATATATTTCTGGCAGAGGAAGTATATCCAATGGCAGAATAAACATTGACAAAGTTCACTTTGTCAAACAGCTTGAACACAATCTGTTAAGTGTTTCTCAATTCTGTGACCAGAAGCATCAGATGCTTTTCACAGAACATGAGTGCATTATCCTCAAACCAGGGATGACAATTCCTCCGGAATTGGTGCTTCTTAGATCTCCCAGAAAAGGGGATATGTACAAGTGAATATGAACAATGCTTCTCCTATGGGTGAAGTATCATGCTTTCTTTCCAAAGCTGATAGTGATGAGTCAACACTATGGCATAAACGCATGTGTCATGTGAATTTTAAAACAATGAATAAATTGGCTAAAAATAACTTGGTACATGGGTTGCCTAAAAAGGAATTTTTCTGCAAAGATAACTGTGTTGCATGCCTGAAAGGGAAACAACACAGGTCATCTCATAAATCCAAATGTGCTAACTCCATCACTACTCCATTACACTTATTGCACATGGATCTTTTTGGTCCCAAGTATAATGAGCATTGGAAGGAAATCATACTGCCTTGTGATTGTTGATGATTTTACAAGATTTATATGGGTATTCTTTTTAAGAAGTAAAGATGAAACGACTGAAACTTTAAAATCTTTTATTCTTAAAATAGAAAATCAAATTGATCACAAGGTTAAGATCATTAGAAGTGATCAAGGGACTGAGTTTAAGAACTTTCGTTCTTGACTCATTCTGTGACTCAAAAGGGATTGCCAGACAATATAGTGCGGTGTTGCTGAGAGGAGGAATAGGACACTTATTGAGGCTGCTCGGACCATGTTAGCTGATTCAAAGCTACTCTAACATTCTAGGCAGAGGCAGTCAGCACTGCGTGCTATGTACAGAACAGGGTTCTTGTAGTTAAGCCCCATGGAAAAACCCCTTATGAGTTATGGAACAAGAGGCCATCGTTCATTGGCTTTCTAAGGTCCTTTGGCTGCAGGTGTACCATACTTAACAAAAGACAACTTAGCAAAGTTTGCTGAGAAGTCGGATGATGCTATCTTTATTGGATACTCTTCTAGCTCCAAAGCTTATAGAGTATACAACATCAAGAATCAATAATTTGAGGAGTCATCCAATATAGTTGTTAATTAGCACACTCCTTGTGTTAGGAGGAATGGACCTGATTATATCTTTGATTTAGAATTGTTTCCAAACTATTCTAAACAATCTTGTGAGAATGTTTCAGCTGGAACAGGTGCTCAAGGTGATGCTGATGCTGATGCAGATCAACTATTTGAGCTTCCCAGACCTCTTCCAAATTCTCCAAGAGCTGAAAGGCAACAAGCTTCAACCATTCACATATCTGATAGTGTAACTATCTCCAGGAATAGTGAAGCTTCAACAAGTGAATCACCTGATGAACCCCAAAGCTCTTCAAGTGATCCATTACAACACCAGGTTGAGGGAAGTAGTATTCTGAAGGAACAGGCAACTGTTAATACTACTTCACAACCAACCATTGATGATGTTTCTCAATCATTCAATCAGTCCTCATTGAATGACTTTGAAACAGCAGCTGGACAGAGTGATCCAGTTCCTGATCTGAATATGTCCAATCTAGACTTATCTCTGCAACTGGAAGTGATTCCTTGTCTTAGGATTCACAACACTCATCCAACTGAGAACATCATAGGGAATGTCTCTGAGGGGGTGAGAACAAGAGGACAAACTCATCATGGGAATGTTGCTTGTACTCATGCTTCTTGTCTCATATGGAACCCAAGAAGGTGGAAGATGCCTTAAAGGATAGTAGTTGGGTTAATCGATGCAGGAGGAGCTGCTTCAATTCAGAAGACAAAAGGTCTGGAATCTATGCCCACTACCATCTGGTCAAGTACCCATAGGCACTAAATGGGTGTTCAGAAACAAGAAAGATGATAGAGGCTTGATTATCAAGAACAAGGCAAGACTAGTAGTTCAAGGGTACACCCAGGAGGAAGGAATTGATTATACTGATGTCTTTGCACCTGTTGCAAGACTTGAGGCAGTTAGGATCTTCCTTGCTTATGCTGCATCCAAGAACTTCACAGTCTACCAACTTGATGTCAAGTGTGCTTTTCTATATGGGGATATAGATAGGGAAATCTATGCATGTCAACCTCCAGGATTTGAAGACCCACAGCACCCCAACTATGTGTGCAAACTGGATAAAGCTCTATATGGGCTGCACCAAGCACCTAGGCTGTGGTATGAGACCTTGTCTTAGTTTCTCCTGAAGAATGGATACACTAGAGGTACCATTGACAAGACTCTCTTCATTAGGAAGTCTGGAGAGAAACATTTTGCTTATACAAGTCTATGTTGATGACATCATATTTGGTTCCTCTTTGAGAGCATAATAAAGCAGAAATTTAAGATGAGTTCCATGGGAAAAATGGACTTTTTCCTTGGAATTCAGGTGAAACAGATGAAGGAAGGGTTCTTCATAAGTCAATCTAAGTATGTCTCGGACATCTTAGATAGATTTGAAATGAAGGACTGTAAACCAGCCAAGACACCCATACCCAGAAACCATAATCTTTGCCCTGACCTTGAGGGGGAGGATACTGATCAACATCAGTATAGAGCAATTATTGGTTCTCTGATTATTGGTTCTCTGATGTATCTCACTGCTAGTAGACCAGATATCATGTTTGCTACATGCATTTGTGCAAGATATCAGGCTGCTCCAAAGGTGTCTCACCTGGCTGCTGTTAAGAGAATCCTCAGATACCTCAAAGGAGCACCTAAACTAGGTCTCTGGTATCCAAGAAATAGTGATTTCAATCTCTATGGATACTCTGACAGTGACTATGGTGGCTGCAACATTGACAAGAAATCAACATCAGGAGGATGTCAATTTCTTGGTGGAAGGATCATCTCATGGCAATGCAAGAAACAATTCTGTGTCTCATCAACTGCTGAAGCTGAATACATTGCTGCTGCTAGCTGCTGTGCTCAACTGCTATGGATTCAAAATCAGATGTTAGACTATGGATTCAACTTCATGACTACTCCTATCCATATTGACAACAATAGTGCTATCTCCATTACTGAGAATCCGGTGAAGCACTCCAAGACAAAGCACATTGATATCAGGTATCATTTCATTAGAGATATTCATGAGAAACATCTGATAAAGTTAATCAAAGTTGACTCAAATGAACAATATGCTGATTTGTTCACAAAGGCATTTGATGAACAAAGATTTAAGTATCTCATATCAGCTATTGGGATGATAAACATTGATTAACTACCTCTTTTGAAAAGCTTTTTAAAATGTGTAATGTCTTGTGTCAATACAATTTAAGTCCTGTTACAAAAGATCTTTAAATTATTCCATGTGTAAATTCCTTCCGAAGAGGAATTAACTCTCGGAAGATATTCTTGAATATCTTTCGAAGCCATATTTCTCAATGGAAATTTTCTTCTCGGAAGAGTTTTTGGTCTCGGAAGAAGCGATTGATTTTACATCAAATCTACTTCCGAAGCTTATATAACTCTCTATTCGGAAAGACAATTTTACCTTCGGAAGCAATGCCTTGCTTCGGAAGAGAAATTGTCTTCGAAAGATAATTACCTTCGGTAATATTTTGCCTTCGGAAAGAGAGATTTTTATGTGTAACGGATATCTTTGGGCCCCACTCTGTAAAAGGTAAAAAAAAATTGCTCATGATAGTCAGATTATTTAAAATTATCCCTTGCCGCCACTGTCATTTCTCCGCCGTAAACCACCATACCACCCACAGTAACCCCAAAACTGTTACCCTATTACCGCCACTACCACAATTCATCCCCTTTAAATAATCTTGACTGATCAATTTCATCTTCTTTTACCAATTTACTGCCCTAACTATTCCCTTCACTGTCAAACCTGCAATTTCACCAAAATTCAAGCTTACTTTCTCTGCAATGACGCTAAACCCTCAGCACAACCAAGTCGCATTGCTTGATTCGTCAAGAGATGCTGACTTTACCCAAATCATCACCTTTCTTACTGAATCCACCTACCTCACGGTGCTAACTGTTAACCCCACCGTCTACTCCAACCATATGTCCGAATTCTGGAGTAACGGTCAAACTGAAGTTCTGAATGGGGTTCGCGTCCTGAGAACCCGCATTTGTGGCCAGGAGTTGATCATCACTGAACAACTCATCAGGGAGCATCTCGAGCTTCATGATGATGGGGCTCCTACTGAGTTTCCCAAAGAAGACTTGGATAGCACCTACATCCTCATGGGATATGGTGGGGATGTGAGTAGGTCAACCGTCTACAAGTTCAACTTTTCATACCAATGGAAGTTCCTGCTGCACATTGTCCTGCACTGCTTATCCAACAAGTCAGGGGGATGGGATCAAATCCCAAATGAACTGGGATGCCTAGTTCATGGTTGGTGAAAGGTCTACGCTTCAACTACTCACGATTTGTGTTGACCAACCTAATCGGCAATCTGAGAAGGGATACATTCTTCATGTATCCCAGATTCATTCAACACATAATCAACTGTGAGCTGGAACCGAGCAAGCCTGTCTGGGCAGCTGCTCTTACTGTTCCCCAAGTGAGGCCTACCATCTTCAAAACATGAAGAAGGTGTCCATCAACTTCACTGGACGGTACACTCCATTACCTCCAGAGATGACTGAGCGCATAGCTCCTGGTGACATCCCTGTTATCCCCACAGGTGATGAACCCACACCAGCAACCTCCACCACAATACCAACAACACCTTCTTTACCCATCAAAATCACATACCAGAGACGCCCCAAACGAACCCTTGTTCAATCTACTCTGATTGAACAAGCTCCTCCAGTTCAACCCAAAAGGGCTAGAGTGGAACCATGGGCTCCCACTCAGTCCGAGGTCACACCATCCTTCACATTTGACCTCAATGTGGGTTTTGAGCCTCCTCAGTCTCAAACACAAGAGCCCGAACCCTAAGCCTTAAGCCTACAGGGTGAGTCTTTACACTCCCCTGTGCAGCCTTCAAGGGACAACCCTACCATAGGCTCAATGCCTGTAGACATTGATCTAGGTCCCGGGTCAGTAGGTTTAACCTCCTTATCTTTCACTAACCTTTTACTCCATACTGATGAAGAGATAACATCTCTCCATGGCCATGAAGTTGATCTACAACACCCTCAAAGATCAACAGAGCCAAGAGAGATCCCTTGTCTCTAGCCCCCATCAGCAGCCAGCTACTGAGGTTAGTTCCACTGATGTGGAGGAGATTCATGTAGGCTCAGCTGTCACTACTCAGAGTCTCTCATTGAGCTCTCAGGACAGTGGTAACATCAATAGGACTGATTCTACGACAACTTTTCCCATTGACATCTCTGAAAGAGATGACTTTGAGCAAAGGTATCCAGGGTGCCAAGAAGCCATATCTGGTGGTGAGACTGAGCATACTAGGTATGTTATCTCATCTCCCCGTGATTCTTCTCATAAAGATGAGGGAAGTATGCAACTCACACTTCAGTACTTGCTTTCTAAGGTCTCCAACCTGGAATCACAGGTGAGGATCTTAGAATCAAGGACTGCCACTCAGCAACTTGAGATTAACAATCTCAAGGCTAAACTAGCTGAGAAACAGACGGAGAGGTTTGTTAGGCATGTACCTATTCAAGTCTCATTGACTTCTTCCTCTACCTCATCTAGCTCTCAAGATGATGCTACCAAAAAGGGGGAGAAAGTTCAGAGACAAACATCTGAGGAACCACAGACCCAGTCCTTTACTTCCCAACTCATCACACTACCTGAGTCATCTCAATCATTTCTAGAGATTGACTCAAAGATGCTTCATGATCTCTACAGACTTTTCACAAAGTTTGTATTGAGATCCTCCTTAGAACAGCCCAGCCCTGACACCACACTTATATATTTTGGGGCTGAGGAGCTTCAAAGACTGACTGCACCTTCTACCACTGTGGAAGAAGTTGGTCAACCTAAGGTCCACATGGAACCTGAGATTAACTTCGAAGGGGAAATGGGGACTGATGGCCCAGCAACTGAAACAGTTGGGACAGAACTTGCAGCAGCCTCTTCTTCCGAAGCTCAGGCTGAAACTTCCAAAGCTGACATTGAAGCCTCGGAAGAACAAGACAAGTCTTCCGAAGCAGAGATGGAAGCTGCGGAAGGTTTGTTCCAAATGTCTGAGGAACTGACCATCACAGATGTTATTGCTGAAATAGCATCTGAATTGAGTAGGGAGGACATTTCTGATACACCTCCATCCCAAACACCAGCTGAACCTCTCTCTCAATCTGAACCCTCTATCCAAGAACCACCACAGTCAAGCTCTGCAAAGACAAAGGCAAAGGAAATTGACTACGGAAGAGCTTCAGGAAGAGGAAAGGATTGAAAAGCTCAAGAAGAAAGGTAGGTTTCCTGCTGGGAAGTTGCTAGCTGCTAGCTCTAAGGCAGCTGCAGCTAATCAGGAGGAAATCAACACTAAGAGAAGGACATCACTCATTGACAAGCTCATCAGCTTAGGAGTTGCCAATGAGGAAGTACTCCTGCTACCACTAGAGGAGTTGGTGAATTTGGAGAGGACAACCAGGCTAAGGCTAGAAGAAGAAGCCAGGTTGTCCTTGGAGAGGGAAAAAGAAGAACAAAGGGAAGCAGCCCTGCAGCTGAGAGAGGCTAGGATCAAATTCCTACTCTCAAGAGGCTTTAGTCTTCCTAAAGGCTAGGATCAAATTCCTACTCTCAAGAGGCTTTAGTCTTCCTAAACTATCTCCACACGATGATGACATGATCCTGCTGCTCCACAACAAAGAGCAGGATCAAATGGAGAAGGAAAGGAAGCAAGCTGCCAGGAGAAGTTGAAGGAGAAGAAGCGGAGGGAGGAAGAAAAGGGGGTCACTGCCACCAAGAAGTCCAATGAAAAAGCCTGGATGAAAGACTATCTCCAGGCTCATGGCTTCTCTGGTAGGCAGGTGGGACCTATGTCCGAAAGGACACTCCAGCGATAGTCAGTGAAATAAAAGCTGACATCCGTATGGGGAAAAGGAAGGAGATATACAGGAGGGGACAGGGAATGGTCTTCACCCCAGCCACTCAACCACAGCCAACCACTAAACCACAACCCACACCAGAAGAACCAATCCCATTTCCCATCAAAACCGAACCCACTGATGAAACCTTCACCCCTGAACCCATAACTCTACCCAAACCTACCACTTCACCTCAACCACCTAAACTTCCCATCCTAAAACCCAAAACACAACCCAAAACTACTAAACCTAAACCTACCTAACAGAAACCAAGATCATCCCCTCAGCCTTCTAAACATCTCTCCTTTGAGGAGATAAAGGAGTTCAAGACAAGGCTCATCAACTGCACTACTATGAGCAGCATCTTCTGTGAGGGAGACCTTATCAACATCACCTATGTTGATAACTCTTCAAGCTCCCTCACTCTAGATCATTTCTTGAATTGCCTAGAAATACTTTGGGCCAGGCTGCACAACTTCTTGGTCTCAACTCTGATACCCTCAATGCTGAAGAGAAGAGAGTAAGAAGGAGACTGGTGACTTACTGGACACAAGGAAGAGGACAGGATTTCTAGTCAATCTCCTGGACCTAGGAAGCTATAGTCCAGTGGAGGTTCGATGAACCTTCTCACAACTTTGTTATGAAAAGGGAGAATGGTGAAACCAACCAGCTCAATGCCACTTCTCTATTGCATCTCAGCAGATTTGACATTGCTGAGCTTGCAGAGAAGCCATTCTCCAATCCCTCCAACTCTAAGACTGCTGATATCAGAAACTATATCAGCAGTCTCCAGTTGGCTGAACTAAAAGCTAAAGCCAAGATTGAAGAAGAGTTGAAGTTAAAAAGATCGGAAGACAAGGAAAGACCTACCACCAAAGGCACATCCTTTCTACAGATGGTGGAAGGTCCGGAATTGGAGCCAATAGTTAGATGGGAATATGACTATAGTTCTCATCAACTAACTCTTTTCAGAGGGCTACAACAAAGGGTACACATAGTCCAAGGTGACAGAGTGGAGGTTTTGTCTACCAAGGATTTGTACAAACTCCTTAGCACCACATCAGGAAAGAATGAAGAAACTGATAAACACTTACTTTCAATGGTGCTGAGAGTTTTGAGAAGAAGAGGGAAGTGAAGTTTTGGTAGCATCAGCCTAGGGGGAGTTTGTTGGGTCATGATGAGACTGGTGCAACCAAAACCACTTCACATAGTCATTTTGATGCTACATTCAAGGGCTTCCGAAGCTAAGCATGAGATCTTCCGAGAGTCTGAAGAACATCAGCTAAAGATATCAGTTGAAGACTATCTTCCGAAGACAAAGTCTGATGAAAGAGCTGAAGACAAAGTCTGAGCTTCTGAAGACAAAGTCTGATGAAAGAGCTGAAGACAAAGTCTGAGCTTCCGAAGACAAAGTCTGATGAAAGAGTTGAAGACAAGTCTGCTTCCGAATACAAAGAAGACTCCAAGCCTCGAAGAAGCAGTCTTCCGAAGTATAAGTGGCTTCGAAAGAAGTTATTCTTCTGAAGCATTTTATCCTTCGGAAGACATTGCTATGTCCAGTAGATATAGTATGGTCCCTGACAGTCCGCTACAGACCTCTGATGCAGTATGGCATCTTCCTAAAGAGCCATGTTGTTGACCATACTTTATTCTACTGTTCACCTTTTTATGATAGTACATGTTACCAACTTTAGTTGGTGACAAAAGGTAAGTCAGGGACATGTCCTGACTACCAATTCTCAGGCAAAATGTCTGAAAGACCTTACCTAGAGTCTTGTAGTATAGATGTTAGGTTAGAGGTTTCCAGCTGGTATCAAAGTATATCCGGCTGTAGGTAGTATATATATATCTTCTCCATGTAACTCATTAGATAAGTGATTTGAGTCCAAGAGTCTTGTAATCCTTTGAGTTGAGAAGCATATATAAAAGTACCTTGAAAATTTACTTCCTGTGTTCATTTACTGCCTGTTACTTGTTATATTATGATCAACTCTTCATAGACTCTTGCTGAGTGTTGTTCAAGGTGAGTTTGAGAGAAAAACCATCTATTGAGTGACCAACACATACGATCCTGCAACACTGTTGGATGAAATACGAATCCAGAGGAGTTTCTCAGAGCAGATAACTTTGACATGGTTCTTAGATGACTAATCCTTGTTTACTATGTCATTGATATTTCAAAGTTTAGTTAGTGTAAAGTTGATACGAGTATCGTGTTTGTTAAGATTAAAGGTTTGATTTAGAATAGAAGTATCGTTGTAATGGGTTTTCAGAATAAGTGTGGTTTTAAGGAGAAGACATTTAGAAAGATTATTCACTACTAGAAAAACTAAAATAGATGACGTGCAATGCGCGTCATCTTTGGGGTCAGATGATGCGCAAATGCGTGTCAGGAAGGGATAGTCATAAATGAAAGATGACACGTATCCGCACGTCATCTTCTTATGACGCGCGAAAGATGATGCGCAGTTTATGACGATCAATAGATGACACGCAATGCGCGTCAAGAAAGAGGTAGTCATAAATAAACAATGACATACACGCGCGTGTCATCTATGTAATTTTTATGACATGCTAAAGATGATACGCAGTGCACATCATAAATTTACCTGTTTTTAAATATTTTTTTATTTTTAATAAATTTACGCGTTGTTTTATAAAATAAATTGTCTAATAACACTAAAAGCGAAATCCATTTAAATACCAATAAAATTTACAAAAGTTGTTAAACAATATCAACTACAAGCAAATCCAAATTCATTGCAATACAATACAAGTCCAATATTTCATCATATGGCCTACATATAAATGAAATTCGATACGTAACGCGACCAGTCTTCACGAACTTCATCCAAATCACCATCGGTGTATTCATCTTTACCTCCTCCATTCTAAAACAAACCAATTCACCAAATTAAACTTGTCAATAACAACCAAACCATTTCCACCAACCTGACCAGTTTAAAATAAACAATCTCAAACACTTGACTAGTTTATTAGATCATGTCATGTGTATGTATACATAACCAGTCATACTTCTACTTACTGACCATGTTAATTTACTTATAAAAAACTCATACATAGACAGTCATATTTAATAATAATAGCAACTACAAATCAACAAATGGTAATATATTATAGGATGGTTTACTTACATTGTTATTGACTAGTATCTCAAGCGCTTGAGATAGTAGTCATAAATATGTGATGTAAGAAACCTATGTACAGATCACAACCCTGTACTAAATTGAAACTTGAGAAGGTATATACGCCATACCTTCTACACAGTTAGTGTATAAAACTGTAGCTTTTTGGAGGCTGACTGCAAAAGAGGAATGGATTATTGCTTGAATGGGTCACCCAGGCCAGTGGCATTCCTAAGCTCTGAGCTAAATCACCCATTACTGCTTTCATGGCCTGAAATTACCAAAGTGTTCATCAAGTATTAGCTGGCAGAAACTTTTTAATAGGAAAGAATCTATTGCTATATTGGTAAGAACCTGGACACTTTTTTGATGGGCATCCCTATATGCTTTAGTAATCAAAAGTGAGTTTCTGCAAGAAAATAAATAACAACTAGCACATCCATACAGGAATATCAGAGAACAGATAATCAATTGCTATAGTCAAATAGCAAATATAGATTTCAACACCAAATATAATAAAATCATCATAAAAAAAATATAAATGTTGTAATATACTGCAATCTTTTATTATAGCTAGATTTAGTCTTTTCATATCAACCTATGCTTCTAACATGAAAGATTCATATGGCTTATCTTCATTGACCCAAGTTACATGGTTTCCATTGCCCTTGAGTCAAATAAAATGCCAAAATAATTGCACATCGTCACAAAACGGGCAGCCAAGCATAAAAAAATACCATCATTATCTCTGTCTTTCTAATCTGTTGGGCATAGGAACAAGCCTATAAAGCCATTTTTAGTGTGGAACATACTCTTGCTTATCTAAGTGGTATAACACAACAAAAATAGTATATATTGTCTATTGAAATGTTAATAAAACTTAAAACATGTTCAATTGGACAGTGGAATTCATCTCTTTATTCATATTCAAATAAAAATCAAGCCCATGCCCACATGCTCGTAGACCCCAGTCCATACCCCGTTTATAATGATTATAAAACATAAAGCATGAACACTATTTGTTTGTTTAAAATCCTTGCTGAATATATTAAAGAAAATTCATAGCCTTCATGCCCTGGCCATACACCACCACCTATATTATATTGCTGATTCATCTGACTGCATTTCATTGCACATAAGAGCATAACAGATTGCCATCAACCTGCATTTCGAAAGCAAGGAAGAAGCACCCACAAGAATAACGAAACACAGATACCTAATTGTAGCCTCCAACAATCGCAGACTTAACCATCCTAAAATCAATGTATTGCTGCTTGACACCTATTGCTAAAACAAATAACAAATATCACAACGTATGGTAATAGACATAAAATATAGATGGGCTGCCGGAATGGCACACAACCACAAAGACACACTAAATTGCTAATAATCCAATTCTAGATAACATACCAAAACAGATGGGCTGCCGGAATTGGAAATAGAAACCGTTCTTCTGCTACAATCTCCCCTTCACCACCACCAATCAAATAGATTGAACAATGATTGAACAATGATTCTTCAATATACTAATCAACAATAACGTGTTCTCTCTCATTCACTAATAAGCACTTAAAATCATTATGTATAATATACTAAACATACTCTCATCTTTTTAAGGATTACACTATAAATGCTCTTAGCGAAACCCGAAAGTGGAATATACGTGGAGAGAGATTTTTCTAATATGTAATTATTTATCTCTCTAAAAATTACTTAGATCTGCGTGTGGGTTTTGTATTTATATCTTTTTCTTAGATTTGGAGTTGTATGGTTAGGATGATTACACGTGCCTTTAACTGCTGTTTTTCAAGTAAGCAATAGCAAATGCAACCCGCCCATCTCTAAATTGAATAAGATTGGATTTCTAATCAACATAAATGATTAATTCGAAAACTTGATCCATTTAACTTTTTTTTTCAAATTCTTATTCGCTTTTATGTTGTTATCATCATAAAAATACTCTTATGTTATAATATCTTATAAGCAGGGCGGCTCAAATTAGAGCCCAAGGTGAAGTTAGGACTTCAGTTCCTCTATTTTTAAAATTATGGTCATGTTTGAAATTGCTTTTAAAATCAACTTATTGACTTATTGATTTTTTCAATAAGTTAATAAGTTAGTATGGAGTAACTTATTAATTTATTCCCTCAAAACAATCACATTACCAAACACTATAAAATGACTTTTTAACTTTTTAAAAGTTAAAAAGTTAAAAGTTGATAAAAATAAGCACTCCAAACACCCATGTGAATCCAGGATCTCAATTCAGGAATTATCAGTATTAAAATAAATCAAATCAATGATCGCGGAATTATCATTATTGATGTTCAATTGTTTTAATGATTAACGATGAACACAAATACAGAAACACAATAAATATGAACTCAATAATTATTCAAAGTATCTCTTTAATTATCAGTAATGATTACAAAAGAATAATTAAGAATGACTATGAACAATGATTTCTGTGAATCGAATAATGTTGTTGTTGATGTGACGGCGGTTAGGGTTGCACGATGATGTAACTCTTGACAGCCGTAATATTGATTGATTGTGTTCCCCGAGATGTGAAACCTAGGACGCATATTTATAGACGGTTTGAGTCGGTTAAGGAAACACCAGATCTCTTGGGATTTGTTATTGATTGTGTTGACTTGTTTGACTTCTTGGTATTTGAAATCGCACAAGTATTCTGTTCTCCACAGGAGTCTTGTCGTACGCAGGAGTTTTGTTCTTCCGTAGATGTCTTGGTCTTCCGTAGAAGTGTTGTTCTTCCGTAGGAACTCTGTCTTCCGTAGAAGTCTTCACCATGCAATCCTTGATCATCCGCAGGAATCTTCACTTGATGTGGTCTTGTAAGACATATCTACGGATTAACAATAATGTTCATCCATAGATGTTTCTTACACTTGATCAATTTCAGGAATCCTACCAAGTATATTGATTTTGCCTGTCAACAGTCACAAAGCAACACACATATATATGGGTTAATTTATAGATTCAATGCACACACACATATATATATACTGACTGTTACAAATATTAATTACAAGACTTGATCCAAGTTCTAAGCCTATACAAAATGATCTAGACCTATACAATCTAGATCCAACAATACTCTCCCTTAGGCTTAGCTCCTTGTAATCAGTCCTTCAAAACTGCAAGCTCTTTTACTCTTGCTATCATCTTGTTGTAGAAGTAAGATACAGCAGTCTTCTGATCATCGTACTTGTACTTGATCTTCATCTTGCTGATCTTCTTCAGTGTTTCATAGCTCAAGCCCAAAATGTCTTCTTCAGTAGTGAGTGTGTACACTACACTATCGTTATGCACAATCTCAAGCTCATCTTTTCTGAGATTCTGAGTTCTGACACTTCTTCTATTATTGATCCTTTCAGCAGTCCAGCTTCATGTTTTCTTCTCTTGTATGCCTTTGCATGCAATTTGTCTACAACTTGAATCATATGCACATACAGGCAGAGATCATTCTGAGCTTTTTCATCTGATAGCTTTGGGAAGAATTTGTCATGGAGATATGATGTATAGCTTGGATGAAGCATTTTGATCTCTACTGGGTCAAAAATCCTTATCTTTTCAGCTTTCTTCCCATCAGCATTTCTCAATAATACTAGCTCTTTTGTTTTTTCAACATAACCCCATTCTGTGATGGGATAAGTAAATTGATTTCCTTTGAAGCTTTTGATGGACTCTGAGTTTTTGTTCAAGCATCCAACCCTCTTTAACATATCATCATCTACAAGAGATGAGACTTCAGCTGATCTTCTTTTCTTACTTTGTTTGATCTTTTTGTGCTCCAGATCATCTTTCTTTGCTTGTTTGAGCACATCATCAGTAAATCTAGTTTTCATTCCATTCACAGATACAGAGAAGTCTCTTCCCCTAAGATGGTTTGGATAGTTGGAAATGGGTATGCTTTATAGGTCTTTGATGTCTTGCTCCGAAGACTCAATAAAGCTTCCACATCATGGAAGTAATGAATTCTTCCAGATGTCCTCTTGATTACTGCACAATCCTAGTCTGGATCATATTTCCAGGCCATAATCATGTGTTTCTTCCGCAGAGCTGGGAGTTGTGATATGGTCATATAGTTCAATCAGAGTAGATTTCTGTTCAGTTATTTCCCTGACTGTTGTTCCCAGAGGCCATACCTTTCCGGGGATTACTGCCCTTGGCGCTCTGATCAGTTTTCCTTTTTCTTTGTGCTGATCCTTAGGTTCAATAGTGATTGGATCAGCAGCAAGCTTGCTTTGTTGGTCATGATTGGATGTGGAGCTGTGGTTCTGAATTTGACACCAGTTTCTAATTCCACTGCCATCACATGCTCCATCATCCTCCGCAGTTCTCCAGTAGATCTACCTTTGAGCTCATGCGGTTTGTAATTGTGACCTTGTAACCAGCATGTCATATTGTACTTTGTTAGTTTAGCTGTGTCATAATGGCCCAAGTCTTTCTTGATTTTCTCTAATGACTGAAAGACTGTGAAGGCTTCATAATCACAGTTTGGGATTATGAATCTTGCAAGTTCAAATTCTTTCAGCAGATTCTTCATTTCAGTTGAATTCATCCTTTCAACCATGTCATAAGGAAAACCATGGTTGATGAGGGTCATGAACATGCTTGAATCAGGTCTCTCTTCCATAATATCTGCTGTGGTTAGAAGGTCATCGCCTTTGCTTCCTTTTGATCAGTGGGGGACTCCATCTTGGTTAGCTCCTCCCATTCTTTGTCACTTTCATTATCATCTCCGGATGATACCTTCATAGTAGATACATCTACTGAAGGTGTATGTTTAGGAGATGAAAGCTTTGGCCTTTTTGGAGTACCTTCATTTTCAACTTCCTTCTTGCTTGCACCCAAGTATTTTCTCTTTCGAGAATACAGAAGCAGTTTCTTTGAGCTTCAGCAGATAGTTTTGTTTGTTCAAAACTTGGGGCATTCCTGGATTCCAGAGCAGAAAGCTTCATTTTCAAATGATTGATTTCATCATCTTTCTCCATGATCAGCTGAGCTTTTGCACTTTTTCTTATTTTTCAATGATGCCTGCAACTCTTGTTCATTTTGAAGAAGTGCATCAATTACTTCATTGTTGCTTTTGGCATCATCGCTCAGACTTTTCAATCTGGCTTCTTGCCTCATCAACTCTTCATCCTTCTCTTTAATGATTCTTTCAAGCTCTTGGATTCTTTGTTTTCGCTTGTTTGATTTGAGTACTAATTTGTTGTACTCAGCAACCAAGTAGCTTTTGCTGACAGGGATGTCACTATCACTGAGATCATCCTCATGATAGGCAATCACTTCCTCTCCAATCTTTTGTTCTACTTCCCTTTGCTCATCAGCAGTTTGATCATCAACATGTGGTGATATTGGTTCAGTGTGCTCTGATGGTAATTGGTTCTCAATAGTTGTGGGTGAAATGGGAACAGTGCTAGCTTGAGACATCAACTCAGTCTCTCCTATGTGAACAGAATTCAAAGATTCAGTTATGTCCATAGGCTCAGTGTTAGCACTTTCCGGGGATGTCAGTGTAGGTGTTGTGGGAGTGGATGAACAGGGGATTGGATTTGGAGTGGAGAGAGAGGTTGAGTGTGATGTGAGGATGAATGAGAAGATGGGTGACTGGTGTTGAACTGGTGAGATTGGCTGAGTGTTGGTGGTGAAGATGAAGATATTAGTTGTGGTGATTCATGATGATGAATGGGTGAGATGGGTTGTGTGTTGATGCTGGCTGGTGATTGTGGTTGATGGGGGGTGTTTGGCTAGGTGATTGATGTTGAGTGGTGGTGTTTGGCTAGGTGAATGTGATGCATGAGCTGATTCAGCAGATGACTCTGTCTCTTCATCTATCCAAACCAATTCTTGTGGTATGTCAGCATGAGCATCAACCACATATGCAAACATGGGCATGTCTTCACCCTGGTACTTCCCACTAATTTTGTTGAGCACAGATTTTCCCAAGTGTGCTTGCATAAACACTTCTCCTACTCTGTCCAGCCTTGGAAGTTTAGAGTTGATCACCAGTTGTAGAAATCTTGGGAACATGTACATTTTATCATTCCGCTGAAGTTTGACTTGATCACTTAGACAGTTGAAGATGTACTTGGAGTAGTTATAAGTTCTACCCTCGAAGATCCTAATGATTCCTGAAGATACGTGTCGAGAAAATCTATCAAGCCCTGACTTCCTGTTGGATATGCACTTCAGTATGTATGGCATAGAAATCGATATGGCTTACAAAGCCTTCCCTTCTTTATCTCTCCTTTTTTGAAGTCGCCATCATATCCCATCAAGTTAAACACCTTCTCAATGTATTCATTTTCGAATACATCAGGGTGCCCAATCTCTCGATCACCCAGTTCCAGACATCGTCTGATTGTGCTTTCATTTATCCGAATACGCTCAGTCAGGATCTCAGCAGCAATCACTTCCTCATCTCCTTGTTGTTCAACCCGTGCAGAGTTCCAAACATCGATTATGTGTGCCTGATGGATCACAGCTCTGCTGTTAAGGCATAGAAGAGCCTGGACCGTCGAAGATATCTTATGATATCTCGACATCCTTCAGCAGCAGGATCATCGGCTTTTAAGAATGCGCACACATTATGTTCTTTTGCGAATCTGTTTGCCATCTGTAATCAACAACGAAAATAGATTAAGCATAAATCTCACATGAAGTCGAATCGTTTAATGACAAACACAGATTAACCAGTTCAATACTGAGAATTAGAACATGATTTACCTTCGCAATACTGATAATCGATTACTGGATAATGTAGTTTATGCTTTTTCGGAACGGATTTTTTTTGAAAGTTTGAATGAGGGGAAAGTGGGCGATTTTCTAGGTTAGAAATGAAAAAGTGTTCTGAAAAATTGATTAATGAATTCTGAGTCAGAAACCTTATTTATAACCGAACATATTAATTTCTTTTATTAATTATGTTGGGCCCACTCCCATTTATCCGTCCGTATACCAAGTTTATTTCGAATGCATTACTTCTTCCGCAGAACATCTGCGGAACCTTAACATCTGCGGATGTCTTAACATCTGCGGATGCCTTAGCTCAAACAATGCATCTATTTTTCTGCTGAAATAGAAATTTCACTAATACTTCTACGGATAGAGTATTACCGAAACTTCTGCGGATGCAGAAATTTCACTGTTACTTCTACGGATGAGAAATATTACTGAAACTTCTGCGGAAATTAAAGTTTTGTTAAACTTTAAATGTATGATATCTACTAAGTAGAATCATGTGTTGATATTGGACCATGTTGACTTTGTTTGAGTGGCAATTAAGTACAAGAAAGCAAGTGTCCTGTATCCTGCATTCAAGTTAGTGCTCAAGTTTCAATTCCTTCACACTAAATTAACAGCTGTTTATTGTTTTTTTTCATGCATGAACTACTCCCCCTAAATTTGTGATTAATGTTAAACTATTGCATTCATCATAAATTTAAGCTGTAAACAGGCATGAGAGGCATATGACAGTCTAAGTGAGAGAAAGCAGTTAAAAGGACAAATTAACCTCTGACTTAAACAATTGCATGCATGCATATATATATATAGAGGGATCATACTATGACTCGGCTTCTGCGGATGTTGATTATTGATTCATTGCACACCTGATTGTAAGTATATAGATCCACTTAAATTCATACATGAGTAATGTATCAACTAGGCATGCTATTTATCATGTTTTGAAGTTTGTTAATCAGTAACTGTCATGAGTTCCACATTCAATTGTCATTAGAGTTTGTACTCCGTAGGTGAGCAAATCACTACTTTTCACACTTAATGACTATGTACATTAAGTTATAAGTTCTATCTTGAGACATATTGCAGTCTCATGAATGCTTTGATGTTGAAGCTCTTTGAATTGATGTACAATTGATCACAAGTGATTCTTTTTAGAGCTGAGATATGATCTTCATAGGCACCAGGTCTTTACTCTCGTAAAACAGAGGTGAACTTAACCCAGGTCTTTGTTTACACAAAACAGAGGGAGAATGAAGATCATACTCTGTAATCATATTCCCAGGTCTTTGTTCACACAAAACAAGGGAATATAACTTTGCAAAGATAGAAGATTATAAAGTATTTTACATAGTGTGCTTGTGCAAGTGATTTGGTCACATCAGGAGATAACTTACTTTCCTGACTCTCAAAATGCAGTCCCACAGACAGATACCTGTTTCTCTTAGTTTGGCATGCTCGTAG
This sequence comes from Flaveria linearis, assembly GCA_024085815.1. NCBI lineage: Eukaryota > Viridiplantae > Streptophyta > Magnoliopsida > Asterales > Asteraceae > Flaveria > Flaveria linearis. The sequence goes on along the minus strand of CM044016.1, from coordinate 38,698,728 downwards.
TGTAGTTTTCACTCAAGATGAACCTACTCACATATCACAATGTTACAGGTCAGTTTTAGTTGTTGTTAAAGAAGGCCAAGCATAGTGTACTATCATTTCCCATACATAAGGCATGCATAAATATTATATCAGTCACTTAAATCATCCCTAACCATTACTTTACACAAGGACAGTCATATGCTTTTGATGATTTATTCTAAGTTAATCATTCCCAGAGATTCTATCAGAAATTAAATCTAACAGAATCAAAGGCTTTAGTGAACAAATCAGCAAGCTGATTTGTTGTGTCCACTTTGACTAACTTGATTAAACCCTTTCTGAGCAATCTCTCAGAAAATGGTATCTGATTTTAATATGTTTTGTTTTACTATGTTGGACTGGGTTAGCAGTTATAAACATAGCAGCTGAATTATCAATATGAATTGGTGTTTGAAGGAAATTGTAACCATAATCAAGTAATTGGTTTTGCAACCAAAGTACTTGAGAGCAACCAGCTAAAGCAGCTATGTACTCAGCTTCAGCTATGGATACAGATACATTAGTTTGCTTCTTGCACTGCCATGAAACAAGCCTTGGTCCTAAAAACTAGCATCCACCAGTTGTGGATTTTCTGTTGTTGTTACACCCTCCATAGTCACTATCTGAATATGAGTAAAGGCTGAAATCTCCATCTTTTGGATACCACAGTCCTAGAGCTGATTTGCCTTTTAGATATCTGAATATTCTCTTCACAACATTCAGATGGGACTCTTTTGGGTCTGATTGATACCTGGCACAAACACAAACAGTAAACATTATGTCAGGTCTACTGGCAGTTAAGTACATTAAAGAACCGATCATTGATCTATACAATCTTTGATCTACTGATTTTCTAGCAGGGTCAGGCACAATCTTGTCTATTGTTGAGGCAGGTGTCTTGCATGAAGTTGTATCAGCAAGATTGTACTTCTTTAGGATTTGATGAATGTACTTTTCTTGATTGATGAAAATGCCATCTGTTTTCTGATGAACTTGTAAGCCAAGGAAGAATGTCAATTCTCCCATGGAGCTCATTTGAAATTCAGATTTCATTAACTCTTCAAAGCTTTGACACAGTTTCTTGTTAGTTGATCCAAATATTATGTCATCAACATATATTTGAACTACCAAAAGATCTTGATGATCATGTTTTGAGGAAGAGTGTCTGATCAATGGTTCCTCTTTTGTAACCATTCTTCAGCAGGAAGGAGGACAATGTGTCATACCACTTCCTTGGTGCTTGATGAAGACCATACAAAGCTTTGTCAAGCTTGTATACTCTATGTGGATAGTCAGGATCCTCAAATCCAGGGGGTTGAGCAACATATACTTCATCAATTTTTCCATAAAGGAAAGCACACTTCACATCCATTTGATAGACTGTGAACTTCTTGAATGAGGCATAAGCTAGGAAGACCCTTATAGCTTCAATTCTTGCACTAGTACAAAAACTTCATCATAGTCTATCCCTTCTTCTTGAGTATATCCTTGAGCAATAAGCCTTGCTTTGTTTCTCACGATTATACCCCTGTCATCCAGCTTGTTTTTGAAGAGCCACCTTGTGCCTATTGGATGTTGACCTTGAGGCAAGTCTATAAGATTCCACACCTTTTATTTTCTGATTTGTTGTAGCTCTTCTTGCATAGCCTCAATCCAGCTGTTGTCTTTTAGAGCAGCTGTAATATTTGCAGGAACTGTCTGAGACAAAAGCAGGTGAACAGACAAATGTTTGCTACTCCTCCTTTGCTCCTTGTAGTTCTTGCATTCAGGTCTCTAATGATATTATCTGAGGGATGAGACTTGTGAATTCTGCTTGTTGAAACATGTGACATCCGTCACCAAAGGTCCGTCATTTAGCGTGTTTGATTTAACCTTGTTATCAGTCATTCCTCATTTTGATAAACCAACTACGTGAATACCATATTTGTTTTACTTAATTGCCCTTATATGCGTGTTATGGTTGTTCAACTTGTAATTATCTTAAGACGTCTCTCCCAGATTTGCCCCGTTAACACTAAACACGTCATTTTCATAATAAAATAATTGTCACAATAAATCATTTTTAATTTGTAATAACATTAAAAACATTTTATCGTCAATAAAACGAGACTAAATTATAACGCTTTTAACCGAAACAAAATGTAGGAACTCGGGGCAAAGTACAGGGACTAAAAGTGACACTTTGGCAAACCTGGGATGGGTATAAATACCCATTTCCCAGCCCTTTTTCTTCATTTCATCTTCATCTTCATCGACCTCTTTCTCCTTCCTCCTTTCTACACCAATCTAGCACCAAATTCATCCCGTTTGTTGCGTTTTCGTTGTCAAATCTTGGTTATCATCGTGAAATCTCACTCCTAGCAGGTAGATAACCTCTTTTGACCCGTTTATTGCTCGATTTAGCTGCTGCGTTTCTAGGGTTTCGGGTGCTCGGGTTCATCCGAGCACAAGAGGTCGTGTGGACTTGCATGTCGTGTTCTTGAGTGTGCTTCTTGTCTAGACGTGTTAGGATTAGTGATTTGGAGGTTCTTGGTGCGTGAAACCCATGCTCAGAGCAGCAGAACGCTGCTCGATGGTCTGTGCAGTCGCGACCTGCTGTGCAGGCGACTGGGCCATCCGGCCGACTGAGCCGTGCGACTGGAATAAATTGTGCGACTGGTAGGGCGTATGAGTGTGTCACGCGACTGAGCCGTGCGATTGGGCAAATCGTACGACTAAGTCAAGCGTATGGGTGTTGCGATTGAATGCATGTGCGATGAGTCTGTGCGAACGAATGAGTCATGCGATTGAGTCAGTGCGAATGAGACTGTTGCGATTGTGTGTGAGTCGTACGACTGAAAGGCCAATCGTACGAATGAACGTTCAATCGCACGAATGAAGCTGATTCGTGCGATTGAAGGTCCAATCGGGCGTAGGGAGGTTGAGTCGTATGACTAAGTCTTGCATGGTACGACTGAATGCTTAGTCGCTGATGAAGGTTTTCAATCGTACGAAAGTAGCTAATTCGTACGACTGAAAGTCCATTCGTGCGAATGGAGTGTCGGTCGTGCGTCCGGTCCTATTGTATGACTGATAATGTGTGTGTGTGTGTATGGATCCCCTCTTCGGAGATCTCACGACGATAATGTAATATTAATGAAGTGTCATAGCTTAACCACAAAGATTAAAGTCAACGCCATTGACAGGCATATACTATCTAAAATAATCTAGACTGAGATGCGTGTGACTGCTTGTGTGTACTACCCACGACCAAACCGAATGACCCGATTCAATTAAACATATTATTAAATAGTATTCATAAGACTAATTCTTAACATAACTGTCAATAGGTGATTGACTGTTCATACATACATACAAGTTTGGGAAGTTTCATCAACATACTTACCACTTAACAAGTGAGTTTCGTGGCCCCTTTTTACGCTTATACAATTGTTTCAATCTTACAAACATGGGGGGAAAAGTATGCTCATACGTTTTCAATGCTGTACAATATACATACAATTTCATACTTGGAATCAACATGATACTGTTTTGTGAGTACTTATCTCTACAACATGATGTTACTGTATGGACTGTCTTACAACCATTAATTCCGGTGTTGGAACCAACAGATAGGTATTAGTACTACTGGGTTGACACCCCCACCCTGACAGATGGTTACTTGCGAGTACCATCACACTGCCAGGAACGGGCCTTGGGTGAATATATTCTGACAATTTGCTGTGTGTACGTCATTAGCTTGGTTGTATAAAACTCATGGTATGTGATCTTGCTTGCTTATAACTGATGGCACGGTATTCCACTACAATACTATACAGCATCAACTACATGTTTACACCATTTAAACCTGCGAAGCTCACCAACAATTATGTTGACATTTTGAGCATATTTTTCAGGTAACAATGAGAACTGAAGATCTAGGAGTGCTGCCTTTTAGAGGAGACCTAGGATGTATTTTGTGTTATTACTTTTGTAAAGCTTGATCATGAATATTATCTTTTGTATACTTTTTCCCGAATTGTGGAATATTATATTACAAGCTATTATCAATGTTTATGTGATCATTTATGTTGTACTTATGACTATGCTGTCGTGACATCGATATATACACGACACAAGTCTCCATTTGTTTCGGGTGTCGTCATGATACGCTGTCATCATATTGTATTGCTACTCTATCATATACCATGTGTTATGACGATCCCGTCTAGCTCACATTCCCCGTGTTTCCGCTATCAGCGGGGGTTGTGACAAAACAGCATCAACTGGATGTTTTGATTCTAAGTTTGAGAAACCATGGATGCAGATGCATTCAGCTGAGAAGATGAGTCTATGAAGTAATCAAATGGCTCATGTTCATTAGGATCAGCTTGAGTTTCAGTTGCTGCATGGTTGTCTTCTTCCCCGGAATTTCTACGAAGCATTTTGTTCTTCCGCAGGAGTAACTGCAACATCCACGGAGGCATTTTGTACTTCCGTAGGAGTTACAGCACCATCCACGGATGAACATTGTTGATTGCTGGCATGGTTTGTTGATTCAACACATCCTCTCTATCCCTTGATCAGTGGCTGAAACAGGACGTACATCTGCGGATACTGGTACATCTGCGGATGTATTTACATATGCTGCGGATGAAGGATTTGCTATGGATGTAGCTGCATGCTGCTGACTTGATTCTTGTTGAGGTGCAGTTGAAGTTTGTGCCCTTGGTGGTCAGTTGTCAGTGGCACTTCATTCAAAGTTGGAGGCACAAATGGATAGCATGTATCCGCAGAACCTGCATTGATCAAATAACCAGTGTTAAATGATTCAGTTAATGCATCTATATCAAATAACCAAGATGATCCTTTTTATTTGTAGTAAACATGGATTCATCAAAGAAACATTGGGAGTCTCTTCACTATGTTATGTTCTGGAATATAGACCCTATATGATTTAGAAGTGGATGAATATCCAACAAAGAAACACATATCTTTTTTTTTCAAAAAAATTTCCCAATTGTTCTTTAGTATTTAATACAGACACATGACACCCAAAAGCTCTAAGATATCCTATAAAAGGTTTTCTTTTAAATAAGAGCTCATAGGAGTTTTATTATGTTCTTTGACGATTAATGTCCTATTTTGAACATTGCAAGCTGTATTCACAGCTTCTGCCCAGAAATTATGGGCAAATGAGAATCAGCTAGCATTGTTCTGGCTGCTTCTATGAGAGTTCTATTTCTTCTTTCAGACACTCCATTTTGTTATGGAGTTCTTGGTGCATTGAATTGTCTTGTTATCCCTTTATTCCTGCAAAAAGAATCTAGATCAGCATTAACAAATTCAGTTCCATTATCACTCCTAAAAATTTAACTTTTAATCAATCAAGTTGATTCTCAATCTTGATCACGAAGTCCATTAATGTTTCAGATGTTTCACTCTTATGTTTTTAGAAAAAGACCCATGTGAATCTAGTGAAATCATCTACTATCACCAAACAATATTGCCTTTTTCCAATGCTCATCACATTGGTTGGACCAAATAGGTCCATGTGAAGCAATTTGAGTGGTGTAGTGTTAGTGTTGATTATTTGGATTTATGAGTCACTCTATGTTTGTTTTCCTTTGTAACATGAAGAACAATGATTAGAACAATGAAATTCTTTCTTTGGTAAACCAATGACCAAGTCATTTTTCACTAATTTATTCATGTTCTTCATGTTGGAATGAACAAGCCTTCTATGCCACAATTGTGATTCGTCTTCTGAAGACTTAGACAGCATTTGTTACCATTCCCTCACCAACTATTTTACCTAAGTAAATTAACTGCAAATTTTCACAGTAATTTACTTTTTCAAATGTTAAAACACCATTTGTTACCATTCCCTCACCAACTATTTTACCTCCCTTCTTATTCCCACCAAATGCCACATAAGAGGCATGTTTATGTTTGAAGTCATGGAGAAGTGCACAGTTTCCTGTCATGGTCTGGAACAACCACTGTCAACATACCACTTGTTTTCAGCTCTCCATGATTGTTCCTGCACATAAAAAAAATCAATTAGAACTGACACCCAAGTCTTAATTGTCTTGGGTTTGCCAGAAGTGTCAACATAGTTACTCCTTCATGAATTAATCTTGAAGTTTTAGTATTAGTTGTTTCTTTTGATTTGATGATGGTGAGGATGATTCTGTTGAAGATGATTCAGGTTTTTTGGATGTCATCATGCTTATCTGATTCTTTCTTCAACTTATCTTGTTTTGGTTGATATGTTAACTTTGAGGAAGATCCTATATTTTTGAAAGTTACTTCATCTTTCAGCTTTGATTGAGGCACAGGAGTTCCTTTTGCAAAGTTATCAAAGAAACCATCATCCACTTCAGTCTGATTATCTGACAGATCCACCTTCTATGAGGTGTTTTTTGACTGAGTTGGTGCTTTCTTTTTCAAAGGCTTATCCGCAGCATTGGATCTTTTCTTTGATTTTGTTTGTTCTTTCTGCATCTTTTTCTCTTTGTCACTTTCTGAGATTGAGAATCTGATTCAGATGATGAATCTTGTGACTTCTTTTTGCTCTTTTTCTTGTTCTTCTTATTGAAATAACATTCCTGACTTGAATGGTTATTTTTGTCACATATGGCACAGTGTTTGTTGAAGTAACAATCAGCAGTCATGTGATTGTTCATATTGCATATGGAGCAATAGCTGCTGAAGTAGCAGTCCTCTGTGTTGTGATTCTTCATATCACACCATTTGCAATATTTATCTTCTGCATTTTCTTCAGATTCAGCCTTCTTTTTCTTGTTCTTGGTCTTTAACTCCTTTCCTGATGTGTCACTTGATTTCTTCTTGCTTTTGCTAGAGCATCATCAGCTGAGTCTTGTTTACTTTTGACTGCTTTTGTTGTTTGTTGTCAGTCCTTTTTACCTCATCCGTAGATTTGGTTTTACTCTTCCGTGGCTTCTCTACGGATTCAGCAGCTTTTTCCTTCTGCATATGTTCTACGGACTTGGCTGTTTTTGCTTTCTGCAGATGTTCTACGGATTCTTCAGATTTTTCCTTCTGAAGATCTTCAACACTGAATTTTTCTTGTTCTTTGTTGAAGTTTGTTGCTTCTTACCTTTATCTGACTGAGATAAAGGTACCTGCTCACTTGATCCGCAGTTATTAACTTTGTGAAGGTTCAGTTCTTGAAGTCCTTCATTCAGTTCAGCAATTCTTTTGCAGATAGTCTTCAGCATGTTTCGTTGCTTTGGAGGATACTGCAGTTTTGATTCTTCAAGGACTTTTGGAAGACCAGTTTCAACTTGAACATTCTTACCAATGTTCAGTTGATCAGTATCATGTTCATCAGAATCATCCAAGTCATCATATTTATCATAATCAAAATCTGAGTCATATGTTTAGTGATTCTGATTCTGAAGATTCAGTTTCACTCACCTCAGCTTTATTGTTAATGTTTAATGACTTGTTTTTATGTCAATATTGGTGCTTGGCACAAAATGATTTGACAAAGTGTTTGTTATTGTTTCAGGTAGAGTTGTGTAATTATCATTAATAGGTGGTGCAACAGTATTATAACCCAACCCATGCCTGTTCTTTGATTCAATATGAGAGTTTAACAACTTTTCATATTGCTGTGATGATAGTTGAAACTTCTGAAGTTTCACTCCAGTAGATGCATGATCAGCCATGGATTTGGTTAAGGAAGTGGTCAGATGCTCAACTTGGGCTTTAAGGTTAAATTTTTCAGAAACATTTTTCTAAATCTTTTTGCAAAGAACTGATTTGATTTTGATATAATTTATGTTCTCTTAAATGTGATTCATTTAAAATCATTGTTTCCTTTACTTTGTCAGCCAATTGTTGAGCATGGACTCTATACCATTCACTTCACTTCCTCACACATGATGATGAACATAACCTGTCTTTTACCTCTCTGACCATAGGAGGAACTTGTTTTCTATGTGCGCCATTAATGCTTGATTCTCTTCCAAGACTTCCTTTTCATACATGCTCCAGTCACATGTTCCATCTTGAAGTATGATCAGTCCTGACTCCTTAGAATTGCTTGGTCCTGCTGATACATTTATGGCTGTGGGGATGTATTTGTCAGCTAAGGTTGTCTGAGCAGAGATCTTTGAGAGGTTGATTGCTGATTCTAATATTGCTGTTGCTGCTGCTAATGTTGATGCTGCTGATGCTGCTGCTGCTGATGCTGCTGAGATGATTGTTGGTTGCATTCTCTAGAGAAGTGTCCATAGAGATTGCATTTGAAACATCTGACTTTTGACTTATCAACGCCAATCTTTAATGTTTTACTAGCTGCAGCCAGATTCTTATTTCTCCTCAGGTATTGCTTAGCTCTGTAAGCAATCATAGCCATCTGCCATTGTAGATCCATCTCTTCTACTACATCAGGAGGCAGTTCCTCCAAGTCTTGCTGGCAGATGTTTGCTGATGTAAGTGAACTTCCAAGATATGCTTGAAAGCTAGAACTAAAAGCTGCAAATGCTGTTTTTTGTTCTTCAGAATCCAATATCACAGTAATTGGTTCTGATTGATTGTTTTGTTGAGAAGATTTAGCAGTTGCTGTATTGTCTCTTTGCTCAGCAGATCTTCCTTTTTCCTTTTGGTTCTTACTTTGAGATATTTCTTAGTTGGTTTAGAGGCATAGAAACTAACTTCCTCTTCATCATCACTCAAATTACAAGAGTTATCACCTTCATTATTTGAGATAAATGCACTTCCAGCATTTTTGGTTTCTTTGAAGTGATAAGTGAGACAGAGTTCTCACACTCTTGTTTCTTGACTGTTCATCCAGTTCAAGAGCTTCTACCTTAGCAACCAATGTATCTAGACCGTTGTCTTAAGATCTATTATGTTCTTGAACATGGACACAGTCTGCTTCTAACTTTCAGGCAAAGTGTGGAGCATTTTCTTATTGAGTTCCTCAGTAGTATATTTCAACTCCAAGATTTCATCTCAGTAACAAGTTGCATAAATCTATGGAGTTGTTGAGGAATTGATTCATCCTCATATGATGAAAGGTTTCATATTGTGGTCTGAGAGTGTCTTTCCTGATGCTTCGGATCTCATCACTCCCTTCACAGAGAGTGGAGTATCTTCCACAAGGAATTTGCTGTTTTGTAATTTTCGCACCTGATTAAGATCTCTTCTGGCAAAGCCATACTAAGCAAACTGTATGCTTTATATCGACTTTGACCTTCTTGACATCATCAAGTGACAAGTCCTTGTGCTGATAGGCTGATTCTTGTCATTATAATCCGGCCTAAGAGTGGTGGAATATAAGGACCCTCAGTGACGGACTCCCACAAGTCAGAATCTGTGTAGTTCACATGATTCCTGAACTTGATCTTCCAGGATTTGAAATCAGCTTTAGTTTCCAACTTCAGCGGTTTGATAAGATCCTCCACCAAAAGTTCATGATTAATGCAAAGTTATGAATCAAAACTTGAATGTTAAATAGACAAATCTATTCAAAGACTCAGATTAGTATTCAATGATTTGAATATAGATCTAAATCAAACAAGCAATGAGAGAATGCTTGCTGAATGATAAGTCGCTGATTAATTGTTTGAAAATCAATTAAACATTTTAATACTGATAGATCAATTGATCTAAATCAATGAGCACCAAGCTCTGATACCACCTGTGAATCCAAGGATCTCAATTCAGGAATTATCAGTATTAAATAAATCAAATCAATGATCGCGGAATTATCATTGATTGACGTTCAATTGTTTTAATGATTAACGATGAACACAAACACAGAAACACAATAAATATGAACTCAATAATTATTCAAAGTATCTCTTTAATTATCAGTAATGATTACAAAAAATATTAAGAATGACTATGAACAATGATTTCTGTGAATCGAATAATGTTGTTGTTGATGTGACGGCGGTTAGGGTTGCACGATAATGTAACTCTTGACAGCCGTAATATTGATTAATTGTGTTCCCCGAGATGTGAAACCTGACCATATTTATAGACGGTTGAGTTGGTTAAGGAAACACCGGATCTCTTGGGATTTGTTATTGTTGACTTGTTTGACTTCTTGGTATTTGAAATCGCACAAGTATTCTGTTCTTCCGCAGGAGTCTTGTAGTCCGCAGGAGTTTTGTTATTCCGTAGATGTCTTGGTCTTCGTAGAAGTGTTGTTCTTCCGTAGGAACTCTGTCTTCCGTAGAAGTCTTCACCATGCAACCTTGATCATCCGCAGGAATCTTCACTTGATGTGGTCTTGTAAGACATATCTACGGATTAACAATAATTTCAACGTAGATGTTTCTTACACTTGGTCAATTTCAGGAATCCTACCAAGTATATTGATTTTGCCTGTCAATAGTGACAAAGCAACACACATATATATGGGTTAACCTATAGATTCAATGCACATATATATATATACTGACTGTTATAAATATTATTACAAGACTTGATCCAAGTTCTAAGTCTATACAAATGATCTAGACCTATACAATCTAGATCTAACAACCCATATATATAGAATTGAGTTTCTCCTAGATATGATACGGGCTTCCTTTTTGTAATATTTCAGTCTTTCACTGGCCCAAATTATTACGAAACGGGAATGTCAAATATCTTGAGAATGAGATACGATCACAAACTTGAAGAGACAAAGAGTCATATACTCATCATGATTCTTGTATTCTTAATATTTGTGATCTAATCTACAAATTTTCTGATTCCGGATTTTAGTTTCTCGACTCATTTGAATCTCCGCTTTTGTATTGTTTTACTCTTTAATTGTGATCGGATTTGAGATTGGAATTCGGAACTTCTGAGATGTAGGCTCTCGGTGCAGCGGTCAAGCATCTCAGACGGTGCCGATTAGCTTCTCTTTTAAGGTTAGTTTGTTCTTTTGATTTTTTGTATTATTAATTCTATTAGCTTATTATATCTTGGTTTTGTGATTTACTGCTTTGGCTTGGCATATTATTATTATTATTGATTTCGGCTGCTTTATATTCTTCATATTTGATTGACAATTTGTTGATTAATTGTTGGGCAATATTAATTTAGGTTGTCAATTAGCTTCTTGCTTCTTGTAATCTTGATTTTTTTGTTTGATAATTAGTATTTTGTGGGTTAACGTTTAGGCATAGTAATTTAGAATCTAGTTTTTTTATGATTTGCTAATTGGTATTTTAATGCGTAGGCATAAATACAAAAGGTGTTTAAGCTGCTTTTTTGTTGTTTTATTAAATTAGACATGTAGGTATAAGTCTTGAATAAAGAAGAATGACTTTTATCAAATATTTTGAAAGGGTCTCATTTTATTTAGTTCGCTTGAAGCCCCTAAAAACATGGAGCTGAGCCTGCTTATAAAAAGTTAACATGTTAGATTTCGTGTTTATATTTTATACTTATCTAATTCTAAAGTAACTCACATATATATGTTTTTATTCAAATATGCAACATTTAGATAATGAATAGAGAATGATGGTGATAATTATTTTCTATACCATCACCGGTGTTTAATGTGTTAATCTAAATTATAAATTTTTTCGATACATTATTTGACAATAGTTGAATAAGACCATTTTAGATGATTATAAAAATACTAATTTATACTAACAAAACCATAATAATCAACAAATAAAAAAGTTTAAAATTCATCAGTTTGTTTAGTTCTCTTAATTCGATTTGTTTCAACTTTTAAAAAATAATTGTCACATGGTTTATTAAAGAGAAGATAAGAGGGGTTGGTTTGCACTCACTAGGGTGAGAGAACTCCCCGGCTTCGACTCTCATTCCCCTTCTTTGGCAGCTCGATTCCTTATCATATTTTTTATTTTATTTTTTTTATCTTTCTTTCTTCATTTTTACTTTAAGCTTTTAAACATTGTTTTCTTAAAAATTTTGTTTGGGGCGTATTTCTTTTCGTTATCTAAGGAGTGTTAAAAACTAAACCAAAAGAGACCCGCGATGACACACGGTCTTAATTCTAGTTATTCATAAACTCTCAAGATATACATGTATATTAGAGGTGCACATAGAAACCGGGCCCCCGACCCGACCTGAAACCCGACCCAAACCCGAACCGGTTTGGACCCGGTGGTAGGCCAAACCAGTTTCAACCCGGAAAAAACGGCGGGTTGGAACCGGTTTGTATATTTCTAGCTCAAACCGGTTTGGAACCGGTTACGAACCGGTTTAAAAAACCGGTTTGAAACCGAACCGGTTCAAAACCGGTATGTATCTTTTTTATATTTTAAATATATTATTTATTGAATTAAAAAATAAAAAATACCGGTTTTTGGACCCAACCGGTTAGGAACCGAGCCGAACCGGTTCCAACAGGGTTGGGTTTTATTGGCCCAAACCGGTTCCGGATCCGACCTGGTTCTTGATCAAAATTGGTTCCAAAAAATTACCTGAAACCGAACCGGTTCGAGTTCGGGGAAAAAAACCGATTTTGTATATCCCTGCTATAAAATTAGAAAGAGGTGGAAAAAGAACCAAAAATTTCCGAATGGCCCACACGTAATTAACAGGGTGAGCTGGTATGTCGTTATCAAAATAAAATGGAAAAAAAAGACTCAAAACAAGCACCTTCTCACACGCAAATAGATGTCAAAAAAAGGTGCATCATGCTTTTTATTTGACTATAAAAATAAAAATATTAGAGCCATAATATTATATTCCATTTTTAATCGTTTTGCTCATTTATATTTTAACTTTTCGGAAATGAAATCGTCAAACACAAATGGGTTAAAACTTCAAAGTAGACGAATTTTTTTCTAACTGGTCACAATCTATTAAGTTGCTCACGCAACTATTCATATTAGTTCTAAGTCGACTTTAATTAAAAATAATTATTTCTTTAAGAGTCACTATTAATTATTTAATTTATACATATTAATCAAATCAATGAAGTTATAGTTTACTTTCATCATCACATATTTACTATAACTAATCTCAAAATATTTAATAACTTTAATTTAAAACCATATTAAATATTTCTACATAATGTTTGTAAGTTTCTTTTTTTCCGCATGAGACGGTTTTTTTATATAAAATTCTTTTAAGATGTCTATTATTTAACAAAAAACTATTAAAATGTCTTTATAAAAAGAAGCCTAAACGTACGATAAAGGCGCACAACATAAAATAGAGGCGTTTGAACTACTATAGAGACGTTTAATCATACTACAGAAACGTCCGACTGTACCATAGAGGCGCTCTACCATATCATGAGTACTACTATAGAGATGCCCGAGCACTATAAAGACGGCTGGCTGTACTACAGAGGCGTCCGACCATCGTCCAACCATTAAAAGATTAAAAAAAGTTAAAAAAAAATAACATTAGAGACGAAAATGACTATGACATAACGTTAGATATGCACCGACGCCTTGTCTAGTTAGGACATTTTGAAGATAGTTAAAAAAACACAATCTGAAATTTTTCTCGAGAAAAATACATTTTAAAATTTTTTCCTGTTTTAATCTCATACCTGGTTATATCTTATACTTGGTTATAGATACCCGCTACCACTCACATGACACACACCATGTGTCTAAGAAGGGTCGAGAAAGAATATTTGGACAAAGTAATATTTTAACTCAAAAACATCACATCCTGTACAGCAATTATCCAGAGAGTTGATCGTGCAACTTATTATTATTCTTTTATATTCACACTCTCTTTTAAACACAACTTTCAGCCCTCATCACTCATTTGTTTCAAACACACCCACCACCAAATCTTTCTTTCGATCATTACGAAACAAACAAATCATCAAACACTCAATCAAATCAATGGATTGCTTCAGATCGCTCACCAGATTCTCAGCTTCCGCCATTGTTATCGTCATATTTCTTTCTTCATTACAGTTCACTTGCACAGGTTTGCACTTTTACGCGTTTTATCTATGTTTTTCTTTTGTTATTGTATTGCTTGAGTTCTCGAAGTTTCTGACTGACATTATGGTCGAATTGATTCTGGGGTTTTTGGGAATTTGATTGAACTGAGGTTTTGTCATCAATGTTTCAATTCGGTGGTGTAATTGACTGATGGGTGTGAAAGATTGTAAATTTGTAGTCATTGGTTAATGGGGTTGTTGTTGGATGATCAAATTGGTTTCTAGGGTGCGAAAGTTGAAAAGGGTTTTGATCGTTTTGGGGATTTCTGATTCAGAGGCTTTGTTGACTAATGGGTTTAAGAAATTTCAGACATCGATGAATATTGTGATGAAAACTTAGTAAGTTTTATGTGGTTGCTCTTTGATTAATGCTGAAATGATTTGATTCTTATTGTTTTTTTGATGATCTAGCTCGTCTGAAAATGAATTATTTAGTCATGTGTTTTATATATAATCTGTATTGACATATTGTAGATGAAGATCACTAATGGTCAAGTGAATTTTCTATTGTATTCTAGATTGATCATCAACTCTAATTTGTATGTCTGGTTATCTCAAATTCATATAACAAAGAACAAATTTACTATCTTTTTTGGGGTAGACTTTTGTCATTCAAGATCAATATTGACTTGGTTATAAAAATTTTCAAAGAACAAAAAGTCTTCTTAATCATACTGAAAAAGTAGCTTAATTCATATTGATGATGAAGCTCAAGAGTTTAAAATCCCCAATTGATTTTCCTCAAGAATCAAGATTGACTTAGTTGTAAACTTTGTTATGAACTTATGATGGTGCATACGCTGATCGAGCATCCTGGATCCACCACCGCTTGACGCTCATGCCGATAGATAGGGGCACTGAGGGTGTGGTAACTTAGTATATGGTTATTTGTTTGCCTTGCAGTTTGTCATAATATTACCTTCGTGGTTATTTCTTATGAAATTTTTGTGGTTTGCCATTTGAATCAGCTCGTTAATTGGATTATTTATCAGACTCCCTTCTTCTGTACTTGCAGAAGCATATGATGCACTTGACCCGAACGGAAATATCACAATCAAGTGGGACATTATTAGTTGGACCCCGGATGGCTATGTTGTAAGTATCATCAACTCAAGCTTCCCTCATTCAGAATTTTCTAATTGTAAAAAATATATATCAATTCAATACCTCTGGTGTTACTGATTGCCATTGATATGATCAATAACGGTGGCAAAATTTTCTAATCATTATAATATGTATCAATTCAATAATTGTCTGCAATTTTTCTTGTGTAAGGGTGGGAGAGCAAAAGTACTTGATATATGATTTTTGAACACCACTACTAATAAAGTTATCTAATTTATAATTTGTGTAGGCTGTTGTTACTATATACAACTTCCAACAATATCGCCACATTTCATCTCCAGGGTGGACCTTAGGTTGGACCTGGGCTAAGAAGGAGGTGATATGGAGCATGATGGGCGGTCAAGCCACAGATCAAGGAGATTGTTCAAGATACAAAACTTCACCTCCACATTGCTGCAAGAAAACACCTACAATTGTTGATTTACTACCCGGGACTCCTTACAATCAACAAATAGCAAATTGTTGTAAAGGTGGAGTTATCAACTCATGGGCCCAAGACCCTGACAATCACGCCAGCTCGTTTCAGCTTAGTGTCGGTGCAGCTGGAACCTCTAACAAGACGGTTAAGCCGCCCAAGAACTTCACATTGCTTGCACCGGGCCCTGGGTATACATGTGGACCAGCTGTTGTTGGTAAACCATCAAAGTTCTTAAGTGCAGATGGAAGAAGAGTGACTCAGGCTATGAGTGAGTATTATTTTATCAAAGTTGTAGTCGTAATCATGTGAAATTACCATTTTACCCTTCCAAGATTTCTAATTTGGTATGTGGGTTTGCAGTGACATGGAATGTTACATGTACATATTCTCAGTTTCTGGCTCAGAAAACCCCTACTTGTTGCGTGTCTCTCTCATCGTTCTACAATGAGACTAT
Organism: Flaveria linearis; assembly: GCA_024085815.1. Taxonomy (NCBI): domain Eukaryota; kingdom Viridiplantae; phylum Streptophyta; class Magnoliopsida; order Asterales; family Asteraceae; genus Flaveria; species Flaveria linearis. The sequence goes on along the minus strand of CM044016.1, from coordinate 38,682,813 downwards.
TGTGCCATGTCCGACGTGCACTTGTGGATGCCAAAACAATGCTACTCACCCCGGAAGTTGTGTGAAGTGTGTTTACTCTTTTTAAACTAGACTGATTCTTAAATCTTATCTTTTTTACAGTATTTATCGTTGTATCTAATTTTTCTTCAAATTTTCTAACTGTTTGCAGCGCGAACTCACCATATCTAGCTTCAGTAGTTAATGGACCTGGTAAAAACAGCTTAACACCCTTGGTTCAGTGCACGAAACATATGTGCCCGATTCGTGTTCATTGGCACGTGAAGCTTAACTACAAGGAATATTGGGGGTGAAAGTCACGGTTACAAACTTCAATTACAGGATGAACTACTCACAATGGAATTTGGTCATCCAACACCCTAACTTTGACAACCTTACTCAAATTTTCAGCTTTAACTACAAACCATTGACCCCTTACTCTTCTATAAGTAAGTATTCTTTTTTTGGATGATTAATTAATGCATGAAGTTTAAAACACATCTAATGGTGATTTATCACTTATTTTGTCTACAGATGACACTGCTATGCTATGGGGAGTTAAATTCTATAATGATTTTCTTAACCAAGCTGGACCGATGGGAAATGTTCAATCAGAATTACTTTTTCGAAAAGATAAAGCGACTTTTACCTTTGAAAAGGGCTGGGCTTTTCCGCGTAGAGTTTATTTAATGGTGATAACTGTGTTATGCCACCACCAGACGCCTACCCGCATCTCCCAAATGCTAGTTCTCGTGTTAAATTCTCAATACTCGTTTTATTTATGGCATCTTTGATCTTCTTTCTCTTTGAGTAACTGATACAGGTATGTTTCATATTAAAACAAGAAAACTGAAGCATGTCATATTGTGGTTGAATTCACCTCTTTTGTAACATGCATCATTTTGTAAAGTGCTTGAATCTTTAGTGATGTTTAAACTTCTACCAAAAAGTAACAGTTTTTGTTCTTTACTTGTAATACAATACTCTACTTTTAAACTTCACTTGGTAACTTTTCTTGTGTTAAATCGTATCTCTTAACATATACAAAATCTTTGTAGTTCAATAGAGTAAGATAACCAATAACCAATAATGTAAACGGGCCAACTAGGGTTTCATGAGCAGAGTTTGGTAGGAATGGGTATGATTCCGGTGGAGGAAGCATACATTCTTCACCGTTGAAGTAGACTTTCCTAGGGAACGCCCAACCTTGCTTGAAAGTGAACGTATTTTGATCCTTTTGTAGTAGCAACTCTGACTGTACATTTCCAGTTGGCCCTGCTTCCATTAGAAGATCATTGAAGAATTTCATCCCGTAGAACATGCCGGTATCGTCTGCACACCCAAAATAGCCGTTAATTGCTACATCAACACATAGTTACACACACAATGCGTAATGTTCTGATAGTCAACAATAAACTCAGTCTTAGTGAAGAAATATGGTTCCTCTCGTGTACACATTAGTACTCAATGTCATATAGTGTATTGGGCATCACTTACTTATAGATCCGTAAGGAACGAGGGGCTTGTAGCCGAAGCTAAAAACTTGAGTAACATTATTGAGATTAGGATGTTGAACCACAAGTGTCCACTGTGTGTAATTCATCCTGTAGTTGAAGTTTGTTATTGCCACCTTTGCTCGCCAGTAGTCTTTGTAGTTTTGCTTTACGTGCCAGTGAACCCTCACGGGACACATATGACGAGTGCATTGAAGCAATGGTGAATTGTCTTTTCTTGGCGTATTTACTCCAACAACACTTAAAAGCTTAGAGTCACTCCTATAAGCATAATCCAGAACATTACGTGTTAGAAATTTTATAAAAGCCGCAATTTATGTTCTAAGAAATTGTAATCTTACTTGACGCATTTGTTCTTATTTTCACAACCACACGCACACGTAGGACAAGGGGTGATTGTTTCGTTGTAGAATGATGAGAAAGACACGCAACAACTTGGGTGTTTTGAAGCTAAAAACCGCGAGTAGGTGCATGTCACATTCCATGTCACTGCGTGTGCATAAGCCACTCATTAGTCTTTGACCTCGAGTCAAAGTCAAAGTTAAACTATACCTTAATTAAGGGAATGAACTCTTACTTAAAGCCTGAGTTTTTCTTCGGCGATCAGGAGTGAGAAAAGTAGTTGAAGGAACAACCTTTGCCGGTCCACATGTATACCCTGGTCCAGGACCTAGAAGAGTGAAGTTCTTCGGTAATTTGACCGTCTTGTTTGACGTTCCAGCTAGCCCAACGCTGACCTGGAAGGCCGAGACTGAAGCTGACGGATCTTGACCCCATGCTGCCACAACCCGCCTTTACAACAGTTGGAGAATTGTTGGTTGTACGGGACACCAGGTAGCAAGTCCACAACCGTAGGGGTCTTCTTACAACAGTGTGGCACATTTGCTTTGAACTTTGAACAGTCTCCTTGTTCAGTGGTCTGCGCCCCAACCATGGACCATATCACTTCTTTCTTAGCCCATGTCCATCCAAGGGTCCACCCTGGAGTTTGTATGTGTCGGTACATCTGGAAATTGTTCATCGTTACAGCTGCCTGTAGACAAACATCAAGAAAACGTCAAATCTTTAAGGTAAACTTAAGAAAACATCAAGAATCACTAAAATTAACATGCTTTTTACCACATAACCATCTGCGGTCCAAGACATTATATCCCATCTGATCGTTATGTTTCCAGTTGGATCTAGAGGATCATAAGCAGCTGCAAAACGATCATGTTATTAGAGAAAGTCACCTTCTTGCAGGCGTACGAATTTGAAAACATGTAATACCTGAAAAAGAACATAACGCAAGAAAGATCCAGGTATAGACAATGATTCTCATATCAACGTTTAGTGTTTCTCGAAGCCAAACCTCAAAACGCAGAATGAGCAAATTCACAGGTTCTTTGGTTGGATGTAGCAGGTGTTAATATGTTATAGATCTTGAAGATGGTTCACTACTGGTTGTTAGATTTTGAAGTGTTATATATATATATATAACATGCGTGCGCCCGCACATTGTGTAATTTATAAATTTGTCTGTTGGGGTATCTGTTTCTTGAAGCAAAGACTTTATGTGATGGGGTGAAGCACAGAAAAGAGAAAAAAGAGGGGAGTTATCATCCCAACAGCCACATGTTGTGTCAAGAATGTGACAGTTGATCTGATTTCATTATACTCAAACCATCACATTGCTACTATAAGTCCTTTTTGCATTAGAAGCTTGATTGACGTTTGGACATAGTGAGAATTGGGTTCGTTCGGGTTGTTGTTGATGATTTATGGGGTATAATTGTCATTTTACATGAAAACGACATGCTAACCGTATGATTATGTGATTTTAAAGTAAAAGATTGAGTAATCAAAGAAATTCTTTGGCTTGTTAATAGTTCTTATAATGTGATTATTCTAGGTTTTTCTAGTTTTGAATCTAACTCTGATACCTAAAGTGTTGTGGATGATCATTCTAGTAATCAAACTCATTCATGATTCAAAACATAAGTTCACCTAACGTACATAAAAGTTGCTTCAGTGTAAGATCGCATCTCATCATTTTTCTGATAGTATTTTAAGTTTCTTTTGAGACTTTCAAGTCTTGAAAATCAATAATACACAACACTCAAAATATGAAATAACTCTTTGTTGTGTCGTATTTTTAATATTTTTTTTCCAAATCTTTCTTCTTGTTACTTACGCTGTGTTCCCGAGTTTACTTAACGAAAGAAAAGAAATAAAACACTTTCTTTTCTTATTTCTTTTCTTTTTCATTCTCTTCTTTTCTCTTCTCTTCTTTCTTTCTTTCCTCTCTCTATTTCCTTCTATTTTGAAATGATTGTTTTTATCCTTCTTTTTCCTTCCGGTTCCTTCCATTTCCTTTTTTTCTCGCCTTAAGTAAACTCGGGAACATGAATTTCTAACAATCCTTTCATTTTCTTTCATTAAAAAAAACTCTGGAACACAACTATTTCTTCTTTCCTTCTATTTCTTTTCTTTTCTCTCCTTAAATGAGACTCGGGAACACAGTGTTAGAACACTTTTGGAATTTCATCTCTGTTAGGTCACCCGGGGCACCCCATGGGTAAGGAGCTGGGTTCAAAGAGCTTGTGTGGAACACCATTGCCGGTGCCATGGTTAGGCTCGGCTGGCTCCTTTGCAGCCTACGTAACCCGATCACGCCATACTAGCCATTACAACGACTCTTTTGTGATCGTTAACTAATAAAAAAATTACTTATTTTACACTATAAAATACAACCCACCCATTTATAACATTTTTTTCACTAAAAAAGAGCACACCTACGAAAACAAAATACAACGAATACGCGTTTTATATTAGAAAAAATTTCTCCGGGCTTCGATGACGATTCATCTGAATTTATCAAAGAAGAGTTTATGTTAAAAGTGCTTGTAAAATCACGCATCATAGACTGATATGATCATGTTAAACACATCGTCAGTTTTTTGAATTTTAAACATCCAAGAGTAGTACAATTATTTAATGTTTTTAATGTAATTTTTTATTTCATTTTGTAATGTTTTTAATTTTTATTTGATAAATTATTTAATGTTTTTAAATTTTATCTAATGGAATATGTAAAATATTTTATTTTGTATTTAATTTACAAAAAGAGTTTGAGGTTGAAAGTGAAGTGCTCCGCCTACTCTTAGAATTTGATCGAGCTTGTTATTCCAAGCCTCGGAACTTGTCTTAAACCATACAAAGCCTTTGTTGATTTATTGATTTTGTATTCTTCACATTTCATCTTCTTAAGCCTTCCGGTTAGGATACATAGACATCTTATTTTACATCTAAGTGATGAATTTTGCATTCGTTCGAGGAGGCTAGCACAATTAGCCACCAAATGGTTTCAATACATGCCACAAATGCAAACACTTCACCAAAGTGGACTCCGGGTTGTCGAACATAACTGAAAACCCTTTGTCAGTTGTTGAGCTTTGTGTTTGTTTATCGTTCCATCTGCATTTTTCTTAACCTTGAACACTCATTTTAAACCAATAGTTTTATGCTTTCCAAATGGTGTGATTGGAGTTCACATCTTGTTTTTGTCTATGGAGTTGATCTTAATGTTCATTGTTTGCATCTAGGGCTGTAAACGAAATGACCGAATACGAACGGGGCCTTGTTCATATTCGTTCACTAAGAAAATAAGTTGTTCATGAACTATTCACGAATACTTAGCAAACAAGATTTCTTGTTCGTGTCCGTTCATTAAGGAAATGAATCTGTTCATTAACTATTCACGAACATAAACAAACGCAAACGAAGGTAAATGAATGCACACAAATGTTCATGAATATCAATGAACACAAACGAAATTTCTTAAAACAAACAAATACAAACCATCGTATATTAATTTTATAATTAAAATCACAAACATTATGTAATATCCAACAAATATAAATAAATAATTAACATAATTATCTCAAAAATAACTTTTAAATGAAAGAATACAAACGAACGTTAAAGGACACATTATCGAACGTTCACAAACATAAGTAAATGAACGCGACCTCTGTTCATATTCATTCGTTTAACTAAACGAACATAATTTTCTTATTCGTGTTCGTTCATTTATTAAATGAATGATCATAATCGAACTTCACGCCGTACGGTTCACGAACTTTTCGCCGGTTCACGAACTTTTCGCTGAACGTTCGGGTCGTTTACAACCCTATTTGCATCTTTGCTTTTCTTAGCTTTTTGAAAACTTGATGGCTCATCGTTTATTGTCAACAAAATGCTTTCATGTCAATTGTGGAGCTCAAAACATTGTGATTTTTATTTTGTTTGGAAGGACGATACTCGAGTGGGCTAGGGCTGAACGCGGTTGTTTTGCGCTTCTGTTTGGGCTACAACTGGGCTTTTTGGGCCTGTTCGTGGGTCGTGATTGCCTCTTTGTTTTTTTCATCCCAATTCCACCCTGCTTTTTCATTAAATATTGAGTTAATATCGGTTTTCGTCCCTAAGTTTTATAAATTGTATCCATTTGAGTACCAAGCTTTAATTTGTCTCTATTATTGGCTCGAGTTATACAAATTGCTTCTGATTTTATCCTTTTGACTAACGGTGTTAACGGTTTCCGTTAACTAAGTGCTAAATGAATGTTAATTGACCAAAATACCTCTTTAAATATTAACTTATAAAGTCTGTTATTATCTTATTTTATAAATAAATTCAACACCCCATACGCACCTCAACCCCTTTACTCATGATCTTCATCATTCATACATCATCATAATCATCAGAGTTAATTACACAAATAGTCCCTGTGGTTTAGCACGGATCCCAGGTTTGGATACTAACCTTTTTACTAACATTTATGAGTATTGTACTTTAAAAATCATAACAGAGTACAGTATTAGGACTAACGCCCGTTTGTTTTTAACAGAATACCCCCACGTGCCAAGCATGTGAGGGCATTTTAGTCAATTTATTTACCACCATAATCTCAGACCCTAATCATACAATCGTTCCCCGTATATTCACCCAAATTTGAAACCATTCTCAAATCTAGGTCAAAATGAACAACGCTTGGTCAATCAGGAATGAAGACGAAGAATTTGACTATGAATGCGTGTATAGTAAGTGTTTTAAACCAATATCTTGCAGAAAAATGACAACTTTTTTGAAACCCTTTATGATTTTTGCAGGTGTTCATAATTATCTGGATTACTTTTCATTGGAGGTTCACCAGGATGGATCATTTGTCATCAACGAATAAAGTGAAAAGGTATATGTAGATGACAGCTTAAGGTATGTAGATTTCGTGCCGAAGGAGCATTTCTCTGTATTAGTTGTAGATGAGATTGTGAAGGAGTTATGTCACAAGGACAATTGTAAGATGCGTTATAGTTATCTTGTTCCTGGTATTAGTTTAAGTACTGGTTTGAGGGCATTAGAAAGTTACGGAGATGAGTTGGAATTTTTAGTTTATGTTAGTGATAATTTTTGCCTAACTCTGTTTATTGAAAGATTTAAGAATGTAGATAATACAAATGGTCCTGATGACATAGTAGATGAAGCAAATGAAGTAGAAGAGATTGAAGTGGATATGATGAATTTAACAAGAATTTTATTGCAGAAGATGATAATGAAGTAGGGGATGATAGTGATAATGTTGTTGATGAAGACTACTTGAGTGATGAGTCATTTGGAACATCTACATCAGAAGTAGAAGATGAGAATGAAAAGCAAAGGAGAAGGGCTTTTAGAAGAGTTAGAAAACAGTAGGAATGTTGTAAAGATCCATGTAGTTTCTATGTTGGGCAACAATTTGGTACCAATGTTGAGGTTAAAGCTTTAATCAAAAGATATGCAGTGAAGACAAGGAGGGAGCTGGCACTATACATGAATGATCAAGAAAGGGTTCGAACTGTTTGTAGAGGAGCAATACCCAATTTTGAAAAAGGCCCAAGTCAAGGCCCAACTAATTTGGGAGAGTGTTCAAATGGTCATTTAGGAGAGTGTTCAAGTAGTCAAAAGACGACAAAACGAGTAAGTGTTTCTGGTCAAACTATGGGCCCCAGTAAAAAAGATGGTGGAAGAAAAACCCTAGAAAATCCAAACAAATATCCCTGGGTCTTGTATATTTCCAAACTAAAAAATAAGCCTACATGGATGGTGAAAACATACAACCCTTAACATAGATGCCTTCCATGTAGATTTGTTAAAGCCTTTACATCAGATTGGATCTCAAAGCAGTTGGTTGTAGAACTTGAGTCAAATCCAGGCATACCAATCAAGGCTATTCAGGAGCAACTACAGAAAAGGTATGAAATGTCAGTATCTAGAATGAAGGCATTTAGGGCTAAGACACAAGCATCTGAGAAGTTGATGGGTGATTATACTAAGCAGTATAATGAGTTAAGGGATTATGGATTTGAATTGATGGTTAGAAACCCAGGAAGCACAATTAAAATTGAGACTGAACCAGAACCAAATCCTACATGTAATTTCAGTGTTTAAGAGAATCTATGTATGTCTTGGTCCATTGAAACAAGGATTTAAAGCTTGTAAAAGAGATATGATTGGGTTAGATGGGGCATTCATGAAAGGCCCTTTTCCAGGTCAACTACTAACAGCTGTGGGTATGGATCCTAATAATGGCATATACTTGGTTGCCTATGCCATAGTGGAAGCAGAGACTGCAAATTCTTAGGCTTGGTTTTTGATATTCTAGGAGAGGATCTAGAGTTACAAGTGAACTCTAACTTCACATTTATATCTGACAGTCAGAAGGGTATTATTCCAGTAATAAAAAAGTTATTTCCAGCTGCAGAACACAGGTACTGTCTTAGACACATACATCAAAACATGAAGCTACAATGGAGGGGTAAGGCATTCAAAGACATGGTATGGGGTATAGAATCAGCCACTACACTTTAAGAATATGAAAGGAAATTGCAAGATTTGAAGAGTATGAATGTTGAAGCATACAATTGGTTAACCCAGATCCCTGTTGTTCAATGGACTAGAAGCCATTTCTTAGGTAAATTCTTATTTCTCATGAATTTATGTGTTAATTTGACATGTTCATAATCATGTGCTTAATTGATATGCATATAATCATATGCTTATAGGTAAAGCAAAGACTGGTGTTCTCTTAAATAACATATGTGAGGTGTTCAACTCAAGGTTGGTTGATGGTAGGGATAAACCTATTATAACAACATTAGAGTTTGTTAGAGAATACCTAATAAAAATAATTGTAAATGTTATGAAAGTCATTGACAAGAGTGATGGTTTGTTGACACCAAGTGTGACAAAAAAATTTGAGATCATTAAAAAAGAAGCAACCAAGCTAATTGTTAAATGGAATGGTGGTTCAAAATTTCAAGTGACAGGGTACAATAGTGAGCATTGTGTGGTTGATGTAGCTCAAAAGACATGCTCATACATGAAGTGGGAACTGTTAAGCATACCCTGCAAACATGCTGTTGCAGCAAACTGGGATATGTCTATTAATGGTTTGGAGGTGGATATACCAGAGAAGTGGTTGGATTCTTGTTTCTGGCTACAGACATGGAAGGAGGTCTATTCCTACAAGATTGTACCCATTATGGTAGAAGCATGTGGACAATAGTAGACTGCCCTACAATTTTAAAGGAACCTAAACATTATAAACCAATTGGAAGGCCAAGAAAAAATAAGGAAAAAAGATCCAATTGAGAGGGAAGATGAGTTGGTCAAGCAAGGGAAGCTTACCAGAAAGTGGAAGACAATCACTTGCACTATATGTGGAAAGAAGGGTCACAAGAAAAAGACTTGTATTGGACAAGTGGCACCATCCTCATCTGTTGTTTGATCTTTTTATATTTGTTATGTTTGGCATGTAAGATATTTGCACTTTGGTAGTTATTATGTTTGACATTGTTATCTTTGGTATGTAAGACAATTGTAGTTTTATAAAACTGCACATTTTGGTTTGAATGTATATAGTATGGTCATGGTTAAAGTTTGGTTAAAACTGCACTTTGGTATGTTTGACATTTTGATTGTTGCACATTTTGGTTGTTGCACATTCATTACAATCAACTTCAAAAGCAGCTTCATGACAAGAAAAACACATTTCATTACAAAAGCAGGTTCATTACAAAGGAACATTTCATTACGAAAGCAGGTTCATTACACAGCTTCATAACAAAACCATATTCAACCCATTACAAAGAACACATAAAACCCAAACAACACAAACAAACACCAACTTCCTATCAACAACATGTTTTTATGATGTACTTCATCTTTCAGAGCTCTGGTCTTGTTCTCATAATAGGTTTTAGATTTCAGCAACCCTTGAATGTTATCGGTTGCTGTAGAATATATCGGAGGATCAATCCATATAAAGAAATTACACTTGGATTTCTAAAACAAAAACCTTTGTTAGTACACATGAAGAGCATTTAAGAGTAGAATTTAAAAGAAATTACCAATTCTGGGCAAGTATAAAAGCGACGTCCGGGGTTTTCTTCGTCTGTGATGTTTTGATTGTGGCTAATCTTCCACATTTGCAAAACACCATGATTGAGTTTTTTCTTTGACTTCGTAGTCTAGAGTTTGAAATGAAGAAGAAGCAGCTTTTGAGGGTGGGTTTATTAATTTGAAATGTTGGTACATAAATTAACTAAAATGCCCGCACGTGCTTGGCACGTGAGGGGTATTCTGTTAAAAACAAATGGGCATTAGTCCTAATACTGTACTCTGTTATGATTTTTAAAGTACAATACTCATAGATGTTACTAAAAAAGATTTGTACCCAAACCTGGGATTCGTGCTAAACCACAGGGACTGTGTAACATCCCGTATTTTATTTTATAAAACAAATAAGTTACATACGTTGACGTTAAATTCCAATAATTACAATAATAATAATAACAACAATAATAATAATAATAATAAAGTCCAGGGGGCAGTTTTGTAAATTTTGAAACTTTAAAAGAAAGTTTAAACATAAAATGCTAATAATTTAAAGTCGAGGGACCATTTGTGTAAATTCCAAAACTTTCAACCCAAACCCCCTGCCCACCTCGTTTTTCCGGTCGCCGGCCGGCGATGCTCCGGCGCGGCGCCGGCGACCCTCGAATCTACTTAAAACTTGCTTTTCAATCCCCACAAACGCACCAAATCGGTCGTGGGACAGATTCCCACAATAATACATGCTTTAATTGGGGTAAAACCATCCGGATTATAGGTAGTGCACCACTAACCGAACCCACTATCAAATACCTAACCTAATCCACTCAACACTAATTTATAATCTAATTAATCACACCTAAACAATCATCTATATAAATCTGAACGTATACTGCTTCCAATTTCATCCAAAACAGACACTAACATCATCATCGATTCCCCTCTTCTTGCGAACCTGCAACTCTACCGAAATCCACCTTCCGAACTCACTAAACTGAAATTGATAGAGGGCTTAGGGTCGTCAACATCCTTTGAAGCTCACACAAAGTTAATTGGATTAACATCATCATTTGAACCTCAATTAAGCTCGGTCTCAGTCGCGACTGTCTATCGTTCGTTCTTATCATTCCCTACATCAAATCAGGTAATTAAACATGGTCATAAACTCGACTTTGGTTGGGTAATAAAAGCCCCAATGTTGATTTCATTATCATGATCGAATTGATGTTCAATTTGATACGAATTGAATTAGGATTTATGAGATTTGGGGGAGTTGGATTAAAATGGTTTAAATTTATTTGAAACCAATCGTACCGCGGCTGCGGCCTTTGGTTCACTGGTACCCGGTCCACTTGCGATTCATGAGGTCCCGGGTTCGACCCCGAGGACCCTCATTTATTTCTTTAAAGGCTTATTTCAACTTTTAAAAAATACAGAAAAATACCTAAAAATTATAAAAATTATTTTATAAACTCTGTTTATTTTTAAACCACCAAATTAATTTTCTGAAATTTATTTTAACATTAATTTATTTATTTTATTATTATCTTTTAAAACAAATGATTTAATTAGTCTAATTTTTATAAAAATGGACACTATATTGTGTTTAATTATGGATTAACCATGAAAATTGTAGAAATTATACATCTTGTAATTTTACAAATTATTTACAAAATACTATTTTAATTAATGGTATAGATTAATATCTTATTATTAATCAAAATACTATTTTTTTATTATCCTTGGATAATTATAAATTACATAATTGAACCACGTCATTCTTATATTTAATATCATTTCAAAATATCAAAACATACATAAATAATCCTTCTAAAGGAATCATAATGTAAATAAATAATTTATAAACTTAATACTTATTAAAAACCTCATAATTCTATCAAAACCTTAATCCTTGATTTAACAAACTTAAATCTTGTAACATATATACGTCTACTTGGGTGCGTGTCGCACGTCAAACCGAACCGACCCGAATCCGACCAAATGTATTTATACGCGTTGAACACATTTTAAAAACTTAATTACAATTAATAATAGGTTTTGATCTTGTTTGATCGTGCATTGCCGTCATTCTTTGAAGCTCTTGTTCATTTCATTACATCAGTTCAAGGTGAGTTTACAGCCCCACTTTTACTTTATACTATTTTCGGAGGAGAGAAACATGCTGTTTTCATAAACGTTACATTATATTGGGTTTTTGTGATACTGCATATACATGATACTATGTTTGTATATTTTGCCCTTCAGACCGTTAACACGCAAGTAGCGAGGTGATTGTTAGTAGATCTACTGGGATTGACATACCCCGCCCGGGCTAGTCGCGCTAGCTGGTCAAACGGGTGAACGATTATCCTGTTTTACTGTGTTGTGGTGTGGGATCCACAGTCGGGGCCTACTTTATTATTTGATTACATGTCAGCTCGGTCGCGACTTCATACACATAGTGATCATTATGGACTAGCTACCCATTATATGCTTTGATTACAAAATCCGGGAATTTCATTACTGATACTTACTGTTTACTGATAAACCTGTGAACTCACCAGTCTGGTACTGACTTTGCATGTTTTCTCTCTGGACATTGATGTGGCATGTTTAGGAGCACAGTATCCACTGCATGTCATTCCACGTTCATCCTAAACTGTTTTCGGGATTTAATTTCATGTACTTCACATAAATTGGATTGGACGCGTGTTTGCGTGTTCCAAAACCGTTGCTAAATGTTTTCTGATTTCGCTTCCACAATACTTAAATATATTTGGTTTTTTTCATTAAAATTAATCAACTTATATGATTTGTAATTATCGAGTCGTTTGGTGTAACTGATTCTTATCTGAGATCCTGGTTATGTCACACGCCTGACGGTAAAACCCCATATGTGGAAAATGAGGGTGTGACAGATTGGTATCAGAGCATTAGTTATTGTGAACTAAAATGAACTTTGCATCTCATTTGCATTGCATTTTAGACTATAGCTGGATTTGCATTAGTTACACAAACATAGATTACTAAGCAATGCTTACTTAATTTGGTTGCCTGAGAACTTTTGCCTTAACATATCCCTGTGAGCTTACGACTACAGGGATGGTGACTCCGAGTTGCTGTGAGTCACGGGAAGGGTTACTTATGAATTTCCTGAACTTTTGGTTACCCGAAAACCTTAGCTTTAACATATCCCTGTGACACATAGACACTTGTATTCTGGATTTCCTGGCAAAAGGCCTTCGGGCTAAGGCAAGCATATCGTATAAATCTCATTGTGAGACCAGTTATGCTTACCCGGGGATTTCTGGGATGAGTGATAAACTATGGTCAATACACAGGTCTCTAAGGCAAATGAGTCATTTTACCTTGACATCTTCTAATACTAAATCCGACCCTAACATGGTTATGCCTGAAATCCTGAAAGTATAGGCAACTATCATTAAACATATTGTGCTATATGCCTGGAGTTTACTTGTTACTATATACTATTGGAATACTAATGGCTCATGGACATGAGGACATTATACAAATCAGGCTTGATGAGTGTTGGCAATACTATGATGTTAACTTGGGGTAAGTGGAGCTAGGGTGACCATGCAAGGTAAATTACCATTACGGGTGCACACGTAATTACAATTTGCACTGCATGAGAAGCCTGGCAAATCTTACCATGAGGTAACAGTCAGGAGTATCACAAGTTCTCTATTCTATACCCTATGGTGTGCTAGGATCATAATTATAGCAAGACTTTGTTAAGGGTAACAAAACATTACTAACACTTACTATTACATAAGTCCTGTCCTACTTAGAGCCTTCAGGGTATTTCCAATCATGACATTGACTGCTTAGAATGAAAGTGGACTACAGGAAATATAGAGGAGTGATGATACTCTCTACACGTACATTACGTTACTCTTTGGAATGATGCTAAGGAAAATTAGGATGTCGTGTAACCGGTTTAAGCGTCACTCAAGGTATATCGTGGATGTGGTGGGAACGCTGCGGGGAACCCTATATATAAGCATCACCGGTATACTAAGAATGTGCTTAAACTGGGCTACGTGATGATCTTGATGGACCGAAGCATGTGTTATTGGAACTTGATTATGTGATTATATGTCTTATGTGAATCCTCTTATACCTTGAATCTTATTAATACACATACAAATTCTCAAAATCATATTCAAAGGCATTGGTGCCTAAATCACATGATTTCCAAATTTCAAATTTCAAATCTCAAATTGATACTCATGGTTTTCAAATTCGTCAAGGTCTGTGCCTTACAACTTGAAACATGTAATGCTGGAAGAGCGTGATGCCTGTATCTCGGGGTGTTCTGTCTAGGTAAGGTATTCGTATAAATCCAAATCAGCCGATGGATTTGTCCACCTTACCTGGGAACCCTCGGGATGAGTATCTGCTTATAGGTACGCATGTCTTCAACAAAGTTATGGTTGACCTAATACTTTGATTAGTCAACGTACTCGCTTCGAGTTACGAATCAAACAATTACACTCGGAACATCTCATTGTTATTATGTCAAATTCCCGATTGTCGTTTTAATGCGGTATAGCTCATATTACCCAAATCTCATAAAATATCTTAATGATATTTCAGGATGTCTTCTATCAGCCCTTCTGTTACTTCTATAGCTCGTTTCACCTCTTCTGAAAACGAATCGAAGCCTGAAAAGATTCTCTTAGCATATCTAGTGCAAACATTTTCTAATACAAAATCTAAACCTGAGGATGTGATGCTTGATGCACCAGACTCGTTTGAAGAGAAAGAACCCATAGACCCTGTTGTGCTCACTCTACCTGCTGTCGCCACTGCACCGACTAATCCTGTGGAACCTAACCCTGCTGCACTTGTAGTTTCAGTAGCATCTACAGACCCCGTCACACCAGCTGATCTTGATTCGCTCACTCACGTTACGCCTACTATTGCACATGCTATTGCAAGGTACGCCCCCGAGGCAAGACCCCAACAAGTGAACAACGGAGGAGCCGTGAGATGGACGGCTCGAATTAGAGGGTTCCCGGCGAACCGGATTAGGATCTGGCCGCCCGCCGACGAGACCAACGTATGGGGCAACTATCCCGACCTGCCCGCGAGTCTCTCCAGTAGTGATGACGACCAGGACTGAAGTCACGCGGGCACTGATGGAGAAATAAAGACTGGAAAAAAAGTCATCTCTAGTTATTTCGTGCTTTATGTTTAGACCCGTCTAGACTATGAGTATTTGCTTATTTGGGGTGTTACTTTGGTATTTGAACATGCTTGAGACCCTAGGATTTATGATAATGAAACGTATATTATTATTTTTGCCTTGTCGTTGTGGTACTATCCTGAGAAGTCCATGAATTCCTTTCGATTGAGAATCGAATGTTTACATCTCATTGTGATGTCGAATCCAGGTTTCCTCGGGCCGGACGGAGATTGGCCCTCGAGTGCAAAGGCAGAAGGGAGCTTGACTGCAAGACCCACCCATCGAGCAGGGACGAAAGTCGGCCTTAGTGATCCGATGGTGCCGAGTGGAAGGGCCGTCGCTCAACGGATAAAAGTTACTCTAGGGATAACAGGCTGATCTTCCCCAAGAGCTCACAGGGAATTTTTATCCTATTGTGTATCGTTTTGGCGGCATGGCCAAATCAATGATGGGGTCTGTTTGGCACCTAACTGGCACCTAAATCGGACCGAACCCTTGTCAGGCTATTGTTCTCTTCTAAAGGAAGATGATGGAGAGTTGATCGAAATGCGCACTAAAGACTTTTCGAGTGATCTCCTCCAAATCACTGGTATGGCTATCGAAATCGTGATGACAAGAAGATATTGGAACATTAATTTAGAAGAGATGATGGAAGCAGGAGTTCATTTCTTGTCCTTGATTTCGTCTTCCTGATTAAATTATTCAAGATTTGAACACCATCATAACAAATTCTGCTATCTCGAACTTTGATCTTAAGCTTGAAAGCATGATCTCGGAACCTGAAAGGAGACCCGATCGTATTAGGTTGATTTTGATTCCAGGCTTGGAGCACTTAAATTCTTAAATCGATTTCTCTCCCTTTATCCTCATGTTTTGACCTAGCTATATGGAATCATTTATTCCTTATCTATCGACTTCCATTTTGAGTTATCTTCAAAACGTGATTGTGCGATGGTAGCCTTCCTAAACAATCTCTCTGCTGAAGATATTATCAACTTATGTTCATTACCTTCTAGTCATACAAATGTTCTCAGTTGTGCTTATGGTTTGTTGTGTAAGGGTTTTAACATGTTTATCAAAGCTCATATAACCTTGTTTATATGAAAACGCAGCGGATTTATATTTTAAAACATGTTAATAAGATGATTATTAAACCCATTTTAATAAAGAACCCCAAGCCATGGATCATTATACAAATGCATACAATAAAAGAACATAAGATACTTGAAGTATACAACCTTTTGGAGCTGCTGAAAAAACGAAATTGATGAGGTGAAAAGAGATGAAATGGTGGCTGATTCTTCAAGCTAGAAGACCTCAAGATGGTATACCCCAAGCCACCAACAAAGCACCTTGATTGCTAGGACTCTTGACACCAATTTTCAGCAACAAAAAACCCTTTGAAGTTGCTGAAAATCCTCCTCCTTGGCTGCTCAAAACCGTGAGAAAGGAAGAGAGAGAGGAAAGATTTCTTGCTTCTTGTGTATTTGGAAGATTGTGTGTGTTCAAGAGAGTTGTATCTTCCAATGATACATGCAACCAATATAAGAGCAAAGGTGCTCCAAACCCCAAGGGGGCCGGCCGAAATGAAGGGCCCACTTGTGGGTTTTTCCCTCCCATTTGAAACTAGTTAGATTATACTCTCTTGCATTATCATTTTATAAAATATAACCCTTACATTTTATAAAATTGTAACACACATGTTGTTTGTTATTACTTAACTAACTTAAATAATAAAACAACTAATTCCCATAAACAAATTATCCATATAATTTTGTTTATTTACAAAAGCAATGATTTAGAAAACCCATTTTCTAAATTGGTGTCATAATTTATTTGTTTGATCTTATCAACGAATAAATTATCCATTGGTGTTTGTTTAGCTTGTTATTGGGTATGACCCGACTTGGATCATATCACACTAGCCACATCAACTTATTATGCATCTTGGGCAGATCAGCTCTTTCATGTTGAACTGCGTATGTAAACTTACTTAGATATTGCTACCTTGCAAAACATGTTTACAAATACCTTTCCTATTATTTGCGTCACTTCTTGAATCGCTTTTGAATCCTTAACCTTGAAAATCATTAAAATTCTATCTTGTATTTGAACAACAAGACTCGTTATTATCCTCATTGCGATATGGATATAAAGGTTCATAAACCTTCGTAACTTGTAAACATGGGTTTGGCCTAAAGGAAAAGACGTAACTTGGTATGTGTCCAAGTGTCTTACCTTCACATATTACAAAACCTGACCTCCGTGTTCCCGTGAATCTCCTATTTAACTTTTCATTCACTAAGTGCCTCTTATCTTAGCTGTTATGATGACAATTGGTGCATTATTGACCGATTGGCTAAAAATTCAATTTGACCCATTATCTCATAACGTTGAGAAATTAATCTGTATCTGTTTCAAATATTCGTACACCGTGATATGACGTTAAAACATCGATCGTTATTTTGAATGATTGATTCATCTTCTGTTTTAATTATATTCTTAACCATTGTCAAGAACTCATTCCAAGATCTTCGCATAGCGTATTATTCTTAGACCGATGGTTGGTCAAAGGAGAAATACATATTCACAAGATATGCGTTAAAGTTGTTTCATATGGTGACGTTTGGGATTTTTAAATTCCAACGGATAACCTTTCTTATCATTGCTGGTCTTTTAATGATTTCTAGACATCACCTTACCACGAAATTATATTCTGGAAGTTGTGATTATAAGTCTAACATACCATGGTAACTTGTCATCGTGTTTTAACGTTCCATATGCCAAATCTCAAAGAGAGTCTCGCGATTCTCTGGAAGAGTTCAAATTGGCATACATTATGTCAAGAATCTTGTAAAAGATTCTATACAAGTGAAGCTTAGCCAGATAACCATTGTCAAAGTCTGCCGGAAATCTAAACATGGCCCAGAATTCACCTGGGAACGTGAGGACCAAATGAAATCCAAGTACCCGCATCTTTTCGTCTCAGCCTCCTCGTGATTAAAATTTCGGAACGAAATTCCTAAAGCAGGGGAGACTGTAACATCCCGTATTTTTATTTTGTAAAACAAATAAGTTACATACGTTGACGTTAAATTCCAATAATTATAATAATAATAATAACAATAATAATAATAATAATAATAATAATAATAATAATAATAATAATAATAATAATAATAATAATAAAAATAATAAAATCCAGGGGGCAGTTTTGTAAATTTTGAAACTTTAAAAGAAAGTTTAAACATAAAATGATAATAATTAAAGTCGAGGGACCATTTGTGTAAATTCCAAAACTTTCAACCCAAACCCCCCGCCCACCCCGTTTTTCCGGTCGCCAGTCGGCGATGCTCTGGCGCGGCGCCGGCGACCTCGAATCCACTTAAAACTTGCTTTTCAAACCCACAAACGCACCAAATCGATCATGGGACAGATTCCCACAATAATACATGCTTTAATTGGGTAAAACCATCCAGATTATAGGTAGTGCACCACTAACCGAACCCACTATCAAATACCTAACCTAATCCACTCAACACTAATTTATAATCTAATTAATCACACCTAAACAATCATCTATATAAATCTGAACGTATACTGCTTCCAATTTCATCCGAAACAAACACTAACATCACCATCGATTCCCCTCTTCTTGCGAACCTGCAACTCTACCGAAATCCACCTTCCGAACTCACTAAACTGAAATTGATAGAGGGCTTAGGGTCGTTAACATCCTTTGAAGCTCCACACAAAGTTAATTGGATTAACATCATCATTTGAACCTCAATTGAGCTCGGTCACAGTCGCGACTGTTTATCTTTCGTTCTTATCATTCCTACATTAAATCAGGTAATTAAACTTGGTCATAAACTCGATTTTGGTTGGGGAATAAAAGCCCCAATGTTGATTTCATCATCATGATCGAATTGATGTTCAATTTGATACGAATTGAATTAGGGTTTATGAGATTTGGGGGAGTTGGATTAAAATGGTTTAAATTTATTTGAAACCAATTCGTACCGCAGCTGCGGCCTTTGGTTCACTGGTACCCGGTCCACTTGCGATTCATGAGGTCCCGGGTTCGACCCCGGGGACCCTCATTTATTTTTTTAAATGCTTATTTCAACTTTTAAAAAATACAGAAAAATACCTAAAAATTATAAAAATTATTTTATAAACTCTGTTTATTTTTAAACCACCAAATTAATTTTCTGAAATTATTTTAACATTAATTTATTTATTTTATTATTATCTTTAAAACAAATGATTTAATTAGTCTAATTTTTATAAAAATGGACACTATATTGTGTTTAATTATGGATTAACCATGGAAATTGTAGAAATTATACATCTTATAATTTTACAAATTACTTACAAATGTAATTGTATGTTATTTCTTATAAAATATATTTTAATTAATGGTATAGATTAATATCTTATTATTAATCGAAATACTATTTTTTTTATTATCCTTGGATAATTATAAATTACATAATTGAACGACGTCATTCTTATATTTAATATCATTTCAAAATATCAAAACATACATAAATAATCCTTCTAAAGGAATCATAATGTAAATAAATAATTTATAAACTTAATACTTATTAAAAACCTCATAATTCTATCAAAACCTTAATCCTTGATTTAACAAACTTAAATCTTGTAACATATATACGTCTACTTGGGTGCGTGTCGCGCGTCAAACCGAACCGACCCGAATCCGACCAAATGTATTTATACGCGTTGAACACATTTTAAAAACTTAATTACAATTAATAATAGGTGTTGATCTTGTTTGATCGTGCATTGCCGTCATTCTTTGAAGCTCTTGTTCATTTCATTACATCAGTTCAAGGTGAGTTTACAGCCCCACTTTTACTTTATACTATTTTCGGGGGAGAGAAACATGTTGTTTTCATAAACGTTACATTACATTGGGCTTTTGTGATACTGCATATACATGATACTATGTTTGTATACTTTGCCCTTCGAACCGTTAATACGCAAGTAGCGAGGTGATTGTTAGTAAATCTACTGGGATTGACATACCCCGCCCGGGCTAGTCGAGTTAGCTGGTCAAACGGGTGAACGATTATCCTGTTTTACTGTGTTGTGGTGTGGGATTCACAGCCGGGGCCTACTTTATTATTTGATTACATGTCAGCTCGGTCGCGACTTCATACATATAGTGATCATTATGGACTAGCTACCCATTATATGCTTTGATTATGAAATCCGGGAATTTCATTACTGATACTTACTGTTTTCTGATAAACCTGTGAACTCACCAGTCTGGTACTGACTTTTGCATGTTTTCTCTCAGGACATTGATGTGGCACGTTTAGGAGCACAGCATCCACTGCATGTCATTCCACGTTCATCCCAAACTGTTTTCGGGATTTAATTTCATGTACTTTACATAAATTGGATTGGACGCGTGTTTGCGTGTTCCAAAACCGTTGCTAAATGTTTTCTGATTTCGCTTCTGCAATACTTAAATATATTTGGTTTGTTTCATTAAAATTAATCAACTTATATAATTTGTAATTATCGAGTCGTTTGGTGTAACTGATGCTTATCTGAGATCCTGGTTATGTCACACGCCTGACGGTAAAACCCCGTACGTGAAAAATGAGGGTGTGACAGACTGTTTGTGTAATTAACTCTAATCATCATCATCAACTTGCCCACCATTAACATCTCTACACACGTCTCATGTTTGAAGCCACCTAAACCAGCCACCGCAGCCTGAAATCATGCAGTAACCACCTCTGTCATCGCACTCCATTCGATTTAGCACTCGCTTTTACTTCTGTCTCTTTTATGCGGATTTGTGTAGGTGTTTACTATTTGTCATAGTGGAGGTGAATGCTAGAGGGTGGGGGCAGGAGGTGGTCATATATCTGAAGAGGAGATGCGATGGTGGTGTAACGGTTAGTTGTTATCGGAGACAACAATTTAGTGGCGGTGGAGGTGGGCCGAAGGCGGTCGTAAATTTAAAAAGAAGATGCGACGGCGGTGTGCTGGTCAGCTGTAGTCAGCGAAAATAGGGTGGTGGTAGTAGAGGTGGTTGTCGAAGGTTGGGGTAGAGGTGGTCGCAGATCTGAAAAAGAGATGCAACGGTGGTGTGGCAGGCAATGATGGTGATGACATTGGCGCAATGGCGATGGAGGCGGCTGCTGGAAGGTAGGGTGAGAGGTGGTGTTTTCCGATGGCAGTAGAGAAAGGAAAAAGAAAAAGAGAGGGTGAGAGGGAAAGAGAGTGTGCGCGCGGGTGTGTGTGAGAGAGAGTTTATGTGTGTGAGAGAGAGTTTGTGAGAGAGAGAGAGAGAAGTGAGAGAAATTGAAAAGTGAGAGGGTGGTGAGATTTTTTTGTAAACAATATAAGTCATTAGGGGTATTTTGTTTTTTTTTTTTAAATTTCAAACAGAAAATGTTAACACCGTTAGTTAAATGGACAAAAACAGAAACAATTTATAAAACGCAGGCCAATAATGAAGACAAATTAAAAGTTATTACTCAATTGTACACAATTTAAAAACTTATGAACGAAAACCGAGATTAACTCTTAAATATTATATGGTCTGTATGCTTTAAAACTTTTAAGTCTATAAACATTATGGTAAGTCCAAAAGTATCTATATGTGTAACAAATGAATTATAATTTTATATAAATAACAAATATCAAAGAACCCTAAGTTAACTATAGCATTCAAGTTTCTTTTTAACAAATAAATAATGTTGTTATATTAAAAGACTAGTTTAGGCATCCATTTTTACACGGATTGAATTAAAATATTAAATTAATAGTTTGCAATTAGTATTTTGAAATTATAAAATAAGTTTTCTATATAAAGTATAATTCGAATTACGTATAATCAACTACCTTAACTAATAAATTAATAACAATATTTTTTTAAACTTTCGCCTTTAAAAAACGTTTGTTTAAAAAATAATTTTTAAACTTTCCAATTTTCTTTAAAAAACTGTTTATTAAAAGTCGTTTAAAAAGTTCTTTGTATTAAAAAAATCATATTTATTTATTTCAAAAAATATATTTTTAATAAAAATATGTTTATAATTTGGAAAGAATAAATGATAGATTTAGCATTTAATATGATCATTAAATGCTTAACTATTTATGCTAATGCATGTGGCGAGTAAGATGTGAGGAAATGATATGTTGCAATGTGAGAATGTCAGAGGATGACATGTAATAAAAATTTATTTTGTTTTATTAGTATAGATTTAGAATTTTTTATCTTTAAATTACAATGGACAAGAAAAAATTAATCATATTTATATACATTGATGGTATAAGGGGCTGGATTTTATACAATAACAAGGGAAGTAAATTATACAGCAACTTTTAGTAAGGTCATGGCTTTTGTCTCTGTCGAAGTTACACCCTCAACTTTCAAAAGCTAAAGTTTTACCCCATTTACTATTTGTAACATATGCTTCTAACTCATTAACAATTTTATTAATTTGATTTTTCTTTAATATATTTCATTCCTTAATATTTTCTAAATAACTAATTAGTTGTTTTGTGTTTAATTTTTCTTCTTGACGTTTCCCGGTGTAAATTTTCTTAAAAACATAGTTGTTTTAAATAGTTTATTTTTTCAGGTATCGTAGATTATATCCAATGAAGGTAACGTGCTAGTACCGAGAAAATAAAACTGATAGCGACCGAAGAACATTGGTATCGTTATATAATTAACCGTTTTCTATCACCAGTTCAATCTCCAAAATCGAGTTGTTGCAACTTCTTACGTATCTTATATATAACTAATCATGTTAATGTTACCGCCACAACACACGTAATGAAGTTTTTAACACGACGCATCATATCACGCGAGGTTAATTTCTATTTTCATAATATGGTGTGCATCAAGCCATAACGCGTATAAACTCGTTGACCATGGTTCAGTGCCCATCCATCACGTTAACTTGTAAACAAACCAATTGGCTGTAGCACCTGGTTTTCGTTTTCTTCAACATGTAATTTTCAAAACAAAAATACGAATATTTTAATTCATCGTTTTACTTTAATCTTTTCTGTAATAATTAAACGACATGATGCTTTAGGAACTTCTCTGGAAAATAAAAATATGCTTACTTTTTAACGAAGATGCTAATTTTTAACGAAGATGCTTAATTAGTAAATAATAATCTCTAAATGAACATTTGAACTCAAAGTCAATATAATTTGCTAACGAAGATGCTAATTTTTTATAAACTCAAATTCTACAAGAGCATAATAAGGTCTTGAATTATTTATAACTATTTCGATTGATTAAACGCGGGTTATCTTTTACAACTTGATCATAAACTGTCAACCTGTTACTATTTGTTAACTTGTTTGGTTTATTTAGTTATCTGGGTTATGCACTTAAATTATAAGATTTTAAGTATGTTTAGGTTATACTTAATTCCTTCAAGACAATAAATATATTGGATGTTTAGCGAGTAAATACAATTAAATAATTAAATAGGTTAAATGAGTTAAATAGTCAACTTGCTAGATTGACACAAACACAACTCTTTTCACTAAACGGACGTGTGTTCTGCTCGTAACAGTCTGACTGTTTAAACTTAACCCAAACACCAATAAATTTTATATAGGTTCTTGTTATGTCATAAATTCGCAGACTACAAATAACTAGGATTTTAATGTATTCTTAACATGATAGAAGCTGTTATTATACGAAAATCTAAATGTTTAAAAATAAATTGATATAGTTAAATATAAATGCTTAAGGAATTTAAAACAATATGTAAATTTAGACCTTTAATGTATCAACCATATAAAGTTTTTTACAGGTTAAACCGCCAGTTGTGTTCATGTCAACAGGGAGTACTCGTGGTGTGTTCTTGTTCATGTATACGTTTGCGGCCGGCTTGATTTTCGAGTTCATGTAAAGCTTTCTTGTTTGTGTCTTATTCGACCCGTCAACCCTCGAGTTTAGCAATCCTGTACCCTTCAGTTGTTTTTCATTATCACGTCCTATGTTATGTTTAACATGAAAGGATCATATTCACTTAGTATTAAATAAATTTGGTTTTAAGAATAGAGTTGGGATATGCTACAAAGCATATAATTCCTAAAAGTGTGAGAAGTGGTTCTGGCCGTTGGATCAACTAATTAAATTAGATCAATGGTTCAAAAAAACGCGGTGGCAAACTTGTAAATAAGTGGAAAACTGCTAACATGTGGAGGGGCAAAAATGTAATTTGACAATAAACCGTCTCCGACGAAAACGTCTTCAAAATCTATTGAAAACCCTCTCCGACGAAAACTTCCATCATCGTCTTTTCAATTCGCCAACCTCGAAAACCATCTCCGACGAAATCCTAAAACCTAAGCATGCATCCCGTACAGTCGAAAACGTCTTCAATGTCTAATGAACATTCGGCAACCTCCAAAACCACAAGCATAAACTCAGAAACACTACGAATAAGTCCAATCGAAGAGCAAGAACAAACAGGTAAAACCTAATCAAGCATTATTGTGTCAAATATAACTATGCATTGTGTCATGATCTAGGGGTTTCATTGTGGAATTTCAACCGAGCATTATTGTGTCAAAAATCTATCTTTGTGTCATGTCTTTGCGAAGCTTCATTGTGTCATGGTTTGGGGATTCATTGTGTCATGATTCCTGCTAATAATATCTCTGTGAAGGTTCATTGTGTCATGATTGAGGATTCATTGTGTCATATTTTGGGGATTCATTGTGTCATGAAAGCTGCTTATAATGTGTCTTTTGTGAGTGTTCATTGTGTCATGATTGGGGATTCATTGTGTCACGATTCCTGTTAATAATGTTTTTATGAAGGTTCATTGTGTCATGATTAGGGATTCACTGTGTCATGCTTTGGGGATTCATTGTGTCATGATTCCTACTTATAATGTCTTTGTGAAGGTTCATTGTGTCACTATTGGGGATTCATTGTGTCATGGTTTGGGGATTCATTGTCATATGATTCCTGCTAATAATGTCTTTCTGAAGATTCATTGTTTCATGATTAGGGATTCATTGTGTCATGCTTTGGTGATTCATTGTGTCACGATTCCTGCTAATAATATCTTTGTGAAAGTTCATTGTTTCATGATTGGGGATTCATTGCGTCATGCTTTGGGATTCATTGTGTCACGATTCCTGCTAATAATGTCTTTGTGAAAGTTCATTGTTTCATGATTGGGGTTTCATTGTGTCATGCTTTGGGGATTCATTGTGTCACGATTCCTGCTAATAATGTCTTTGTGAAGGTTCATTGTTTCATGATTGGGGATTCATTGTGTCATGCTTTGGGGATTCATTGTGTCTCGATTCCTGCTAATAATGTCTTTGTGAAAGTTCATTGTTTCATGATTGGGGATTCATTGTGTCATGCTTTTGGGGATTCATTGTGTCATGATTCCTGCTAATAATGTCTTTGTGAAGGTTCATTGTTTCATGATTGGGATTCATTGTGTCATGGTTTGGGGATTCATTGTGTCATGATTCCTCCTAATAATGTCTTTGTGAAAGCTCATTGTTTCATGATTGGGGATTTATTGTGTCATGATTCCTGCTAATAAGGCTCATTGTGTCATGATTAGGGTTTCATTGTGTCATGGTTTGGGGATTCATTGTGTCATGATTCCTGCTAATAATGTCTTTGTGAAGGTTCATTGTGTCATGATTAGGGATTCATTGTGTCATGCTTTTGGGGATTCATTGTGTCATGATTCCTGCTAATAATGTCTTTGTGAAAGCTCATTGTTTCATGATTGGGGATTCATTGTGTCATGGTTTGAGGATTCATTGTGTCATGATTCATGCTAATAATGTCTTTGTGAAGGTTGATTGTGTCATGATTAGGGATTCATTGTGTCATGCTTTGGGGATTCATTGTGTCATAGAAACATGCTTGGGGGGTTTCAAAAGAGCATGATTGTGTCATGATTTGGGATCCATTGTGTCATGATTTGGGATCCATTGTGTCATGATTGAGGATTCATTGTGTCATGATTGTGTCATGGTTTGGGGATTCATTGTGTCACGATTCCTGCTAATAATATCTTTGTGAAAGTTCATTGTTTCATGATTGGGGATTCATTGTGTCATGCTTTGGGATTTATTGTGTCACGATTCCTGCTAATAATGTCTTTGTGAAAGTTCATTGTTTCATGATTGGGGTTTCATTGTGTCATGCTTTGGGGATGCATTGTGTCACGATTCCTGCTAATAATGTCTTTGTGAAGGTTCATTGTTTCATGATTGGGGATTCATTGTGTCATACTTTGGGGATTCATTGTGTCACGATTCCTGCTAATAATGTCTTTGTGAAAGTTCATTGTTTCATGATTGGGGATTCATTGTGTCATGCTTTTGGGGATTCATTGTGTCATGATTCCTGCTAATAATGTCTTTGTGAAGGTTCATTGTTTCATGATTGGGGATTCATTGTGTCATGGTTTGGGGATTCATTGTGTCATGATTCCTGCTAATAATGTCTTTATGAAAGCTCATTGTTTCATGATTGGGGATTCATTGTGTCATGATTCCTGCTAATAAGGCTCATTGTGTCATGATTACGGTTTCATTGTGTCATGGTTTGGGGATTCATTGTGTCATGATTCCTGCTAATAATGTCTTTGTGAAGGTTCATTGTGTCATGATTAGGGATTCATTATGTCATGCTTTTGGGGATTCATTGTGTCATGATTCCTGCTAATAATGTCTTTGTGAAAGCTCATTGTTTCATGATTGGGGATTCATTGTGTCATGGTTGAGGATTCATTGTGTCATGATTCATGCTAATAATGTCTTTGTGAAGGTTGATTGTGTCATGATTAGGGATTCATTGTGTCATGCTTTAGGGATTCATTGTGTCATAGAACATGCTTGGGGGGGTTTCAAAAGAGCATGATTGTGTCATGATTTGGGATCCATTGTGTCATGATTTGGGATCCATTGTGTCATGATTGAGGATTCATTGTGTCATGATTGGGGGGATTTGTCACACCCTCAAATTCCGGGTCTGGAATCTATCACGGAGGGGTGAGCAAACAGGATCGAACACAGTAGTTACACATGAGATGCAGTTATCTATATGATAAGTTTTAGTTAATCAGTCCATTATTATCCAGAGCATTAGATATTATATGCAGCGGAATAAATATATATTGTTTCTTAACAATACTTCTAATCATGTCTTGTTAATAACCAATATGTATCTGGAGCTCTTATATGATCCTACGTGCTCGTCCAAAAGCTCCTAATAGATACCTGAGAATACATGTAAATCAAGTGTCAACACAGGGTTGGTGAGTTCATAGGTAAGTAAAACATATTTGATAAATCATCCATTATCATTCAAAGAGGGGTTTAGTGTCAAAGTGTGAGTTTAATTTACTCACCGGTATATGAATAGCCTGTCGGAACCCTTTTTAAAAGGTGAACCCGCTATCCCACATACCCACTAAGAACAAGCCCAACAAATCCATCACATTGAATTTGTCCATGTCACTTAGTTTATTATTTCTATGTACAAGTCCAACAAATCCTTCACATAGGATTTGTCCATGTATCATAGTTTAATTTTTCCCTTTTCCTTTTATGTGTGTATTATGCCAGTTTTAATAATTCAAATCAGAGGGCGCGAATCCTCTCTTTACATTTATCCTCATATGGGTGGTAAGTGGAACTATAATGGCAAAACTTATATAGCGCAACAATCTGCCTTCCCACGGAATAGTCATCCCGAATGACAGCGAGATCTTTGTGCATCTGATAAGGACCACATGTCCAAACCTTTGTGGGGGTTAGTCACTCCCCGATAGTACTATCCAAAAGATCCCTGCCTTGTTTATAGCCCAGTTTACACAGAAGGATTTCATAATAACCATATGTAATCATAAATATGATCCAATTATTATTAACATAATACACCAAAAATAATTTGTAATTTCAATTACAACATGTATTCCAACCCCAAAATATTTAAATGATTAAAAAGGAGAATAGTTATGAACTCACCTCAGTCCTTGTGTGTGGTGTTGACAACCTAGTAAATTCCTGTTTAGGAATTATAATTCACATAAGCAAACAAATACAAATCCATAACCTAAATAAGTTAGATCTTGAAACTGGTGTTCAATTGATCTAAGGTTTGGTTCTCGGGGATTTGTTATAAACATATAGTTAAATCATTTTATTATCTTTGTTAATTCATTAATAACTAAAGATATTTTATAAATTTTAATTAATTTAATAACGATTTTAACATATCATTATATTATAGATATTATTTAAACATGTAAGTTTATATTTAATTTTGTAAGATTTTATAATTTAATATATAAAATCTAATTTATGATTATCATGTTTAAAACACAACTAGAATACTTTAATATTTTATAATTTATAAATCTAATAGCAAGATTTATAAATAAAAACAAATCATCTAAACATTATATTCTTATGATAATATTATTTTAATTGGACATATAAATAATAAATAATAACATGATAAACATAATATAATTTATCGAATTATTAAATAATTAATAATTATAACATAATAGATTTATATTCAATATAAATTATCTAATTATTAATTATGTTTCCATATTTATATTATGTATAAACATTATTTAACTATGTAAGTTTAATTTTTATAAAATTTTATAAATATTTAAATTTATAAAATCTAATTTGTATTTATCTAATCATAATTAATCCATAATTAATAATATATTGTCCATTAATAATTTTGATGATTTAAATCATTACTTAAAATCCACTTTTATAAAAATAACAATTTATAACCTTTTTAACAATTTTTATAAATAAATAACTAAGTAAATAAATAAATAAATAATAAGGTTTTTGATGAAATAATTTTCCAGAATATAATTAAATAACTTATAAAATTAACAAAGTTTATAAAACTATTTTTATAATTTTTAGTTATTTTTCTGTATTTTTAAATGGTCAAAAAGGCTTTTTAAAAAAAATGTGAAGGTGGCCGGGTTCGAACCCGCGACCACAAACACACACACCCAAGCCTAAACCAGTGAACCAAAGGCACAAGACCGCAATGGTTTCTGGTTTCAATTTCTTTTAAACACCATTTTCAATCAACCTCAATTCCACCAAGAACCCTGAACTGAAATCGATCCAATTGATCCCCCAATCGAAACTGTAAATGATTAGATTCATGGGTTTTTGATCCCCATGTAAAAACGAATTCAATGGTATATTCATTACCTGTTTTGGTTCGAGGTGATGCTCAGATTTCACGAAGAACAGTCGCGGCTAATGTGGAATCCAAACGATAATCAAACGTTGATGAAAATGCAATTAACTTCACAGGAAGTTTCTAATGAGGCTAATGATCGAAACCTTCTATCAATTTCTGGTTTCGAAGCTCGATTATGGGTGTTCTAATAAGTTGCAGGTCCGCGGGAAAGGTGAGGTTTAATCGATGTGTTAGTATGTTTTTAGATGCAATTCGAAGTGATAGTAGCTTAGGATTCTTATAGTCGATCGATTGACATAATTAATTGCATTATTGTGATGTTTAGTGCGTGTTCATAGTGGTGTCGGCCGAAAGCAAATTGGTGGACCATTAATCGCAATTTCAGGATGTTTTTCACCAAATTTAGTGCGCGTAATTGTTGTATTTTGTCCCACGTTCGATTTGGTGCGTAGTGGGGTCGAAACCGCAGCTTAAAGAGCGTCGTTTGGTCTCGCCGGAGGGCCGCCGGAGTTTGGCCGGATCCGGTGGCCGGAAATACGGGGTCGCCGGGAAGGGGGGTTGGGTTTTCAAAATTTACAGAATGGTCCCTGGGGTTTTAGAACCTTATTCTTTCATGTTATAAGTTTATAAAACATGTTTCAAAAATTACAAACCACCCCCTGGACTTAAATCAAATTTTATAATTTGTTATTATTAATAATAATAATATTATTATTATTATCATTATTTTTTTAATATATATTATTATTATTATTATTATTATACTATTATTGATTAATAATAAAAATATAAAAATAAATTGTAAATTCACATAAAATTTATATTAAATCATGAAAAATTTTCGGGTTGTCACATTATCCCCCTGTTAGAGGAATTTTCGTCCCGAAAATTAAGATGTACTGGTAATATTCTTGAACACGTTCCGCTTTCAAATGCCTTTGCCAATCATGAAGACTCTACCCTTGGCTGTATCCTTCTTTTCCCCAGTGCAATTCCTGGCAACATGGCCCTTTTCTCCGCATCTGTAGCACGTAACTCCTCTCTCACCATTATTCTGCTGATGTCCTTGATCTTGAGTCTGTGTTCTACATTCAGGAGCAGTGTGCCCCCTCCTGTTGCATTTGTAACAGATGATTGCAGTACACTTGCCATGGTGACGTTTGCTACACTTCTGACATCTAGGCGGAATGCCCTGATTGTCATGTTGTTTTTCCTGGTTTTGCTTCTTGTTTGCACCTTGATTCTCACCTTCTTTAGAATCTTCAAATTTTCTCTTTCCTGAGCTTTCAGCAGTAGCACCCTTACCGTTGACCCTCGGTGGCAACTTCCCTTGAGCCACAGCCTCATTAGTTAGCTTATGAGCTATCCTAATAGCCTGTTGGATTGAAGTTGGGTTAGAGGAAGTGACCAAAGATTGGATGACGGGAGATAGTCCACGAATATAGCCTTCAATTCTTCTATGAGCAGGCTCCATCATATGTGGACACAAGGTTGCGTACTCATGATTTTCGGTGGTATACTTTTCAATTTCAGATCCCACCATTTTGTGGTTCCAGCACTCGGTTTCAAACCTTTGTACTTCTTCCCTCGGGCAGAATTCCTCCATCATCAGTTGTTTGAATTCCTCCCAAGCCATAGCATTGGCTAGGGGGAGAGTAAGTCTTGAAACTTCAGTTTTCCAGAACGAGAGTGCAGCTCCACTCAAGGCTCCGGAGGCATATTTGGTCCTACTCTCATCGGGACATTCAGATATAGCGAAGATGGATTCACATTTTTCAAACCACCTTATGAGCCCAATGGCCCCTTCTGCCCCAGTGAAGATATCTGGTTTGCAGTCTAGGAACTTTTTATACGAATAGTGATGACCATTCTGAGCAGCCTGAATGGCTAGGGCTGCAGCAACACCTTAATTGACCAAGGCTTGTATTTCTTCAGGAGTCATCCCTGTTGGGACAGTTCTTCTAGCGCGTCCTCTACCTCTGCCTCTGCCCGCTGGTGCGTCCATCTATCATGAAATTGTTTGGTGAGAATTCACACTTTGATATATTCAATAGATGCACTCTATATCAAATATTCAAAGTATGGACGATTACTGTAGGATAGATGTGAATTTAAGAAAACTGGTTTTTCGATTAAATTCGGCAAGGCACGAGTACTAAGGGAAACAAATCTCGCTTTAGGTTAGGACAAGCGTAACTTAGATTACCAAATGGAACACGTCAAGGTAATTTGATTCATATGTCTTAAAGGCTTGTATATTGACCACAGTAACTTCACGTGCTACAATAGCAGCAATCTTGCGACTAGCGTTTCTAGACCGTGAACGAATTTGACGAGAAGCCATTCTGAGAGATCATTAAGAATTTTCATGGAAATATGTTCTATGAGAATCGAGGCTTTCTTGCTCAACGTGTGGGAATGATGACTTATACGGACTACAATGTTACCACCCGACCAGATTCACCGGACTTAGCATGCACGACAAATTACAATTACGTGTGCACCCGTAATGGTAAGTTGTTTTGCATGATCACCCCGGTTCCTCCTATTGGGTTAACATATCTTGTCAAGTATAGTGGTCATTAATGATAGAAGTACCAAATATGTATGTATTATATCGGGAAAACGAAATCAAGGACAAGAATTATTCAACACGACAATGAGATGTTCCGAGTGTATTCGTTTGATTCGTCAATCAAAGTGAGTACGTTGACTAATCAAAGTATTGAGTCAATCACAACTTTGTTGAAGACATGCGTACCTATAAGCAGATACTCATCCCAAGGGTTCCCAGGTAAGGTAAACAGGTCCATCGGTTGATTTGGATATATGCGAATACCTTGTCTAGACAGAACACCCCGAGATACAGGCATCACGCTCTTCCAGCATTACATGTTTCAAGTTGTAAGACACAGACTTTGACGATTTTGAAAACCATGAGTAACAATCGAGTTTTGGTGTTTGAAATCACTTGAATTAGGCACACAATGCCTTAGAATATGTTTTAAGATTCGTGTGTGTATTGATAGGAATCAAGATATAAGAGGAATCACATAAGGCATATAACTTCTTAATCTTAGTCAATCTCTAACTAAGGCAATTTACTTTGTGCAACTATTGTGTGTGGCTATAGGCTAGATGCAATTCCTAACTCACTATAACCAATGGCTCTGATACCAATCTGTCACACCCTCAAATTCCAGGTCTGGAATCTATCACGGAGGGGTGAGCAAACAGGATCGAACACAGTAGTTACACATGAGATGCAGTTATCTATATGATAAGTTTTAGTTAATCAGTCCATTATTATCCAGAGCATTAGATATTATATGCAGCGGAAATAAATATATATTGTTTCTTAACAATACTTCTAATCATGTCTTGTTAATAACCAATATGTATCTGGAGCTCTTATATGATCCTACGTGCTCGTCCAAAAGCTCCTAATAGATACCTGAGAATACATGTAAATCAAGTGTCAACACAGGGTTGGTGAGTTCATAGGTAAGTAAAACATATTTGATAAATCATCCATTATCATTCAAAGAGGGGTTTAGTGTCAAAGTGTGAGTTTAATTTACTCACCGGTATATGAATAGCCTGTCGGAACCCTTTTTAAAAAGGTGAACCCGCTATCCCACATACCCACTAAGAACAAGCCCAACAAATCCATCACATTGAATTTGTCCATGTCACTTAGTTTATTATTTCTATGTACAAGTCCAACAAATCCTTCACATAGGATTTGTCCATGTATCATAGTTTAATTTTTCCCTTTTCCTTTTATGTGTGTATTATGCCAGTTTTAATAATTCAAATCAGAGTGCGCGAATCCTCTCTTTACATTTATCCTCATATGGGTGGTAAGTGGAACTATAATGGCAAAACTTATATAGCGCAACAATCTGCCTTCCCACAGAATAGTCATCCCGAATGACAGCGAGATCTTTGTGCATCTGATAAGGACCACATGTCCAAACATTTGTGGGGGTTAGTCACTCCCCGATAGTACTATCCAAAAGATCCCTGCCTTGTTTATAGCCCAGTTTACACAGAAGGATTTCATAATAACCATATGTAATCATAAATGTGATCCAATTATTATTTAACATAATACACCAAAAATAATTTGTAATTTCAATTACAACATGTATTCCAACCCCAAAATATTTAAATGATTAAAAAGGGGAATAGTTATGAACTCACCTCAGTCCTTGTGTGTGGTGTTGACAACCTAGTAAATTCCTGTTTAGGAATTATAATTCACATAAGCAAACAAATACAAATCCTAACCTAAATAAGTTAGATCTTGAACCTGGTGTTCAATTGATCTAAGGTTTGGTTCTCGGGGATTTGTTATAAACATATAGTTAAATCATTTTATTATCTTTGTTAATTCATTAATAACTAAAGATATATTTTATAAATTTAATTAATTTAATAACGATTTTAACATATCATTATATTATAGATATTATTTAAACATGTAAGTTTATATTTAATTTTGTAAGATTTTATAATTTAATATATAAAATCTAATTTATGATTATCATGTTTAAAACACAACTAGAATACTTTAATATTTTATAATTTATAAAATCTAATAGCAAGATTTATAAATAAAAACAAATCATCTAAACATTATATTCTTATGATAATATTATTTTAATTGGACATATAAATAATAAATAATAACATGATAAACATAATATAATTTATCGAATTATTAAATAATTAATAATTATAACATAATAGATTTATATTCAATATAAATTATCTAATTATTAATTATGTTTTCCATATTTATATTATGTATAAACATTATTTAACTATGTAAGTTTAATTTTTATAAAATTTTATAAATATTTAAATTTATAAAATCTAATTTGTATTTATCTAATCATAATTAATCCATAATTAATAATATATTGTCCATTAATAATTTTGATGATTTAAATCATTAATTAAAATCCACTTTTATAAAAATAACAATTTATAACCTTTTTAACAATTTTATAAATAAATAACTAAGTAAATAAATAAATAATAAGGTTTTTGATGAAATAATTTTCCAGAATATAATTAAATAACTTATAAAATTAACAAAGTTTATAAAACTATTTTATAATTTTTAGTTATTTTTCTGTATTTTTAAATGGTCAAAAAGGCTTTTTAAAAAAAATGTGAAGGTGGCCGGGTTCGAACCCGCGACCACAAACACACACACCCAAGCCTAAACCAGTGAACCAAAGGCACAAGGCCGCAATGGTTTCTGGTTTCAATTTCTTTTAAACACCATTTTCAATCAACCTCAATTCCACCAAGAACCCTGAACTGAAATCGATCCAATTGATCCCCAATCGAAACTGTAAATGATTAGATTCATGGGTTTTTGATCCCCATGTAAAACGAATTGGTATATTCAATTACCTGTTTTGGTTCGAGGTGATGCTCAGATTTCACGAAGAACAGTCGCGGCTAATGTGGAATCCAAACGATAATCAAACGTTGATGAAAATGCAATTAACTTCACAGGAAGTTTCTAATGAGGCTAATGATCGAAAACCTTCTATCAATTTCTGGTTTCGAAGCTCGATTATGGGTGTTCTAATAAGTTGCAGGTCCGCGGGAAAGGTGAGGTTTAATCGATGTGTTAGTATGTTTTTAGATGCAATTCGAAGTGATAGTAGCTTAGGATTCTTATAGTCGATCGATTGACATAATTTAATTGCATTATTGTGATGTTTAGTGCGTGTTCATAGTGGTGTCAGCCGAAAGCAAATTGGTGGACCATTAATCGCAATTTCAGGATGTTTTTCACCAAATTTAGTGCGCGTAATTGTTGTATTTTGTCCCACGTTCGATTTGGTGCGTAGTGGGGTCGAAACCGCAGCTTAAAGAGCGTCGTTTGGTCTCGCCGGAGGGCCGCCGGAGTTTGGCCGGATCCGGTGGCCGGAAATACGGGGGTCGCCGGGAAGGGGGGTTGGGTTTTCAAAATTTACAGAATGGTCCCTGGGGTTTTAGAACCTTATTCTTTCATGTTATAAGTTTATAAAACATGTTTCAAAATTACAAATCACCCCCTGGACTTAAATCAAATTTTATAATTTGTTATTATTAATAATAATAATATTATTATTATTATCATTATTTTTTTAATAATATCATTATTATTATTATTATTATTATTATTATATTATTATTATTATTAATACTATTATTGATTAATAATAAAAATATAAAAATAAATTGTAAATT
Source organism: Flaveria linearis (assembly GCA_024085815.1). Lineage (NCBI taxonomy): Eukaryota > Viridiplantae > Streptophyta > Magnoliopsida > Asterales > Asteraceae > Flaveria > Flaveria linearis. The sequence goes on along the minus strand of CM044016.1, from coordinate 38,647,163 downwards.
CACATAAAATTTATATTAAATCACGAAAAATTTTCGGGTTGTCACAGGATTTCAACCGAGCATGATTGTGTCAAAAACTATATTTGTGTCATGTCTTTGTGAAGGTTCATTGTGTCATGATTGGGGATTCATTGTGTCATAGTTTGGGATTTATTGTGTCATAGTTTGGGATTTATTGTGTCATGAAAACTGCTAATAATGTGTCTTTGTGAATGTCCAAGACGTAAAAGAAAAAGTGAAAGAATAGCAAAGAAGTATTTCAGTAAATTCAAAATGACAAGTCAAACCCTTTAATCATTGATAGTCCTGAAGATGATTCTGAAAGTTAGTATCTACCATAATTCTTCTATTGAAAACTTACTTCCTTTACTAAGTTATATGATATGTTGTCTCATTCATTGTTTTGTAGATGTGCAAGATAGCATGCTGTTAAGAGATTTTGTGGTTGATATTTGGGACAAAAAACAAGCTGAAAGAGAAAATGAATTAAGCAAGAGAAAATCAACCACTGATCATGTAAGAAAAGAGAAACGCGTCAAGGTTGCTAAATACCCAATAAAAGCGAGCTTTTTTGCATACAATGGACAAAAAGTTAACTTGAGATGTTCACTTAACAACCTCGTCAGTTTTTTGGGAGAATTAACAAAAAAGCAGAAAAAGGTTGTTAAAGAAATGGGTTTTGGACCAGCTCTACTCTTGAACTTGCACACAATTCCAACATCTTTTAGTTATTGGATTTTGAAAAACTACGATGCCAAGACAATATATTCAACAATGGTACACGCCAATTTAAAGTAACACCACGTTTAATTGCAAGACAAATATACCAATGACACAATGATGATACCTATGACACAATGATAATGTCAATCAATAACAAAATTCACAGAAAATCATACAGTATAGACAGAACGATGATCAAAATGACAAAATTACGGTGCCAAAATTAACATACTATTTCAATTGCAGTATATAATCATCCTCATACGTACCAAACTGATCATCTCTCGTCGACATCGCTGAAGTAATTGATGTAAAGCAATCTTCAACGATTGAAATTGAAAATTCGATTGTTTGAATCTTCAACGATTGATCAATTGAAAATTTCAACGATTCGATTGTTTGAATCTTCAACGATAAAGTGAAAAATCTGTTGAAAACCTCAATCGTACAGTGTAATGGTCGACATCGCTGAAGTATTGAAAATTCTGTTAATAAATTACACTTCCTAAAATACCCCTCCTTCTATTTTTAAAAATATGTCACATGTCAATCCCTGATTGCTTCTCACACTTTTTACATAATATTGACTTTGTATTTGAACCCTACACTTAAGAATATTATCGTTTATACATCACGGAATTACAATGTTACATTTTAAATGGGCCAAAGTTAACTCAAGTGGGTATTAAAAACTAAAAGTAAATATTTATCTAAATACATTATTCTTGTATTTCATAATTTCATAACCCCAAATCTGTTGGCTTGAATATTCAACTTAATATAGTCAAACCCAGTGACCATTAATTACTTTGTATAAATACTTATATACGTTTTTATACATTCTTCATCCTCACATTTCCAAATTCATTCTATACAGAATTCTGATATCTTTGGGTTCCAAAACTAGCGAAAACTCTTCAAAAATGCCGCGTTGGGTGAGACCGAGGTAAACATGATCGTATCAATACTACTTACTGTACATGTTTATGTTTATACAAAACAACATTGTAACGGTATATTATTAATATTTCAGCATAATAACAATATTTATCTATTCGGTTGATTAACTTATGTTATTAGTAATATTGTCATACGTTGTATAGTTCATGTTTTACGAGGGCGTAATTTAATGGAACCATGTAGGTGTATCCTCTTATGGCTGCGATGACGTTTGTGACGAGCATGTGTGTTTTCCAGCTTACCAGAAATGTTTTCATGAATCCTGATGTCAGGTAATATATTATTATCATCTTACTTAAGTAAAACATGTAGATTAATTAATGTTGTACAATTTTAATAACATAGTTATACTTATATAATTCAAAAGATATTATTAATACTAACATCGTACACATACAGTTAAACATATTTGAGTAAAAGTAATTTAGGATAGTAGTTAAATTATATTATTGGTATGAACGAATAAGATGTTACAAGCAGTGACCTCGATCTAGGTTCTATATAGACTTTATGGCTCTTTTTGATTGTTATTCTTTTGATATGAGAATTTTTTATTAATCGGTGTATGATATTACAGGGTAAACAAAGCTCATCGTACCACTGCGGTACTCGAAAATCATGACGAGGGTGAAAAATATGCCGAGCATGGCCTTCGGAGATTTTTACGCACACGACCACCAGAGGTCATGCCGACTGTCAACTCATTCTTCTCAGACACCAAATAGATATCATGACACAGTCTCTTTTTTATTTGAATGGATTTTGTTACATTATTGTTACATGTGTATTGATTTTTAGTCTGGTTTCGTCTTGTATACTTTATTTATGAAGGTTTTCTTGTATAAATGTGTGGTGTTGGACAATATAAATTCGATAAATTAATATACCAACAATGATAACAATAGTAATTACATTAGCTTGTATGTTTGTTACTTTGTTGGTTCTTAGATCGGAAGCAACTTAGCATATTAATAATTCGCCAAAGTATTATTATAGTTATTCCTAGAAGAATTAACAAATCCAAATTGATATATAATTAAAATTTTCTTCATGAAAATATCCATATTATATGGACCAGTTGACACGAATGGTATTGAAACCTTAGAGCCATTATTGCATCAAAAAGCAGTACAATATAGCATGACAATTATTACGCGTCAAATGTTTGAAGATCACATTTATTAAATTTATGTTAAAACCCTTTGGGCTTACTAGCTGGTGCTAGCATTTCATTAGCTAACAATGGTCATGAGTTGTATGCGCTCCGCTCCTCTGATGAGTTCAAGCCAAAGACAAAATCAGTGACCAATATCAATAAGCAAGACAAAAAGGTTGGCCAATTAAGGACGCGTGACAAGAGGTATCAAAGCAAGTTTGAACCTTGGGAAATTCTAAGGACGTAAGACAGGGCAATGAACCACTCGTGGTGATATTGGCCGTTGCACCATGAACTATTGGGCTTACCTCTTAAGTAAAGCCAATATTTCGAGGTGTTGTTGCATATGTGCAACAAACGTACACACAACGATGTGCAAGGTATGGTGGTGGGAGAATATGATGTGTCAAATCTTTCACGAACGTATCTATTCAATTTCTACAAGAGCACTATGGATCACTCGATACTTCCGTATTTTTATCTAAGAAAGCTTGAGCGATTAAGGAGTCTTACAAAAGAGGCCGGAGCCTGCATTTTTCGCATAATCCTGGTCGGAAGTTGTGGCCGCTCCCCTAAAAAGTACATGACACTATCAATAAGTGTGGTTGAAAGGCTAGCTCAAGAGCGACCCTTTCCATCCCACAAGGTATTTCAGTAAAAAGTCATCCCATCACGATTCATTAGAGTAAATGTCAAACTAACAAAACCGGCTGACCTCGTTAAAATGGCACCCCAAAATGATTAAATCGGTCTAGCTCGAACCGGTGGCTTGTCATGCAATATAGTGTTTAGATTTAGCTTTTGGACTCCCTATATATGTTGTACTAGCTTTAGTTACACGTGCATTACACGGGAGGAGGAGAGTTAATTATTAAAATAATATACAAAAACATAAATAAAACTAAATGTATTACACGGGTTAAAAAAACAAATTGATTAGTTGTTGATTGTTATTTATATAATGATAACTTTAGTAAACCCGTGTATTACACGAGTTAAAAAATAAAATATTAATTATAATGAAAGTTTATGAAGTATAAAATGATATTTTAAAATAAGATATGATTAAAATTACATATGGGTAATAATTATAAGTAATAATTTTAATTTTTATATCTAAAAAAATCTAAACATGTTTTCCAAACAAACTGTATTGAAAATATCATTTTTAAAAGTTTTTTATTATAACTCCTAATTTTAATTGTTTTTAATTTATAAAAAAGTTTACTTTTTAAAAACATTAATTTTAAGATATTTCATATATTTTACCCATTTCTAATAACAATTTTCTAGTTAAATTTATTAACTTATTTTAAATGATCTAATTTGATGCAACTCTTAAAAAATATGTAAATTCAGTAAAAACAAACACTAGGCAAAGCAACAAATGGGAATATATATTTACTTTGAACAAATCCCGCCGTTGCAAACTTCATATACAAAACACTCTCATTCACTCGAACCATTAACCTATGTTTTTCTTTGTTTCTTTAAAGCATGGATGCTGCAACATTTCATGTAACATCCGCTCCTTATATCACGAATATTATCCGCGTTGCCCATGAAAAGCTTACGAATTTGCTTTTATTTGTCCAAGTAAAAACTTCAGAGGAGTTCTTCTCTTATCCACAGCCGAAGCGCTAAAAACGCGTTAGTGATATTGGAGGCAAAACATTCCTTATAAACCCAATATTACTCATGTCCAAAAACGATGTGTGATTTGCCTATTGTGTTATATTCCATCAAATGAACTCGGTATCATCATAAACACCATTTGGAACCTTGATTTTGTTAGTTATATTTTTAATCATTAATTACAGTAATTTCAGATTATAGTGTGACATTTATTTTGCATTTTTAGCATGCATTTCTAGTTATTTTATATAATAGTAGTTTTTGTAGGATGGAATCTATTTTTGTGTGTCTTAATTAGTTTGAAGGTTCATGGGATTGGAAGATAAGAAAAGAAAAAAGGACTTACAATGAAAATATTATTAAGATTATGGATATTTAAATTCTTATAAAAAGATTTAAATTCAAAAGCCCTAGAGAAAAGACGAGGTTGTTGGAGAAAAAAAAACAAGATAAATAGGACTGGAGAGAAATTGCAAAAGGCATCCTGGAAGGCTGCAAAAGACATCTTGAAGGCTGCAAAAGGGATCTTGAAAACTCCGGGAGGCATCCAACAAAAGCAAAAAAAGGCAGAGTGTGGCACTTTGATCGAGGGGATTGGCAGAAAAAAGCAAAATGGAATCTTTTGTGATTTCTTAATTACTTGTGCAAGACATTTTGATTATTAAGATTTTATTTCGTAAGTTCATTTGTTTCGTTTTGACATTAATCTAGTCGTCATGTCCGACTAGGGCACTCTTAGTTTCAACATTAGGGTTAAATTTTTTTGATTTGTTTAAACTTATGTGAAACGATTATGAGATATTTTTATTCTAATGGTTTGTTTGCATTATTCTTGATTTTAAACCCGGATCTATTCCGGTATATGTTAGATTGTTAATAAACCTGATCAACTTATTAATTTTTCTAATAAAGTTCTTCAATTTTTAAAACCATAATCAAGTTTTAATTTTTGATACGAGGAACAAATAATGTTTTTGTGTTCGTCTATGAGCCCAAATCCATTATAGAGTCATTCAATCTAGTTAAGCTTTCCGAACGGCGTGAGTGTTTAACTATAATCGATATTTCTATCATTGCAACCCGCATGCTAAGATCCGAACGACGTGAGATTAGAGTAGCGGGTTGGTTCTAATCAACGAACTGCGATTGATTGGACATTAGATAGAGGGGATATCCGAACGGTGTGATATCTAGTATCGATACAAATCATTAATTAAAAATAGTCGTTGCACCGCAATCGTTAATGATCGTAAGCCAAATCGAATCAAGAAATTACCTTAGTGTTGGAATTAGTCTTCGTATTTGAATTAATTTCACCATTTAATTAACGTCTTTATTAATCCATTTTTCATAATTAAAAAATATAAAAAATGTCAATTTTCGTTTTCTGACAGAACCTTAACACGGCCGCGTGGAATTTCCTTTACAGTTTTGACACGGCCGTGTCAGCTTGCTTGATTTTTTTTAACTTTTTACAATTTACTTTTAATTTTAGTTTTAATTTAAAATTCCCGTCTTCCTTAGCCCATAATCAATCAAAGTAACTGTGCTAAAACATTTTTGATATAAATAATTGACACGTATCCCTGAGAACACGAACCTTACTTACGCTCATACTATTCTTGATGTGTATTCGATAGGTTCACATTTTCATCATTTATTTACTGGATTCGACACCCAACAGATTTTCTTGAAATGTGGAGATCATTCTTTCATCTGTATCATCTAATCATTGTTCATGATGGTGATCCATCCAAGACCATCAAGGTCCCTGATGTTCGCTTATGAGCTTTACGATCTTACGATACTAACTAGATCTACCCAAAAACTTCTCGTCTATCGTTCAAGGATTCTGCTTCGGTTACATGGTATCCAAGAAGAAGCATATATTAAGAGCGGCTTCCACCTGTTGATAGGATTAACTTATTAACCATTATTGATGATTGCTTTGTGAGTCATTTCTTTTTTTGTTTTATTTTTCCATATAATCATCATCACACTACCTGTTAGAACTATTATCATGTAGCCTTTGACGATTTACATTTAAATGAGTTATGTGTGTTGACAATTTTATGGTATCTAATTTGATAAAAGTTATATTTCAAGAGAGATATGAATTATATTAATTGTTAAAGGAAGAATAGATCGAGTTAATTGTTATTCTAATTCTCTTACCCCAAATTCTTTATGTTTTAATCAAGTTAAAAGAATAATAGACTATAATAACTCCTTCGAATAAGTATTCTGATTATTTTGAGACTTGTATAATTTTTTTATTTAACTCCACCTACATTTTCTATAAAATCATTGAATTTTACACCCTGTAAAACTCAATAATTTGATTAGATTGTATATCATTTACCACCTGAATATCCTCTCAAAACTTGAGACTTAACTAGAATACTTACACATGTATAGTAAATTAATAAAAATTACTTGCTTGAAGGAGTTGTTCTAGTTATCGATATCTTTGTAAATGTAGACATAACATTGATGTTATTCTAATTAAGAGTGTTTTTGTCTTTAATTTGATGTATTTGATTTCTTATCGTTGTAGGATTAACCGAACCCTTATAGGTCCAGCTAGGGGTGTTCATCAGATCGGATAATAAATTATTCAGATTTCAAAATTTAAGGACCCTATCCAAAATTATCCGATCCGAATAAGAACATCTCTATCCGGTCCGAATCTATCCGAATTCAATTCAAATCAGATTTGAATATATCCGAATAAACTAAATAACAATTTGTTTTTATTTTTTGTTCCTAATTTTCTTTGACTATTTTTTTCTTAACATTTTATAAGTTTAAAATCACAATATAAAAATATAAAACCAAAAAATACAAATTTGACTTGAATACAAATTGAACAAATAATAGGTAATTATATAGAACCCAAATATTAAAATCTCTAATTTAGAATAATAATCGATTATTGTATAATTATTTAGGATTAGAGGATTGAAATTTGTCAAGATTCTTGAGTATTGAGTTGAAAATATAATAGTTAGTTGGGTAATGAGTATTGGGCTAGAAAAATAGTTAAATTCTTATTCGGATTAATCGGATATCCGAATAAACCGGATAAAAAAATTATGATAGCCGAAATCCGAATAAAGAATTTGAATTCGGATGAGATCCGATCCGAATATCCGAATAAGGATTCGGATCGGTTTATTGTGATTTGGACACGGATCGGATTTTGATTATTTTCGGATATCGGATTTTTTTGAACACCCCTAGGTCCATACTTTGGGTTCAGAGGTGACGGTTCCATTGGATGCTGCGACAACATGTTGGCGGGTTGGTGTGTGAAGCAGTGAAGATGTTCACACAACAGCTAAAATTGTCACTTAATCAATGAAGAATACATATCTTAAGCCAAGACTGTGAATGATGCACTTAATCATAACATTAATGTTTGTAATAAAGTTCTTACACTGTATGAAGATGGTGAGGTTTCAATCAATAAGAATGAAAACAAAACTGAAACTTGAACATAGCTTAACCATCTTGAAAAACAAATAAAACTTCAAGAATGTTAAAAAATGGAAGTCGGGCCTTCTGTATTTTGACGCTTCACTTGGGGATCTTGGCTTCTTGTTCATGATTGTTAAGAAGCTCATTGACAGCCTCTTCGCCCAATAAAGAGATGTGCTTGCTGGTTATGGTGCAACCCGCCCTGAGTTTCGGGCCCCCGTGTCTTTCAGGGTTTGGAAGGAAACGTGCAACCTTCTTGGCACGGGCTTTGCTAAGAGATGCAACCGCTCGTGCAAAATTAGCCTATTGAACAGATCAAAGAAAAAACATTTAAACATTTTGTAAAAACAATAATAGAAAGATGATTCGATAGAAGTATAAATTTAAAAAGAGGTGTTGGGCACCTGAAGAACAGGTTCTTTGGCAAGGATGACACATCCTGACTGATCAGGTGATTGCTCCTTCACGGGATGATTCATAACCTTGACATAGAAAAAAGATTAGTTTCAAGAAAATATGCTAAAAATGCATTCTTGAATGATGATGATGATGGATTATAATCGAAGTGGCTGATATACTCACCCAACAACGCGTGATATCCATATGACGTTCATAGGAGCGTCGGATTTTAAACCCAATGGGTTTACGTGAGTCCCAGAGATACGATATCCAGCATTGATCACAGCAGACCTGAATATCACAGATGATGGGGAGCTGCATTTAAGGGTCCTACATAGATTGTGCAAACTCAGGAACAAAGGAACATCAGGCAGTTCCTGAATATTTGGAGTTAGGTAATCAAGAAAATGATAATGCAAAACGGGTCAAATTTCAAAATATTGGAATCAAAGACGATAACCCAACCTCGGAAATTGTTGTCAGAACAGCAGAGATCTGATTAAAGGCAGGATACCGATGCTTCATGGCTTTCACATCTGCTAATATTGATGCCACCCATTCTTGATCATGAATGGGATCAGACCAAATGGGTCCTCCCATGTTATATTTCTTACCATAATCGCTGCACTCTTGTGGGACCACCGGCCTAAACCCGGAAGATATCTTACACTAGTATTCTTCAAAAGAATACGATATTAGATAGAACTATAGAAGGTTAACTAAAACAAATTCAAGATGGCCAAAAGTAAGCCTGGCAAAACAGGTTCGGGTCAAAATAGGCCGTTTTAAAAAAAGTTATCTTTTTTACTTAAAAGTGTTACTTTCTATTTGAAGGTTGCCAAAAAGATGCATACCTTAGAAACAGTCCTTCCGATGGCTGGAGATGAAAGGAATCACAACCACACATTGATATACATATGAGAGCTTTAGGTGTGTTCTTTATTGCACTTGCTGATCTGCATTAATTTTGTAACTTGGTAAACATGCTAAAATTGTCACAAGATTACTAATAACTGCAAAAAGGATACTCACGTGTAAACTCAAACAAATACGCGAAGATAAAAGTCCATCTGAACAGATAACACGGGAACAATGTATCGCTTGTACCGATTTGCATGACTCTGCACTCAAAGATGGATCCAGAGCTTTTAGAAACCAGAACTATATTATAATTTTCTTATTTTATTTTTGAATTCTGTATAGTACTCAATTTAAATTATGAGTTAAAAAACTCCACTTTCTACAGAATTACCTCAATGCATGCAAGGACAATCCGTAAAGCCATTTCATGACAATATTTCCTTTGGGTATGATCCATATCTAGCTCATTATTAAGCATAACAAGAGGACATTAGCATCTTTTAACAATCGGCTATCGCATAAAACTAGCTATGTGATTCATCATTCTTCAAAAATCAAACAGAATTAAATAAAAAATCTTACTTTGAATAACAGACTTCTCCATTGCTTCCACATACAACTGCCATATCTGTTGCTGTGCACATTAGCAATCCGCCATCTGCAATTGATTGAACTGCAGAGTCCAGGAACACAGAGGGTGAACCATATGGATCAAGATCAACCTGAAAATCAACAAATTATGGTTATAATTATAATAATAGATTATAAGATGATTGTGGATGGATAAACACATATAAATACCACATCAAATTCCTTAGGATGAGTAAGCATATACACTCGAGCATCAGCGAGATTTGATTCCACCTTCGCACTCGTGACTGAACCATTAAACTTGATGTTTCTCCTGCAAGCTTCAACTGATGCTGCATAGAAGCAATAAATATCAAATTGCAAAAAAGACACAATGAATATAGTTCTTCAAATACCAAACATTATTTTAAAAAATTCAAAGGACTCAATACAATAATATTTTTTTGTTAATAAATAATAAGACACCATGGCTTACCTTTATCATTGTCCAGAGCAACAACTTGTCCGATCCCTTCAACTTCTCTCGCTTATCTAAGAGCTCTTAGTCCCGAAGCTGACAGAGCCTAATAATCCAAGGATAACCTTACATTAACTAGCAAGAAAATTCAAAGTAAGCAAGCTCCACTTCTATCATAATAAAGCCATTGCATATGAAAAGTAAATAAATAACAATAATCGGGAACCTCAAGAACTCTTGGTGGCTTCAGTCGCCCTTGGCCTCTTCCCTCTATTGGTTTCTCTGGATCATCACCATTGCTACATGGTTCACCCTCGATATTTTTTATGCTTTATTAATTTTTTAGGACAAAAAAGCTTCATGTTCTTCTCTCCGTTTCGAAACAAATGTCCTCAGTACAACAAATGACATGTCTCTGTTGTTAACCTGGTATTCATATAAATCCGATGTCACAACTGTTTATAACCATATTTAAAAAAGAACGACAACTAAATTTATCTTCTTTACTCATTCAGAAAATTAAAATTCCTAAATGTTATTAATTTTTTGGATACAAAATTCCCCTAATCTTATTGAGCTTTATAGGTAACACAAATTCAAAGATGTAAGTGACTAGGTGGTAAAAGACTTCATCTAAACAAAATTGAAAAGCAAATCTTCGTATATCCGACGAGTGTTGCTAGTTTTGACTTTGAACATAATGTAAGTCAAACATTTGACTACTTGTCAAATATCTAAAATATCCTTAATAAAGCAATCAAAGGAGTCGAGTACACTCGAATCAGAGCCATTAATAATAGACAATAGGCAATCTTGACTTAAGAGCATGCCAAAATGAGAAGTATTATAAATTCATGGGGCATTCAAAGAAGAAAATATTTCAATTTGCACGAGGTGGGCAAAATAGAGCTGCTAAACCAGGTCTTCTCTGTCTCCATTTTCATTTCTACTTTTGGGTCTGTTTTGGTTATGCTTTAACAACTAAACAAATCAGGCGATTGTCTAACTTCATCTGCGCCTAAACTAAGGTGAACGCCTCGCCTGCACTCTTTTCAAATGGTCGCCCCGCGTGCCTCCAAGGCGCATAGGCCTCACCTCACCCAAACGCCTAGGCACAAGGCGCACACGCCTTTGACTACATGGATTTTATGATCATGTTTGACCAGCTAGTAGGAATATAATGAGTTCTAATATGAACATTACTACTATAAAACTGAATTCAACTTTAGTACTTCATTTCATTCTATGATAAAAACACTCCCAGTCCATGATATGTAAACCAGCTAAACCATTCCAAATTCTTTCCTAATTCAAGCATACTAAACTGCCACGCGTTACTCTAATCTTGCAAATGCAACTAAAAAGAAACATAAGATTAAATGGAACAAAAACACCTACGAACTTCACAATGAGAGCTTTGCAAGTAGTTTATGCCATAATGCCAAATGATGCATCCTGTTAATACTTAATACTACCAGCCTATGCAAACCCACACATAGAATCTAAGAATCATACAAACTAAATTAACAAACTTTAACCATAAAGAACCACAAGACATCACACCCACAACATATTTTCATCAATCAACATCCCCAATAGCAAAAACATGTAACAAATAATAAAAAAGATTGGCCTGTGCTTTATTGTAGAAGACTTCATTCTTCTTGTGCATCAAAATCTCAGCTTCACCTTATCTGATAATGGTGTAATCTTTGGGATCAAAAGGGAGCGGCGTCGTGTTATTAATCTGCTGTTTCACTCCTCCCCTGTTTTGTATTCTCAACACTCCCCATTTATCGGACTCTAGTTGTACTCCGCCGGTGATGGTGGTGGTGCGGCAGCCGGAGAAAGGGGACGGTGGTGATTCGACGGTTGCCGGTGGTGGAAATATCAGTAAGATCGTTGGAACGTATCGATTTTTTTTTTTTTTTTTTTTTTTTTTTTTTTTAAAAACTTTTAAAAAGTTATTTTATAGTGTTTGGTAATATGATGATTGTGAGAGAAATAAGTTAATAAATCACTCTATACTAACTTATTAACTTATTTAACAAATCAATAAGTTAAAAAGGACTTATAAAAGGAATCCCAAACACCTCCTAAGTTGAACAGTTTATAACATGAAAACTGAAAAACCCTATTTTTCAATTCTAATCAAATTTCTTCACACGTCACCAAATAAACACTTAAAATAAAAAACCATGACGAAACGAAGTAAATCTCATTCATAATCAAGCTACGGGCTACGTGTTGGGAGTGAGATACAAGCAAATTTGACCTTTACCATAGTAGATAGACAAACGAGTTTCAAAGAGACAACAACTCTAAAGCAAACAAAAAAAGTGCATAGTGTTAATACAGAGCAGAGCACGATGACCGTAAAATAAAATCATCATAAGCTTTCTGAAATAAAATCATCCTAGAACTTATTTTGTTATTAGAGAAGAGGGAGTGGAGTTGGGATGGTTAGGTGGCACGAGGGTGAAATGGGTTGCGATAGGAGGTGAGAGATGTAGGTGAATTTAAAATATGCGGTAGCTAAAACCACCCTTGATTTCTAGGTGGTTTTTGATTTCATCATGATTAATTTTAGATAATACATGAGCCTCGTTCACATATGAGGCTTGTGTGGCATTAATATATGATTAAATAGATCGCATCATTAGTCGAGCTTACATATGTGAAACCAACTCATGTATCCTATATTTTCAATTATTTCAGTAACACCAAATTAAAATCACACTTTACGCCTACTAAACTATTGTCTCTTTTCTGACATACGCGAATGGTGTTCACATATGTTAACGTGGCTTATTCAAACTTTGGTCATTATAAGGTTTGACCGTTTAAAAATCTAGAAAAACCTATAGTCACGATATGTCATCTCTATATGATGATTTGTTCTAGCAAAAGCTATTGTCGATATGGTTGTCGCCATCTCGTCCCTATAGGGTCAGGTTCTTGTTGTAAATCCATCAATGACCCCTTAGTAAAAATGCAACAATGATTTTTCGAAAAACTCTTTATTGATATCATGTTTTCCGATGGGTTACGGGCGACACCCACCATCACCATAGGTTTCCCTATGGATTGGTGCGTCACTGAATGCCCTCTCTTTTATACTTTTGTGATGTAGTGAGTTAATTTGTTGTTGTTACGGGAGATAGACTAACATTATCAGTTTTATATACAATGCCGCTCTTACAAAGAAAAAGAAAACTAAATGTTAGAGGATTTTCATGATAACTCATTCCTAAAAGCAACTAATCATGGATTTAAATATATTATTTTAATTCAATATCAAACACGTAATATATACACATATATTCTTTAATTTATGATTAAATTTTTATTGTTTTTGTGTTTCATAGTATACTAAGAATAATGAATCTGGACTAGTTGTTTGATCTTGGGCTAAAGGGTTGCAACTAAGTGGTGATAAAGCTAGGCTCAATGTCATCTAAGGAAAGTCTGTCTTGATGATCTTATGACCTAATTGCTATTAGTCATCATCTGAGGTTATTATATGGAAGAGAGAACATATATCTTGTGACCTTTAATCTCTCGTAGACATGATCATCAAGCAAACATATATAGTTTGCATCTTTTTTTTTAATTTGCTATCAAGAACTAAATTCTTGTCTTCATCTTGATCTGTCTAGGTTTGGTGTTATCTGTTTCATATTCGTCCTCATCTTGATGAAACTATTTGTCTAATCATTTTTAGTATCTGTCATATTGATGGTTTGAATCGTGATTATATCGTTTAAGTTCTTATTATTTGTTAATCTTGCTCTTGTTTCATTAGAGTTGAACGATTTTAGAATTAATAAGAGTTGAGATTATGATTTATGAATCATGTGATGGTAAAGTCATCACTTTCATTATTTTTGTTACAAAAAGCAATAAACTTTAAGGGTATTACATATAGGATAATCATCAAATGTTAACCATTGGTTATTACGATAACTCATTAGCTCAACTAATATCAACATCATGCTATTTTACCATTATAAGTTAGAGTTACAGTGGTAAAATTAATGATTCACAACAAACGTTAATTTAAAAAAAACTATATAACAATGCCATACTCGAATTAAATATACTAAAACACTCTATTTAATGGTGTAATTTGTTTAAAAATAAAATCATACAAAAAAGTTAAGAAAGTTTTACAAAAGGGCAAAGTTATTTTTTTTGAAATGAGAATTTTTTAAAATGAGGGGAAAATCATTACACTAGTGATGTAACATGATGTAAAAATTAGTTACATTGCATAATTATGATGTATGTATTTATTACATTAGAGTTAACGTGTTATCATAATAAACAAGAGTTAACAAAGAAACTTTACCCATTACATATATCCCACTTTAAACTTGCAAAATTACATATTTTTCTAATTTATGCTTAAGATCATTGTACATTATGCATTAAAAGCTTGTGTTTTAAAAAAAATAATTTTACAAGTTTACAAAAGGGATATATGTAATTATCCATAAACTTTATTATCATCGTTATTTTAAATAGTTCATTCATAATACTACTATTCATAACTTTATCTAAATAACAAACCGGCTATGTTAGAGCATTCACAACTTATTTCTCATCTTTATCCTATATAATTATACTAAAAATCACTATTTTTTATCTCTCATTTTCAACTTTATCATTACTTTTTATCTCTCATTCACTCATAACCACTTAAAATATATTAAAAACATTATAGAGTTTTGAACAGTGTTTTCTAAAAATACAGATTGAACAGTAAATTTCTCATATCTTTCACTCACAATCCAACCACTTATAACTATACCATATAATATAAAGAACACACTTACATAAATTTAAAAAATGGGTTGTGAATGCTCTTATATATTATTGCCACAAAACATTTATTCTATTATTATAGATCAATATTTGTAATTTGTATATTTTAAAAGATAACATTTATGCAATGGAAAAGAAGTTTTGTCTGTTGTAATTATCAAATGCATGGACCACTAGCTTTCCAACTCATAGAATTATTAGTTTCTAACCATAGCCACCACTACCAAAGAACTAGTGTGCCCTTGTACGATGGTCCATATGGTGACACATTTGGGGAAGGGGTTGTTGAAATGTTTATTTATGAGTCAAGTAATA
Organism: Flaveria linearis; assembly: GCA_024085815.1. Taxonomy (NCBI): domain Eukaryota; kingdom Viridiplantae; phylum Streptophyta; class Magnoliopsida; order Asterales; family Asteraceae; genus Flaveria; species Flaveria linearis. The sequence continues at coordinate 38,631,759 of CM044016.1, read as the reverse complement.
GTAAAATCTAGAGGATGTTATGACATTTTTATTTATGGGTTAATGGTTATATGATATCTTATATTTACATATATCTTTTGATATGATACATGTCATGTATATTTTTAAAAATAGAATGACATATATGTTACAACGTTAACTGTTTTATAATATACAAAGATTAAGTGGTGTATAGTGATATCTATATTTGTATTTATTTAGATGACAACAATATATATTAATTTGAAAACAATGGTCCAAATAGATTGTACAAGGTACATGATTTACTACACATATCTCATCACATGCATCTCATGTAAAATTCACTCATTATTTGATTCGACTTCTGTATGTGTCTATATGTATGTATATCATAACATCATATTGTTAAAGAATAAAAAAACAAATATAAATCATTTAATTTTTATCAACGGTTTACTGGATTATGATTTTTAAGTTTTGTCATTCTTCCGAAAACATATGTAAAAAACATATGTAAGTTATATATCTACATAAAAAATCAAACTAATTAGTGTGTTGATATAGTTTAAATTTTGTATCATTACATACACCGACGTAGGTTATATTGACTACGCATATGTAGTTTATATACATAGACAAACAATTAAACTCATTTCTTCATATATATATATATATATATATATATATATATATTATATATATATATATATATATATATATATATATATATATATATATATATATATATATATTATATATATATATATATATATATATATATATATATATATATTATGATCAGGATCATTACAGAACCATTTTTTATTTTCAGAACCAAAAGAACCATTGATTTACGTAAATGTAAATTAAAACCATTGATTTACATAAATGTAGTTAAACCTGGTGACATTTAGTTGTTTTTTATAGTTTGTTGTTCATGTCTGATATAACATATGTAAAACAAGTCAATATTACCAGACTTAATATACATTTATGTAAATCAATGGTTCTGTAGTTATGAAAATAAAAAGTGGTTCTGTAATGATCTAACCTATATATATATATATATATATATATATATATATATATATATATATATATATATATATATATATATATATATATATATATATATATATATATATATATATATATATATAGAGGAGGAATCAAATAAAAACCACCTTTATAAATGAAAACCAAAAAACCATATTCAACCAATAAGATAATTTTCTTATTCTTGTTTATTTATTTTAGAGTAAATTACCATTTGCGTCCCTGACGTTTACGCATATTAACCACTTGCATCCCTGTATTTTCAAAATTACCATCTGAATCCTGACGTTTCATTTTATTTCCATTTGAGTCTCTATCGTTTCATTTTTTTTCCATTTGAGTTCAGATGACTAACACCGTTAGTTTTTCTGTTATAACTATTGTTAAAAGGACTAAATTGCCCTTAAACATTAAATAAACATTAAAACTTGTAATTGCCATCTACCATCATCATCTTCCTCACCAGCATCACAACCCCATCACCAACACCACAGCCATCCATCACCACATCACTATCACCACACCGCCATCACCCAAATCCTAAATTCTTCACCAACCTCCGCCCAACTCCGGCGACCCACCGCCGGATTTCCCCTTCGACGCCACCCAATTCCTCCGGTCCAACGGCTTCAACTTCATCGCAAACCTCATTCACATCTCGCCGGACCTCTTCCTCCCATCGCCGGAAGCCACCATCTTCGCCATCCCCGATTCCGTCATGCACAGCCTCTCGACTCCTCCGACATGATGATCGAGCTTGTGAGTTACCACATCTCACCCAACAGACTCACGATTCAAGATTTTCTCCAGAAGCCTTTGAACGCATGCTTGTGCACCATGTTCCAACAACAAAAGATCTGCATCACGAAAAAAGATGAGTTATGAGATCTTTCCGTATTTCTTGATCAACAAACCCCCCAAATTCACATTATCCCACATTATCCCCTCTGTAATATGATGTCACTGCCACTGTTAGTATGGGTTATGACCCACCAACGGCCGGAGGTTCCTCGACGACCAATCGAACGTCGACATGAGGGTTGTGACCCAGTCTAGGGTTAGATCGCCGCTAGGGGGCCATGAAAAGGGGATCTGAGGAGGGGTTTGAAGAGGATTGGGGGAGGTTGAGGGGTTTCTGGGTTTGTCCGAGAGGGAGGAGGCGACGGCGAAGAAGAAGTAGGAGGAGGCGGTTGACGGAGGCGGCGGCGAAGAAGAAGCCGGCGGCCATGGCGGTGGTTGCGGTGGCAGTAGAAGAGAGAAAAGATAGAGAGAGGATATAGAGAGAGAAGGTAGAAGGGTGGGGTAGGATGGGGTTTTCTTATTTAATTAAAAAGGGTATTTTTGTCATTTTATAAAAATTAACGGAAAAATTTAACGATTTTAGTGTTTTGGACTCAAATGGAAATAAAAATGAAACGTCAGGGGGCGGATGGCAATTTTAACACTGTAGGGATGCAAGTGGTTAAAATAGACAAATGTTAGGGATGCAAATGGTAATTTACTATTTATTTTAATTAAAAGGTAATTTAGTAATTAATTACACCATTATTTTTGGTAACTTTGAATTTAATTAACATGATTTCTTTTCTCTCTCTTTTCAAAATAAGTACATACCATTGATGCTTCTGAACGTGCGCGAACAGAAACACGAACTTTACGCATTAATGCTGCTTCAATATTTGTGTGGTTTACATTAATCAATCGGGGAACTTTATTAGACGGTACCCATACATCAGGGGTATCATCCTCAGGAGCCGATAGTAGGGTGGTCTTTTCTTCCGAGGAAGAATCACGAGACTTCAATTGATCATGAGGTCCCGATTCCATCAACCGAACAACGTCCGATGCCGATCAAGTACCTCTTGCTTCTGAATCTGAATGCTTTCATTTCTCAAGGCTGCTTGTTCTTGTTGTTGCATTACCCTCACAAATTCTATATGCAAGGCATTGTAATTGTTGCTGACTTGTAAATACATCTCTTTAAGCTTTAAGTTCTCCAGGTTCATTCGTTGTATTTCATTTTGCATTTTTGCCAACTAAAAATTAAATTAATAATAATCTTTAATTATTTGATTTCAGTAAATACTATACGTACGTGTTTGATCGATGTTTCTTTAACCTTGACCTATATATAATATCATTTCCGATTATCATATATATCGTTGATAAATCAAGATAAAGATATAAAAGTCTGCTTATTTCGCTAGCTAATTTCTTGATTAAATGCAGAATTATATTTCGAACCTAGCTAGATTTTAAAAAGAAGAAATTATGAAGAAGAATATGAAGATGAAGAAGCACTACAAGAATTAAGAGATTTTGCGGCGATATAGGTCGTCGCAAAAGCCCCCCATTTTCGTCGTAATATGTTTTTTGCGACGAAATTTTCGTCGCTATCCGTTCACCGTGATAAAGTGGTCGCAAAAACTTTTTGCGACGATATTTGCGACGACATATTTATGTGGGGTCCACACATTTAAAAAAAGGGAAATTAATTTTTTCTTTTTTGCGACGAAAGTTTTTGCGGCGATTGGTTCTTATTTGCGGCGATATATCGCCGCAAAGTTTTTGACCAGATACTTTTTTGCGGCGAAATTTTTAACTTGGTAAAATATTTTTTGCGATGAAATATCGCCGCAAAAAAGGTCATTTTTTTAAAAAAAATTTTGCTGCATTTGCAGCAATCCACCCAGATCCGCCTGGGTACCATACCTGCTTTTGAAATCTCTAATACCATCAAACCATTCCCAAATACAAAATCATTGCATATAAACAAAATATTGTTTAAAGTTAACAAGTTAAATATCATACAAACACAATGTTCTAAAATGTTTAAAAATATTCATAACAACCTCAAAGTGAACATTTTATGACGACCTACCTTCATCGTCTTCATCATCTTCATCTTCATCATTTGGTTGAGAATGACCACTTCTCTTCAACGCGCTCTGGACTTGACTTTGGATTTGACTTTGCATTTGTGCCATCATATTAGCCATCATCTGTGACTGCCATTGTTGTTGCTCACTTGCCACTCTCGCTGCTATCATCTCCTCAACCTCAGATTGTGAGAACATCCGCTGATCTGTTCTATGAGGTGGAGGTGGGGGTTGTGAAGGCACGCTCGGTATTGGACCGATGCCACGTTCCCACCCGGGCCGCTCCCCCAAGACCTGCCGCGTGATCTGCTTCTCTGACATTTCAGGGTGTTGTTGTTGAAGCGCGACCATTTGCTTCTGTATAGTTTACAAAAAACAATAAACAATGTTACATATATGGTGATGTTATACATTACTTTATTTTTATAAAATTTTAAGATTTGTACATTACTTACATAGTATGCAGCGGGTTCAGGCTGATAGAAATTACCGCTTGAATCGGTATAGAAGCGGCGGTATGCTAATATGGCACTCCCAGTTTCATCAGAACCCTCTTCACGTTGTAAACACATTAAATAGTTATATAATCATATAAAATTAACTTACAAACACATAAAACAAATTATAAAACAAATTAGATTAAAACAACTTACAAACATATAACGACACTGGGCTAGAGATGTCCGACCGCCATGTCCTTTGATCGTCTGCTTCCCTTTGTTTGACTTGTTGGTTGCAGACCGAGCCTTGACTTCAGGAGAAGTGTAGTAATCCACATAGCCTTTCCATTCAGATTCTTGCATATCAGGTGGCACAACATCAGAAATATCAACTCTGTCTTCCCCGCCTATTTTGCTAAAATGTTTTTGCTTGAACCGGTATTTATGATCTTTGTACCGGTTTGCAGCATATTTCTCAATGCCTGCCCTCAATCCTTCGTGGGGAGTCATATCAAAATACATCTGCATATTATGAAAACAAATAGCTTAGTGTATATATATTTAATCACTGAATTTAATTATCAAAAACTTAACCTGTAAGTCAGGCCAGATAGTCGCCTTCAACTCTGCAGGTATCTTTCTCCAGCTCTTGTAGTTTTGAGGAAATCTGTCAACGAGTGTGCCAACCAGTGAAGCAAAGGTCGCCTGATTGACACCCACAGGTTTGTAGGTGTCATGCGTACCTTGCTCAAATTCAATTGTGAGCAAATTTCCTTGTGGGTTTCTCTTTCGCATACCTTGAAGTGTGGTCTTTCCACGCTTGCCTTGTCCTGCAAATTGATAATAGTATAAAAATTCTATGTAAATTATATATTTTCATTTTAAAGATAATAGTATAAAAAATTCGTCATACCTCGTCCGCTGCCGCTGCCGGAGTCATCACTGGCCTCGCACTGTCGTGGCGGCTGCCACGATCGATCATCATCGGGAGGACCACCACCAGGTGGATCACGCCATAGGTATCCCCACCGTGACCTCGGGCCACGTCTGCCATCTGTAAAAAAAGATTATATAAGTATACAAATGTACCGCAATTAAATCAATAGCTAAACACACAATTGAAAAAAACAATTCAATAAACATAATAGATCAAACATAATAAATGATTCGGTTAAAATAAAAAATTACAATCAATCGGATTCATCGGTGTGATAAGAATCTTCTCCACAATCATTATTAAATTCGTCTAATTCATCATCTGAATTGTCAGAAACGTCAACAGCTTTGTCTGCATCGTTGTCTTCACCCTCATCCGTATCTTCATATGTCTCGTCCTCTACATTGACATGCTCAAGGGAAACATCGACTTCTGTAGCTTCATCTCTACTCATACCATCATAAGTTAAATTATCTAAGTCAGCAGACAACAAAAGGTCAGATGAAGTGCTGCCATGAATTAAATCTGCTTCGTTATTTTCCATTATAATATCTCGGTCCCAAATCTTCCGATGATTCACCTCTTGGACGACCTTCCAATGTCTGATTGATTGAACTCTTTGACTGGCTTTAGACGTTTCGTCAAGATAAAAAACTTGCTCTGCTTGTGTTGCAAGAATGTATTGGTCATTTGTAAACCATTCAGTTTGGGTAGAAATACTGGTTATGTTATTCTTAATGACACAAAGTTTGTTGTTATTAGTTTTAAACCATTTACATCGAAACAACACAACCTTACAACGGTCTAGATAGCCTAGCTCCAGAATCTCTTCCAACAAACCGTAATACTTTGTTCCATCTTGACCAGTTGTTGAGATGCCGCTATATTGAGTTGTACGGCGTACGTCTCGGCTATGAACTACAAATCTCACACCGTTAACTATACAAGCGGTGTAAGAGTTTGCATGTCGTGGTCCATTTGCTAAAGCAAATAACTGAGGACTAACACTAGATTCATCATTTACTCGCCGACGGTTGATCTATTTGAAATAAGAGAAAATTAGGAAAATTTGTATAATCTGTTTGTATAATCGGTTTATACACAAATGAGTTTACATTCTGTTTAAACCAGTTAGGAAAATTTGCTTCCAAGTCAGTTCCATGCGGCATTTGAGTAATAAATTCACTATAAATAATGTTACTTGCGTTAATAATAATCACTATAAAGATAACTTACGAAAACACAACCCGAAATAGAAAATACTTACTCTTTGTATTCTTCGATCTCGGAGCTGTTGTTAAGGACAAACCAATTTAGATTTGCCCAAAGCACACCATCCATTTTTTATCAACCCCCTTGCTGATAGGTGTGCATAGCGATTGGAAGACATAAAACTCACGTGTGGGAACTGGGGCGTCTTCGTTTCTGTCCGGCCGATTAAATCTCGTCGGTACACCGTCAAGATACCTTGAACAGAAAGTTAAGGCTTCATCTGCGACATACCCCTCCGCAATGGAACCTTCGGGCCTAGCCTTATTTCTAACATAATTTTTCAGCTTTTTCATGTATCTTTCAAATGGATACATCCACCTCATATCAACTGGCCCACCTTGAATGGCCTCCTCAGGTAAATGCATAACCAAATGAATCATTATGTCAAAAAATAACGGAGGAAATATTTGCTCGAAAGAACACAAAATTTTAATCAACTTCTCCTCAGCATCTTGCATGTCAGATGACATTAAGTTCCGAGCACAAAGTTGCTTAAAGAATAAGCACATCTCAATTATTGGTATTGAAATGTTTTTATCCAAGTACGCTTGAGCACCAATCAGAAGCAACCGTTGCATCATTATATGATGATCATGTGATTTCATCCCCGTTATTTGGGTATCATTATCGGTTACCTTATGTTTAAAGTTAGAGCCAAAACCATCAGGTAGTTTTACTTCCTTAATGAATTGACAAAAAAGACTCTTTCGGCGTTTGAGAAAGAGAATTTGGGATGAGGCTTTGAGAGCTTACCGCGACCGTTATCTATAAGCCACAAGTCACGTCGAATGTTCCATTGTTCTAACACCATTCTTGCCTTATTGGTGTCTTTGGATTTTTCCTTGTTCATCATCAACGTATTCAACAAACTCTCGCACACATTCTTTTCGATATGCATGACATCAAAATTATGTTTTAGTTGAATTGAAGACCAATATTCAAGCTCGAAGAAAATAGAACGCTTGGTCCAATTCAATTCAATATTGGAATCACGTTTTCTCTTCTTACCACCAAACTGAACATGTTTCCCAGAAATACGGGGCGGCAATTTATTAAGTTGTTCCAAAATCTGATCATTAGTTTTCCTATTAGGAGGACGTCTATTCTCGTTCTTACCATTGAATGACTTGTCCTTCCTCCATTTATGATTCATTGGTAACCATCTTCTATGCCCAACATAAGCAGTTTTTCCCAATGCATGAACAGATGGAGTGTCTTCCTTACATGTTGGGCATGCAAAGTAACCTTGCCCACTCCAACCAGACAAGCTACTACGAGCAGGAAAATCATTGATAGTCCATAAAAGCATTGCACGCAATGTGAAGAAAGTGTTTGTAACCGCATCTTTTGTCACGACTCCGTCCGACCAAAGACTTTTCAATTCATCAACCAATGGTCTTAAATAAACATCAATGTCCTTCCCAGGTGATTTAGGGCCAGGGATTAATAACGTCAGCATGAATGAAGACTCTTTCATACATAACCATGGCGGCGTATTGTATGTTGTCAATATTACCGGCCACATGCTATACGACGTACTCATGTTCCCAAATGGATTGAAGCCATCAGCAGCCAACCCTAATCTAACATTTCTAGGTTCTTTGGCAAAATCAGGATACATTGAATCGAATTCTTTCCATGATGTACCATCCACCGGGTGACGTAACTTACCATCTTCCGTGCAACGTCCAAAAGCATGCCATGTCATATGCTTTGCAGTGTGTCTTGAGCTATAAATACGCTTTAATCTAGGAATTAATGGAAAGTAACGCATAACCTTGTTGACAACTTTCTTCCCCTTAGTGTTTGCGTCCTTCCATCTACTTTCATAACATATTGGACATTTTTACTAATCTTTGTTATCCTTCCCCCAAAATAAACAACAGTCGTTCTTACAAACGTGGATCGATTCATATCCTAACCCAACTTTCTTCATTATCTTCTTGGCTTCATAGTTTGACGGTGGGATTTTAGCAAGCGGAAATGCAGTTTTCAGAAATTCTAACAATTGGTCAAACGATGTATCGGTCCATTTATTGATGGCCTTCATGTGACTCAGTTTTGCCAAGAAATCCAATGAAGACATCCCGTCACAACCAGGGTATAGTTCGGTGTCGGCAAGTTTTAGTAATTCAGCAAGTTCATCATTTGTATCACTCGGTGTATCTGTTGTGTTCATTGGCTCGTCGTCGTCGTATGTGTTGTCCTCTTGTGGGACATTCTCCTGACGAACATCGTTAATAAAATCATGTATTGGGTCTGTCGTTTGAGGTATGACTGGAACTACCGGTGACGGAACATATGATTCACCATGATACGTCCACGTTTTGTAAAATCGGCAAAAACCATTATTATGGATATGGCGCTCTATTGTTGGAAGAGGAAACCAATAACTGTTATTGCAATTATTACACGGACACCGAGCTTTATTTTGGCCATTCATATAATTCTTACACCTTTCCATGAATGCTTTAAGACCAATCAGATATTCTTTAGAAAATTTATTTTCTAAAGTAGTCCAAGTCTTATCAATCGTCATAACTGTGTCTACAAACAAATATTAATTATCTTAACACATTTAAAACTAGGGAAATACAAACACAAATACACATATACATCCATACACCAATACATTTATACATCCATTTTAATCACAATTTAACATTCATTTTAATCTCAATTTAACATACATACACACATACACATATATGGATATCCATACACAAATACATCCATTCTAATATTAATTATCTTAACACATTTAAAACTAGGGAAATACAAACACAAATACCCACATATACATATACACATATACATCCATACACAAATACACATATACATCCATACACAAATACACATATACATCCATACACAAATACACATATACATCCATACATAAATACGCATATACATCCATACATAAATACACATATACATCCATTTTAATCACAATTTAACATACATACACACATACACATATACATCCATACACAAATATGCATATACATCTATTTTAATCACAATTGAAAATACATACACATACACATATACATCCATACATAAATACACATATACATCCATACACATATACATATACATCCATACATAAATACATATATACATCCATACACATGCACATATATATCCATACATAAATACATATATACATCCATACACACATTTACATACATTCTAATATATACACATACACATTCATACACAAATACACATATACATTCATACACAAATATACATATAAATCGATTTTAATCTCAATACCCATACACATTCATACACAAATATATATTCATTTTAATCTCAATACCCATATACATTCATACACATATATACATACATTCTAATATATACACATACATATTCATACACAAATACCCATATACATATACACAAATATACATATTAATCCATTTTATATATCCAGAAATATATTTGTATAACAAATAAGAATTGGGAACAGATACATCCATACACAAATATACATACATCTAATATACATACACAAATCCATACACAAATATACATATATACATCCATACACACATATACATACATTCTAATATGTATTTGTATACCAAATAAATACAAAACGTAAAATTGGGAACAGATCTTATACATTGGTGAAGCGGCGGTGGAGCAGGTGGCGCGCGGTGGTGGTGACGGCGTGGTGGTGGTGACAGGGCGACAACAAGAGGTGGTGGTCCACACCGGCCGACGACGGTGGTGGTGAATGGAACTGCGGGTGGCGGTGGCAGATGGCGGTGGTGGTGGCGGTGGTGGTGGCGGTGGAGAGCAGCGGCGGTGGCAGATGGCGGTGGTGGTGGCGGTGGGAGAGGAGCGGCGGTGGTGGTCGCGGATCTGGTGTCGCGGATCTGGTGGTGGATTGGTGTTTTGTGTGAAAATGGGGAACAGATCTGGAATCCCCTTTTTTATAAAGTTCACAACTTTTTTGCGGCGATATTGACTTTTTTACGACGAAAAATCGCCGCAAAAAACAAAAAGTAAAATAAATTAAATAGGATTAAAAATTAAAAAAATAAAAAACTTTTTTGCGACGACAAGATCGCCGCAAATAAATTAGCGGGAAATTTTACCTCCTAAAAGAGAATTTAGAAAAAAATTAAAAAAATTGAAAATATCTTTGCGACGACTTGATCGCCGCAAAAGGTGTACTTAGCTTGAAAAGTCAAAAAGGTGATTATTTTTGTCGTTTAGTGTGTTTTTTGCGACGAAATGAGTATCGCCACAAAAAACATCGACACAAAAAAACCATTTTTCTTGTAGTGAAGTAGAAATTATGCAGAATTATATTTCGAACCTAGCTAGGTAAGATACATATATGTACCCACTTGTGACGTACATATATGTAAGTCCAGATAAAGAAGAGGATGATGATGATGAGCTCGATTACGTATATGTACCCTAATGAAGATGGAGATGAACTAGATTGAAAATGGGAAACTAGGTAAGATACATATATGTACCCATTCATGACGTACGTATAAGTTTTTGTATAGATGAGATGAACTGTTTGCATGTATAAGTTTTTTGTTAACATATATGTACTTCTTTTTTTACGTATACGTAAGTTGAACTTGTATTCACACACATATATATAAATATTTTTAGGCTTTTCAAGGTTACTTGTTACATGTATGTAAGTATTGGTATGTATATGTAAATCCGTTGTTGCATATATGTACTCTTGTTTTTAGCATTAAAATTTTTTTTGGTAACCCTATTAGATGGTAAGGAGTATTTGGGTGATAAGAAGATGAATTGAAGAAGACAATGGCTGATTCAAAGCATGCAAGATACGTATGTGTAACTCTATTGTTTTAATGTTTATATAACTTTACTATATGCATGTGTAAGTTTTTGTTTACATATATGTACTTCTTTTTGTTACGTATACGTAAGTTGGACTTGTATTCACACACACATATATACATATTTTAGGGTTTTCAATGGTTTTCTTTGTTTCTATATTTTGTTACATGTATGTAAGTATTGGTACGTATATGTAACTCCACTGTTACATATATGTACTCTAGAAATCGTTTTTAGTATTAAAAAATTTTTGGTTTAAAATATGTGTAACTCATTCTGGATTTTTATATGGGTTCGTTAACAATGATACACATATGTATGATAGTGTTACATATATGTAACACACAATGTTACGCATACATAACACACATTGTTACGCATACGTAACACGATGTCACGAATGCATAGATAGTCGTTTTCTTTAGTTTATTTGTTTTTATAAGAAACATGATGATCTAATTTTTCAATTTAAAATAAAGAAAATAATACATTTGATTATTTTATTTTTTATTAAATATAAGAAAGATGTGAGAGAAAAATGGAAGATATGAGTAAATTTAGGAATCTTGTTAATTATACTTGGTAGTTACCAAGTTAATTATTTTGTGTTGTTCCTAATTTGCCCTTAATGCATATTTAAACTCTCATAATCTTTTATTTAATTACTTAAATGCCATTAATTAATCTCAACCATAGATCAAAAAGATCAATGGTGAATAAGTGGTTTTCTTGGTTTTCAATTATAATATGGTTTTCATTGGAACCCTCCCCTATATATATATATATATATATATATATATATATATATATATATATATATATATATATATATATATATAGAGAGAGAGAGAGAGAGAGAGAGAGAGAGAGAGAGGGAGAGAGAGAATCTTAAGAAAGAGAAGTGAGAAACAAAACCATTACATTATCTTTTTTTAGTGTTAAGAAATTGAGTGATTTATTTTATTCTCGCAATTATTTGTGTTCCGCATGAATCACATACACAAGGTAAAATTCGCAAGCTAATAGTATGTTTAGCTTATGTATGATATGAGATTAACAATACTAGTCCCATATCATACATGAGGTTTACAAGTATCGTATTTTGTTGTTTGGAGCTTTAGCTTGACTAAATATTGCTAAATCAGTTCGAATACGTGTATTCTAATCGTATTTAGCTCGGGTTAATTAAGATTTTATCTCGATGTGAGATCTCAAATAGATAATGAAAAAATTTTAAGTAACCAACCATCAGAACTATGCTTAATAAAACAAAGTTGATTCTAGATCTAACTTACCTCATGGAGTATATTTCAATAGATCACAAATTAAAAGTCTTCAACAACATGAATATTCTTTCTATTAACCGCTTACCATAGAAATTAAAAGTTTATGGCACACACATACACCTTTCCATATATAGGAGAACTAGCTTCAAGAATTTCACATAATCTTTCATACTTATAGCTTTGTTAGGATGCCATAAAGATTCTCATAACCTCCACTAAAATGAAATGAAAGCACTAAACGTGACAGTACCTTAGACGAGAGATATATTCAAACCTAATGGTAAGGAGAACTCAGACCTCCTTCAAACCGAACCAAGTTTTGTCATCAAATATTGGTATACAGATCTTTGAACGCTAGAATTTAACAAGACAATACATAAATCGATCCAAGAAAGGAAGACAACACGTACATATTTAACAACTTAATTTAGACTGTTTTGTTATTAATAAAACAAAAATATAGGATCAAAAGATGTGAAACAAAAACTCTCTTTTAACCCTAAAACCCTTTGTAAAAAAAACCATACACGTAAATTAAAAATATAAAATCATGTAACATGACTCATGAATTATTCGATCGTAAACATAAAATAAACATATAACTCGTGACTCATTACCAAACCTGCCTATTAGAGCATTAACAATCCATCCCCATCTATTTCCGTATATTACACTAAAAATTAAAAAATTTTCTCTTCCCGTTCCAAAAATAATAAAATTATTTAATACCTTCATCATTAACTTTTCTTTTTTATTTACTCACACCCACTTTTGAATATATTAAAAAAAATTATGAAGATTGTACGTATTGTGTTTTCCCATATTTAAAAAAATACGGTACAATCCCCATAAATATTTTATCTTATTAACTCACAATCACTCACAATTATTACCTATAATATAGGGTACTCAATCATATAAAAATAGGATACAAATTATGAATGCTCGTAGACCCATGGGCGGACTTAAGAAGGGTGGGGGGTCAACCGACCCGCAGATTTTTTGCCTATCTGTAACGTGTATTGACGGTTTTTTATTGACCCCGTGTAGTTTTTAATACGACCTCTATAAAACTTTTACGACCTCTAAACCTCATTTTTATTGGAATGTTTAACCCACTAAAAATTAAAATAATAACTCACTTAGTTAAGAAAAATTATATCAGAATAATCACCAATAGGTTTATTTCGTATAAAATCTCTAAATCCCTTTATTTAACTAAACATCTAACACATATTTCATTAATCTATTAACATTCCTTAATTATCTCTAATTTTTTAGAGAATACCCTAAACAATACTACATTTGCTACATCGAGAAAGACGTTTTTAAGAAGCTTTCGATTGATAATGTAGTGGAAATTTTCAAGAGATGAAGACACGTAAACAACAATAACAAAATATAATGGGTTTTACTTTCTAATGAAATCATATATTTGTCAAATGACTTATAATATGATTGTAATTTGTTTGTGTGACCTGACCCGACCTGTAACATCCCGTATTTTATAAAACGATTAAGTTTAATACGTTACTAATTCCAATAATTACAAAAATTAATAATAATAATAATAACAAATATAATAATAACAATAATAATAATAACAATAATAATAATAACAATAATAAATAATAATAATAATAATAACAACAACAATGAATTAAAAAAAATGTATACAAATTTAATTTATAAGTTCAGGGGTGCTTATGTAATTTTTAAAACTCATTTTAAATGTTGTTAACATAAAATAACAAACAAGAAACCGCAGGGACCAAAGTGGTAAATTTTAAAACCCATCTCCCTTCCCCCCCCGTTTTCCCGATTCCATCTCCGGCCACTATTCCGGCCGACGGCCGGCGAGACCAAACCACCAAATTTACGCGGTTTTTGGCTCAATCAATTGCTCCCGACAGCATCGTGTGGAGGATTCGAACTCGTGGACCACCTTAATTTGAATAATTGAATGACCTAACCCACTAAACCGACCCACTTACACTCGCACCGAACAATTCCACAAACGATCGCACTAAAACACCTAATAATCTAATTAAATCGATCTGCATAGACTTTATCTACCTATAAATATGATACAAACTTCGATTGCAAATCACAAGCACGCATTCATTGAATTCAATCCCCATTTCACCCGCGACTGCAAGTTGGTCGAACACACCCTTCTTCAATCCCCATAATCCGAACAGTGTTTGATTCCCTTTTCGAATTCGAGATAGCCGCGGCTGTTCATCGAAGTATTCATCTACAATTTCGAAAGCAAACAGTAATCAAACATATCAATCTACTCGTTTGATCATGGGGAACAAAAGCCCCATGAATTTGGCCATTAACAGTATCGAATTTGTGTTCAATTTGGGGTAAACCGAACTAGGGTTCTTCGCGAATTTGGGGGTTCTGGAAAACAGTGTTTAAATTCAATTAAAACTATGTTTAATCGCGGTTTAGAGCCTTGGCTCAGCGGTAGTCGCGCGTGTTGTGTGAGCTTGGGGTCCTGGGTTCGACCCGGCCAACCCCTTTTTCTTGTTTTATTTTTTTTAAAAAGCTTATTAAATATAATAAAATATGGAAAAATTTCTAAATTTATAAAAAATAAATCTATTAAATTTCCCTCATTTTAAATCTTACAAAATAATTTCTGTAAATTTATTTTATTTAAAAACAATAATAGATTTTTATAAATATTATTTAAAAATATTAAAAATACTTATTTTTTATAAAATAAATTCTAATCAGTTAATTATGAAATAATCACAAAAATCATATAAATATTATTTATAAATATTATAAATAATTATTTTTATAAAAATGGACACTTTATTATCTTTAAATACAATTAATATATTTTATAAATCCACAAATTATTTATGAAATTGGGTTATTTCTTATAAATATATTTGAACCAAAGGTATAAATAATACCTTATTATTAATCAAAATACTATAAGTGTGAATATTCTTATTTATAAATATATTGGATAATTATAATTTATAATTAGACCACATTATTTTTATATTTAATCCTAAATATATAAATACACCTATGAAATCTTTCTAATGAAATCAAATGTAAATAATTATTTGGTAAAACTTAATACTTATTGATAATTACTTATTAAAACATATACGAATATATAAAAGATTGTAACATATATATATATTGCGTGTGTGACACGTGTTAATCAAATCAACTCAAACCTTACCAAAATAATTCATTCATATTAAAGACTCAGTTACAATCAATAATAGGTGGTGAACGTGTTTGATCGTGCTTTGCCTAATTCTTTGAAGTTCTTATTCATATACATTACATCATCCAAGGTGAGTTCCGTGGCCCCTTTTTATGCTTTTATAATTGTTTCAATGTTTTTCAAACTTGGGGGAAAAGTATGCTCACCCCTTTTCATGCTGTACATCTTACATACAATTTTCATACTTGGAATCAATGTGATACTATTCTTATATTCTAATACATACATGGTGTTTCTCTGATTCTTACAACCATTAATTCCCGGGTTTTGGAACCAACGGATAGGTATTGGTAGTACTACTGGGTTGACACCCCCCCCTTCGACGATTGGTTAACTTGTGAGTTACCAACACAGCTGCCAGCAATCAGGCCAAGGTGAATATATTCCGACGAACTTATATGCATAAACGTCATTATTTGGTTGTCTTAAACACATGTTATGTGGTTTGTGCTTACAGTATGATTCCATATCAAATTCTATACAGCATCAAATGTTTTAATTTAAACCTGCGGAACTCACCCATTATGTGTTGACATTTTTGAGCATATCTTTTCAGGTGAACATAATCAAAGAGGATAGCTAGAGTTGATGCCTTAGCCGAGACCCTCAGGATTTCAATAAGCTTTGCATTAGTCATGTATATCATTTGTTTCATTTGTGAACTGTGTGTATTTAGATTTGGAATTAATAAGACTATGATAGTCGTGGAACTGACTAACCACGACACAAGTCACCATTGTGTCGGGCGACGTCATGACACGAGGATTTTGCATATAATATGTCTCTGTAACTATACCAAGTGTTATGACGATCCCGTCCGTCGCATCCTCGTGTTTCCGCTCTGCGGGGTGTGACAGATTGGTATCAGAGCCTTGGTTATAGAGAATTAGGTGGAGAATTCGACCTAGACTATAACCTAAGAACCTTCATATAGAATGCATGCTAGGGATTGTGTGCATTTGATTTTACCTAAATGTCTTTCATGATTTGTGTGACACATAGACACCTGTATTCTGGATTTCCTGGCAAAAGGCCCTCGGCTAAGGCAAGCATATCGCATATATCTCATTGCGAGACCTGGTATGCTTACCTGGGGATTTCTGGGATGAGTGATAAACTATGGTCATACACAGGTCTACAAGAGCAAATGGGTCAAATATATTAAGTCTATGAACTTAATATAAGGTATATTCCTATATACCTAATAATCTCAAGTATGTTCCTACATACCTGATTTTATACATGTACACGTGTTACCTGAACATCCCGGGGAAGACATTATTACTCTTAGTCTTTCTCCATGGGATACTTTTATACTAAGACTTTACGCTTGTATGCGCACAACATCATATTATTAGGGAACTTCGGTGATCACGCGTAGCGTCGAGATCTCGGATATTGAATCCGACCCTATCATAGTAATGACTGAAATCCTGCTTATTTGCTATTACTTGCTATTATGGGAATACTGGCTCATGGACATTAAGGACATTAATTATTTGGCTTGATAATCTAAATATACTATGATGTTAGCTTAGGGTAAGTGAAGAGCTAAGGGTTGATCATGCAAGGTAAATTACCATTACGGGTGCACACGTAATGCAATTCACCATGCATGATGAAGTCTGGTTAATCTTACCATGAGGTAACGATCATGAGTATCACACGTTTCTATGCTATAACCCTAGGGTGCTAGGGTCATAATTCTAGTAAGTCCTTATTGAAGGCAATCAAAACATTGTAAGTCCTTGTTGAAGGCAATCAACATTATAAGTCCTTGTTGAAGGCCATTAAACATTATCATTTACTCAAGTCCTGTCCTACTTAGAGCCTTCATAGTATTTCAATTATAATATTGACCTTATGAGAAATATCTCCACTTAGCGTTTCAGTAACCACTGATTAATGCTTAGAATGAAAGTGGAATACATAAATGTAGGGAATAATGATACTCTCTACACATACAAAACGTTATTCTTTAAAATTATGCTAAGGATAAACGGATGTCACGTAACTGGTTAGGCATCGTTCTAGTATCCACGGATGTGGTGGGAACGCTGCGGGGAACCCTATATAAGCATCCTTGTATGAGAAATATCTCCACTTAGCGTTTCAGTAACCACTGATTAATGCTTAGAATGAAAGTGGAATACATAAATGTAAGGATAATGATACTCTCTACACATACAAAACGTTATTCTTTAAAATTATGCTAAGGATAAACGGATGTCACGTAACTGGTTTAGGCATCGTTCTAGTATCCACGGATGTGTGGGGAACGCTGCGGGGAACCCTATATATAGCATCCTTGGTATACCAAGAATGTGTTTAAACTGAGCACGTGATGATCCCGATGACTGAGGCATGGATTGTTTGGTTGTAAACTATACGTATACGCTTTGTGAATCTTGCTACGTCACAACCAACTATTTACACTTTGGAAATGTTTTTCTCTACAGTCATCAATTCCCGTGTGGAACCGATGTATAGGTTTGTCTGTACCAGTTATATGCTGGTAAAACCGCCTATACATAAGTTGCGGTAGCTCACATCAAACTTATATTACGTGATTCTTTAGAATGATGCTAAGGACAAAAATTAAATTTATGAACTATTTAAGTATATTTCAAAGTATCGTGGAGTGGTGGGAACGCTGTGGGAACCCTATATAAAACATCACCAGTCTTCAACAGAGTTGTGGCTGACTTAATGTTGTGATTAGTCGACGTACTCGCTTGATTTACGAATCAAACATTACACTCGTAACATCTCATTGTTATTATGCCAATCCTTGATTGTCATTTGCATGCGTATAGCCTCATATTACCCCAAATCTCATAAAGTATCTTATGACATTTCAGGATGTCTTCTATCAGCCCTTCTATTACTTCTTCTGAAAACGAATCGAAGCCTGAAAAGATTCTCTTAGCATACCTAGTACAAACATCTACTAATAGAAAATCTAACCCTGAGGAGGTAATGCTTGATGCACCAGACTCTGTTGAAGAGGAGAACCCATAGACCCTGTTGTGCACACTCTACTGTCTTGTCTCCCCTAGCACCGATTATCCTGTGGAACCTAACCCTGCTACACCTGTAGTTCCCATCGCATCTACGGTTGCAAGGAATGCCCCCGAGGCAAGACCCCAACAATGAACAACGGAGGAGCCGTGAGACGGACGGCTCGAATTAGAGGGTTCCCGGCAAACCGGATTAAGATCTGGCCTCCTGCCGACGAGACCATTAAGGGCAACTATCCCGACCTACCCCCGAGTCTCTCTAGTTCCTCCAGCAGTGATGACGACCAGGACTGACGTCACACGGGCACTGATGGAGAATAAACGACTGGAAAAAGTCATCACTAGTTACTTCGTGCTTTATGTTTAGACCCATCTAACTATGAGTATTTGCTTATTTGGGTGTTACGTGGGTATTTGAACGTGCTTGAAACCTTGGTATTTATAATGATGAAATGAATATTATTACTTTTGCTTTGTCATTGAGGTACTATCCTAAGAAGTCCATATACTCCCTTCGATTATGAATCGAATGTTCACGTCTCATTGTGATATTGAATCATTTCTTGTCTTTGATTTCGTCTTTCTGATTTAAATTATTCAAAATTCGAACACCATCATAACAAATTCTGCTATCTCGAACTTCGATCTTAAGCTTATAATCATGATTTTTCCTTTGATACACTGATGTAACTTGAAATTTTCCGAATTCCTAATTGATATTAATTTTCCTTTCGTCGTTAAGTCAAACTTCATATTGCTTGCACCGTGAGAAATGCAAGAGTTTTCAAGTCAACCTATGACTAAGAACACGTATCTCCTAAATGATTCTATCTCATCAAAGCAGGGGAGATTCCCTTACTTTGATGAATCTCTATTACGATAAATGGGTTTTCTAGTTATTTGTTTTGTGAAATTTCGTCCTCTGGATAAGAGTGACTTCCTTATTTTGAGGATTGACTTCAATTATTCTCATTGGAATTTACATTTCAAAAAGGACATAACCTCACCAAAATTGGATCGAAACCCGTATTTTGGTGACAAATGTCAACCTTCGATTGTTTTCTGGTTATTATTAAGATAGGCATGAATTCCATACCTTGATGACTAATCTCAACTCTTGATCTTCAACTTACCTTGGTTATAATTACGTAATGAGAAGGATGAAGTAACTTGAAGGATGAACCGATGTTGGTAATTCGACCTACCAAGTCAAAGCATGATTTCTGAACCTGAAAGGAGACCCGATCGTATTAAGTTGATTTGGATTCCAAGCTTGGAGCACTTAAAATTCTTAAATCGATTTCTCTCCCTTTTATCCTCGTATTTGGACCTAGCTATATGGAAACGTTTATTCCTTTCATTTTGAGTTATCATCAAAACGTGATTGTGCGATAATAGCCTTCCTAAACAATCCCTCTGCTAAAGATATTATCAACTCATGAACATGACTTTTGAGTCATATAATGTTCTCAGCTGAACTCATGATTTGTTGAACTGCGTATGTAAGCTTACTTAGATATTGCTACCTTGCAAAACATGTTTACAAATACCTTTCCTATTATTCGCGTCACTCCTTGACCGCTTTTGAATCCTTAACCTTGAAGATCATTAAAATTCTATCTTGGACTGGAACAACAAGACTTTAAAAGAGAAGTTCTGGAGAGAGTTGCCAGCAAAGAGAGGAATTACTTTTAAGACTGAGTATTTGGAGCCAAACATTCTTAATATGTGGTAAAACCGTGTTCAGCAAAGATGGGGAGAAAATTGGTGTTCATTACATGGACATGGAAATCACTGATCAGGTGGAAAAAAAAAAAAAAAAGAGAGAAGAGATGGCAAAACTAAGGGAAGAAATAGCTGTGCAGAAGGCCAAAGAGACAGAACTTAATAAAACTGTTCATATTACAGAGGAAACGATGAGAGCAAAACAAATGCTAGCAACCATGTCACACGAGATAAGATCTCCATTATCAGGGTCGTTAGCATAGCAGAATCGCTATCAACAACAAAACTTGATAAAAATCAGAAACAACTTTTGAGTGTCATGTTGTCTTCTGGCGATCTAGTCCTTCAATTTATTAGTGACATCCTCGACTTTCCAAAGTTGAGTCAGGAGTTATAAGGTTGGAGACCACAAAATTTAGGCCAAGAAGAGGTGATGTCCCAGTGGAGGTTATTGGTGATGTTTTACGGATTAGACGAATTCTCACCCACTTGATCAGCAATGCTATCAAGTTTACCTACCAAGGAAAGGTTCAGAGTAATCTTTACGTAATAGCAAACCCATTATCTCACAACGTCGAGAAATTAACCTGTACCTGTCATATACCATGGTATGACGTTAAAACATCAATCGTTATTTTGAATGATTGATTCATTTTGTTGTGAACTCATTCCAAGATCTTCGCATAGCATATTATTCTTAGACCAATGGTTGGTCAAAGGAGAAATACATATTCACAAAATATGCGTTAAGGTCGCTTCATATGGTGATGTTTGGGATTCTTAAATTTCAACGGATAACCTTTCTCATCATTGTTGGTCTTATCCTGATTTTTAGACATTATATTCTGGAAATTATGGATCGGAAAATCAAACAACTCAAACAGCGGATACCCATTGTCTAAGTCCGCTGGGAATCTAAACGTGACCCAGAGTTCACCTGGGACGCGAGGACCAAATAAAATCTCAGTAACCTCATCTTTTCGTTTCAGTCTCCTCGTGATTAAAATTTCGGGACGAATTTCCTGAAGCAGGGGAGACTGTAACATCCCGTATTTTTATAAAACGATTAAGTTTAATACGTTACTAATTTCAATAATTACAAAAATTATAATAATAATAATAATAACAATAATAATAATAACAAATAATAATAATAACAATAATAATAATAACATAATAATAATAATAATAATAATAACAACAATGAATTAAAAAAAATGTATACAAATTTAATTTATAAGTTCAGGGGTGCTTATGTAATTTTTAAAACTCATTTTAAAAGTTGTTAACATAAAATAACAAACAAGAAACCGCAGGGACCAAAGTGGTAAATTTTAAAACCCATCTCCCTTCCCCCCCGTTTTCCCGATTCCATCTCCGGCCACTATTCCGGCCGAAGGCCGGCGAGACCAAACCACCAAATTTACGCGGTTTTGGCTCAATCAATTGCTCCCGACAGCATCGTGTGGAGGATTCGAACTCGTGGACCACCTTAATTTGAATAATTGAATGACCTAACCCACTAAACCGACCCACTTACACTCGGCCGAACAATTCCACAAACGATCGCACTAAAACACTCTAATAATCTAATTAAATCGATCTGCATAGACTTTATCTACCTATAAATATGATACAAACTTCGATTGCAAATCACAAGCACGCATTCATTGAATTCAATCCCCATTTCACCCGCGACCTGCAAGTTGGTCGAACACACCCTTCTGGTCAATATAATCCGAAATTGATAGAGGGCTATCCATCTTTAACACCAACAGAAGCTTCCTGTGTAGTTAATTCGATTATCAACAGTGTTTGATTCTCTTTTCGAATTCGAGATAGCCGCGGCTGTTCATCGAAGTATTCATCTACAATTTCGAAAGCAAACAGGTAATCAAACATATCAATCTACTCGTTTGATCATGGGGAACAAAAGCCCCATGAATTTGGCCATTAACAGTATCGAATTTGTGTTCAATTTGGGGTAAACCGAACTAGGGTTCTTCGCGAATTTGGGGGTTCTGGAAAACAGTGTTTAAATTCAATTAAAACTATGTTTAATCGCGGTTTAGAGCCTTGGCTCAACGGTTAGTCGCGCGCGTGTGTGTGAGCTTGGGGTCCTGGGTTCGACCCGGGCCAACCCTTTTTCTTGTTTTATTTTTTTTTAAAAAGCTTATTAAATACAATAAAATATGGAAAAATTTCTAAAATTTATAAAAAAATAAATCTATTAAATTTCCCTCATTTTAAATCTTACAAAATAATTTTCTGTAAATTTATTTTATTTAAAAACAATAATAGATTTTTATAAAATATTATTTAAAAATATTAAAATACTTATTTTTATAAAATAAATTCTAAATCAAGTTAATTATGAAATAATCACAAAATCATATAAATATTATTTATAAATATTATAAATAATTATTTTTATAAAAATGGACACTTTATTATCTTTAAATACAAATTAATATATTTTATAAATCCACAAATTATTTATGAAATTGTGGGTTATTTCTTATAAAATATATTTGAACCAAAGGTATAAATTAATACCTTATTATTAATCAAAATACTATAAGTGTGAATATTCTTATTTATAAATATTATTGGATAATTATAAATTATATAATTAGACCACATTATTTTTATATTTAATCCTAAAAATATATAAATACACCTATGAAATCTTTCTAATGAAATCAAAATGTAAATAATTATTTGGTAAAACTTAATACTTATTGATAATTACTTATTAAAACATATACGAATATATAAAAAGATTGTAACATATATATATATTGCGTGTGTGACACGTGTTAAATCAAATCAACTCAAACCTTACCAATATATTCATTCATATTAAAGACTCAGTTACAATCAATAATAGGTGGTGAACGTGTTTGATCGTGCTTTGCCTAATTCTTTGAAGTTCTTATTCATATACATTACATCAATCCAAGGTGAGTTCCGTGGCCCTTTTTATGCTTTTATAATTGTTTCAATGTTTTTCAAACTTGGGGAAAAGTATGCTCACCCGTTTTCGATGCTGTACAATCTTACATACAATTTTCATACTTGGAATCAATGTGATACTATTCTTATATTCTAATACATACATGGTGTTATTCTATGATTCTTACAACCATTAATTCCCGGGTTTGGGAACCAACGGATAGGTATTGGTAGTACTACTGGGTTGGCACCCCCACCCTTCGACGATTGGTTAACTTGTGAGTTACCAACACAGCTGCCAGCAATCAGGCCAAGGGTGAATATATTCCGACGAACTTATATGCATAAACGTCATTAGGTTTGGTTGTCTTAAACACATGTTATGTGGTTTGTGCTTACAGTATGATTCCATATCAAATTCTATACAGCATCAAATGTTTAAATTTAAACC
This sequence comes from Flaveria linearis, assembly GCA_024085815.1. Classification (NCBI taxonomy): domain Eukaryota; kingdom Viridiplantae; phylum Streptophyta; class Magnoliopsida; order Asterales; family Asteraceae; genus Flaveria; species Flaveria linearis. The sequence goes on along the minus strand of CM044016.1, from coordinate 38,607,667 downwards.
TGCGGAACTCACCAACATTATGTGTTGACATTTTTGAGCATATCTTTTCAGGTGAACATAATCAAAGAGGATAGCTAGAGTTGATGCCTTAGCCGAGACCCTCAGGATTTCAATAAGCTTTGCATTAGTCATGTATATCATTTGTTTCATTTGTGAACTGTGTGTAATTTAGATTTGGAATTAATAAGACTATGATAGTCGTGGAACTGACTAACCACGACACAAGTCACCATTGTGTCGGGCGACGTCATGACACGAGGATTTTGCATATAATATGTCTCTGTAACTATACCAAGTGTTATGACGATCCGTCCGTCGCATCCTCGTGTTTCCGCTCTAAACGGGGGTGTGACACGACCCAATAAAAATTCCAGTGTTAAATTGAGATATACACGTTTATTCAAAAACTGAAAACCCCCGAAAAAAAAATATTCTGGATCCGCTCCGGCTTTAACCAACAAAACACATTTAAAGCATTGTATGAACCACAAGATTTATCAAATAAATAATTTTATCAAAAACATCTAATTTTCCAAATACGATTATAAAATTCTACAATGCTAAATGATATCGTGCAAAAAGAAACCGTACGGAAAATGAAAAAATAAAAATACATGAGAAACCCTATAAAATCTACCTCTCACATGACGACACGTGTGGTACCTATTTAAGGTTGGTGACATATGTTGATATCTTTTATCTGTAAAAACCAATAACTCACATCCACTCACAAACGCACCCACACGCGCTCATTTTCATCATTACTAACATAAGCATCGACTACACGCGGTTGAAATGCGAGTGGGATTACTCTGTGATGATATATTGATATTTGCTTGTTTCTCAAATAGGTTAAAAAGCATTAAGCTTTGAAGATAGAAACAACACCAACCCTAAATTTCATATCTGGGTATGAATTATTAAACCAAAAAACCATCAAAACCCTAAAGAAAGAGAGTATAACATTTAAAAATCAAACTTATGTGTGTTTTTGCTGAAAATTTTAAAGATTTTATGTATCATCATCTACTCATTTGTTGAAAATACTCAAGATTTTGTGTATGATCTTGTTGCAGTACCTTCATCTTCTACTCATCTTTTGAAAATATTCAAGCTTTCTGTATGATCTTGTTGCAGAATCATCATCTTCTACTCATCATTAATTAGAAACTGTTCATGATTTTCTTGTATGAATTTGTTGGTGTATTATCATCTTCTGCTCATGTTTGAGAAATTTCAAGATTTTTGTATGGTCTTGTTGCAGCTTCTTCATCTTCTGCTCATTTTTAGAAAATTTTCAAGATTTTTGTGTGATCTTGTTGCAGTATCATCATCTTCTACTCATCTAGAAAAGATTCAAGATTTCATCTATGATCTTGTCTCAGTATCATCATCTTCTTCTCATACTCTGAAAACTTTTGTATGTTCTTGTTGAGGTATCATCCACCTCTGCTCATCTTTTGAAAAATTTCAAGGCTTTTGTATGATCTTCTTGCAGTATCATCATCATCATCTGCTCATCTTTTGAGAAATTTCAAGATTTTTGAAACATTTTGTTGCAGTATCACCATCTTCTGAAATTTTCAAGATTTCTTGCAAAATCTTGTACTGATTTGACTTAACCAAGTGTTGTAATTTCAAGATTTGGTATTTTAAAATTTGAACAACTATGGGTAGGGGGAGAGTTGAACTAAAGAGGATTGAAAATAAGATAAACAGGCAGGTGACTTTTGCAAAAAGAAGAAATGGGCTTCTGAAGAAGGCTTATGAACTCTCAGTTCTTTGTGATGCTGAGGTTGCTCTCATCATCTTCTCGAATCGTGGAAAGCTTTATGAGTTCTGCAGCACCTCCAAGTACACTTTTTACTGTGTGTTTTGTAGATCTGAGATGAGTTAATGAGTTAAAATATATGTGTTTCTTAATATATAATCATGTGTTTAGCCTCTTTTAGTCTAGTAGTATCTGCTTGCAAGAAATCCCACAAGTTGAATGGATCAAATGTTTTGAGTTTTGCTAGGGTTGAAATTAGGCTTAGTGATTTGAGAATCAAGTTAAAGCAAGTAAAAGTTTGTAAAAGAAATATATATATAAAACAAGAAATTGGTAGGATATGTATAATTTTGATTATAGTTTCTTTTGTAGATTTCTGTGTAACTTAAATGATTATCGTTTTTAAATGATTGTTTAAGGCTAGCTGATCTCTTTAAACACATTTTGAAAGTTAGGGATCGTGTGTAGCCACCTACTAATCAAACGGCTGTTTAAAATTTATCAAATGGTAGTATGAAGGTTAGCCATCTACCTTTATATGGTCGTTTGAGTTTCTCGCCGTACAACAATTTATGTTTAAGGGTATCTACTTAACTTTGAGGATGTTTTAGGAATAGTAAGACTTTATGATGACAATAAAGGTTTTAAAGCAAGTAGCGTTGCATTAAGAACACAACGTTCATTAATCTTGATTTTGACCAATTTTTCATTTCTCAAATTTCCTTTTGGGTTTAGTCTTGTTTGTGTTAAAGGTTAAAGCTTCATTAAACTGAAAAAGATGGATTTGATAGATAATATGGTTCATTCAACTAATGTGTACTTATTTATTTTGCAATAACCTTGGTGGGATTAGAGCTACAAGTTCATTAAAGGCTGATGAACAAATTCTTTACTATTATATATTATCTTGGAACCCTAATTGTCAGCACATAGTTCAAAGACATTGAGTCAACAACAGATTTGTTGTGTACTTTCTTGTTTCAAATCGATGTGACATATAAGTATATCCATTATCCAAAACTCATTGGTTACTTTGAATTGTTCATGATAATGGTTATTGTGTTTTATTTATTTTCTTAGATTTTACAAGATTTATAGAAACAAAAGTTATATCTTTAACTTATCTTTATCTCAGCATGCTCAAGATGCTAGAACGGTATCAGAGTTGCACCTATAGTTCAATGGAAGTCAATCGATCCGCCAATGATGCCGAGGTATATATAATTGCAAGTTTTTATTTTTGTACTAACTGATTATGGATTAAATAATTGACATTTGTTTCTTAAACGATTTTAATTTGTTTGATTATGTAGCAAAGTAGCTACAAGGAGTATGTGAAACTGAAAGCTAAATACGAGTCTTTACAACAATATCAAAGGCAAGTAACGCACGTCTGCACTAGAAAGATTGGATATTTACAAGTGCGATAAGACTAAAACGTTGGTATATATTGAATCTTGAATGTTTATATATGTCACAGACAACTTTTCGGGGAAGACCTGAGCCCCCTGAATCTTAAAGAACTTGAGCAACTCGAGCGCCAGCTTGACTCAACTTTGAGGCAAATCCGCTCCATAAGGGTATTGTAGTATCTTTCTACCGAATTTTAAAATCGAATTGAAGCGAATTTTTGGATATATGTTTGTCGTTCTAATTAGTGATTTTTAGAAATAATTAGATGATTATACACGTTAATAATATAGATTTTGTCTAGCCGTCTAATACTTATTAGACACACATCCAAACACCCTTAAGATATAAACCCACAACTGGTAGATTCTTTTTGAAATTTATAATAAAAAATATTCATCAGCATAAGTATGATCTTATACCTCATATATATATGCAGACTCAATCGATGTTGGATCGGCTTTCTGATCTTCAAGCAAAGGTATCAAATTTCAAGATTCAAGATTTAAGATTCGAATCATAAAATTGTATTTACATAACTTATTACAAATGATCTCATCAAACTAGCAGGAAAGGATGTGGCTTGAAGCTAACAAATCTTTGCAGAATAAAGTAAGAACACCCATACATATATAAACATATATAGATGTATATAATCACATTTAATACAAAATAATTTGAGAAAAATAAATAAAATTTTGGTTCTTGTAGATAGAAGAATATTATGCAGAAAACCAAGCAGGACCATCATGGGCAGCGGGAGGTGAAAATGGTAATTCGTTTGGGCAACACCATCAGAACCAGGGTCAACATCCTCAACATGAAGGCTTCTTCCAGCCTCTTGACTGCACAAATTTGCAAATTGGGTAATTCTTGAGACCAAAATATATTAATTTGTATTTCCCATGTATTGCTATATTAAATTCAGATCTATCTGTTAAGTATTAGAGACCAAAAGGAGGTACTTTAGTACTTACAGTTAACTGTTAGTCAATTGACATAGAAGTCTGGTACCCAAGAAATTCATAAATATAATAACAAATGTTCTTATTAGGATTATTATAACAATTTGTCCTTTTTACTCACAAGAGCTCATGGCTTAGTTTCTGGTTGCTCGAATGAAAACCTCACTGGCGGAGGCATCTTGAAATTACTCTCACTCAAGCAGATTTAACTGTGAAGTTTTTCTTTTATCCATAGCCAATGGGTCTTCTTATGACCATGTTTTTGTCCAGTGAATGAAACGATGTGAGACTTGCCTAACGTGTTATAAATATCCTAGAACTTCTCATTTCTCAACTTTATTATTTGCTCCTTGTTTAGTGATACTAATGTCTATGATTCAGTAATTGATCGATAGTTTAGACATTTCACTTATAATCTTCATTCGACGAGTCAATATTGGAACTTTTATGTTAGTTAATATGAGCAATGTATGATTACAGTTAAAATCAAATAATTAGTTATGATAAAATGATTCAAGTTAGGTAAAGTTACTATCTTTTAAAGTTATTGTAGCAACATTTTAGTTGGTGAATTTCTAAAGATTAACAACTTTGATCCTCAAAAGTCATAATCACATGGTTAATCTTTAGACTCCCATTGATTTGCAGGTATAACCCAATAGGTTCAAGCCAGATACCAGCATCAACAAGTGGACAAAATGTCAATGGAATAATTCCTGGATGGATGCTTTGATTTTGACTTTGACATGGTCAATGAAGCTGCAAACCGGTCAACTCTTTCCTTTTTGTGATATAAAATCCACAATAAACATGATCTTTAATAATTTTGGATGAATTATGGGAACATGTAAGAACCTACCCCTTTCTATTTACATACTTCAAAGTTGTTTTTTGCTTGCACATTTTAGGGTGGTTGACTTCATTTTCAACTATTTCTTTGTCTTTTATTTTTCTTTTTTGGGATTTGATTTATTGGAAACTTAAAAAAATAATAAAAAACCCTTCAGATGTTCATATGATATATAAAAAGTAAATAACTGTGATATATTGTGTCATTATTAGAAATTTAATAACATATTATTTTGTTAAAATTGTTTATTATTCTCCTGTGTTGAAACAAATATGGATGTTTTAAAAAAAGAGGATGTATTCTCTCATTTTGAGATTGTATACATTTTTGTCAGATCAAATATATATGGTATATTCTTCAATCTTTTTATTTCATTAATTTATTTTGGCTTTTCGAAAAAAAATTAAAATTTTCTTTTTCATTTTATTTTTTTAAAACTTTTGATCAAAAATCATATCACAAACTAATTCAAATGGAACCTTTACATTAATCGAAATCAAAATTAAAACACGAAAGGCTGGGTTATTTGGGTTACGTACTCAAATCGAGCTATTCTATAACAATAATCATAATCATAACCAGACTATGTGATTTTATCTTTTAACACTAACTATTAATAGAGATGATGTTTCCATATAAAAATTTGAAAAATTACTGGAAAAAAAACTATAAAGTTAAAATGTAACAAAAAATAAACAAACAAACCTAGTATATCCCACTCAAGAGCAGGGTCTGGGAGGGGTAGGTGGTGGCAAGTCTTTCCTCTATCCAGATAGGTAGAGAGACCGCTTCCAAAGAGACCCCTGACTCGGTACAAAAGCTATAACGCTCGCGATTTAACATATAATCAAATAATCAAATAATCAATCATATAATCAAACGTACGATTTATGATATCTGGTATATGGTACAGCACACCTCATACAGCAAGCATTCAAAGCATTAAGATATCACCAAAAGGAAGTATAAAATGAACAAGCATGCATCAGGAAAGCCGCAAGTTTCCCCTAATGAGGTCTACGCGTACTACATACACATCAAGCCCCGTAACAAGTAAACAAAGTCCTTTCCTAGCTACAGAGACAACTAAAAGTCCTTAATTTTAATTCTACGTCTCCAGTCACTCCTATCCTCGATCATGTGCTCAGAGAGGTGCAAGTGTTCCATATCTCGCCTAATTCTCTCTTCACAAGTCAACCTAGGTCGTCCTCTACTCTTCCTACCCTCTATGCTGATGTTCTCCACTGCTCTGACCGGTGCTGCCATTGGTATCCTCTTGACATGTCCATACCATCTTAATCTTCCCTCTCGTATTTTATCTGCAATAGAAGCCACTTCTAACTTCTGTCGAAACACTTCGTTTCTTATCCTATCCAGTCTTGTATGGCCACACATCCACCTTAGCATTCGTATTTCCGCAACCTCTATTTGTTTCTCGTGCGATTTCTTTATGGCCCAGCAGTCTGTTCCATATAGCATAGCTGGGCGTACCGCCACTCTGTATAGTTTTCCCTTAAGTTTTGCTGGAAACCACTTATCACATAGGATCCCTGATGCTGCTCTCCACTTGCACCATCCTGCTTGGACACGGTGAGCTACATCGCTGTGTATCTCTCCGTCCTCCTGCAGGTACGAGCCTAGGTATTTGAACCTAGATGTCTGTAGGACCGTCATGCCGTGGATACCGATTTGGGTGTCCTCTTCGTCGTCACCACCAAAGTTACAATGCATGTATTCCGTCTTAGAGCGACTTATCGTTAATCCTCTGCTCTCTAGCGCTGCTCTCCACTGCTCTAGCTTGTCGTTAAGCATCATTTTAGATTCTGATATTAAGACAATATCATCCGCGAAGAGCATACACCACGGGACTGACTGTTGTATTGACTTAGTCATCTCATCCAACACTAGTACGAAGAGAAATGGGCTCAATACCGATCCTTGATGGAGTCCCACTTCCATTAAGAATGGGTCTGTGTCTCCTACCGGTGCTCGCACACATGTTTTTGCCCCGTCATACATATCCTTAATTAATTTGATATACCTCTCTGGTACCCCTCTATGTCGTAGACTTTCCCAGATTAGTTGTCTCGGTACACTGTCATAGGCCTTTTCTAGGTCGATGAATACCATATGGAGGTCCCTTTTCTTTTCTCTATATTTCTCCATTATCCGTCTTATGACGTGTATGGCTTCTGTTGTAGAGCGTCCTAGCATAAATCCAAATTGGTTTATTGCTATCTGGGTTTCCCGTCTAATTCTCGTGTCAATAACTCTTTCCCATAGTTTCATCGTGTGACTCAGTAGCTTTATTCCCCTGTAGTTTTCGCATCCTTGGATATCTCCTTTTTTCTTATATATGGGGACTATGACACTGGTTCTCCACTGGTCTGGCATCTTTCCTGTCTTAAAGATAGTGTTAAATAGATCTGTTAGCCATTGGAGACCCTCATCACCCAGGCATTTCCACACCTCAATCGGTATGTTGTCTGGCCCCACCGCTTTAGCCCTTCCCATTTTCTTCAAAGCTCTTTTAACTTCATCAACCGTGATGCTTCTACAATAGCATTGGTTTTGTTGCGTTGTTTGGGTTGTTCTATCTAACTCAGTTTGTTGATTTGGATTCCTTATGTTAAATAGGTTATCGAAGTAAGTTTTCCATCGCACCTTGATATCTTTTTCGTTCACCAAAACCTTTCCATCCGCAGCCTTTATGAACTTGACCATTGTTAGGTCCTGTCTTCTTCTTTCTCTTGCCTTTGCTATCTTGAACATGTCATGCTCTCCTTCTTTCGTCTCTAATCGCTTATACATCCTTTCATATGCCGTGTTCTTTGCCTCTGACACCGATTTTTTCGCTTGTCTCTTAGCCTCCTTGTACTTTTGTTTTAGCTCTGCGTGTTCTGCCTCACTGTTACATCGTATGAGCTCTCTAAAACTTTGTTGTTTGATACGTATCTTCTCCTGTACAATTTCGTTCCACCACCATGATTCCTGATGACCAACTGTCCTTTTTGTTGTAACTCCAAGCGTTTCTTTAGCTGCTTGTATGAGCCTTGTTGCCATAACCTCCCACTTTTGGTTTGCATCTTCCTGTGGCCCAGTTTGGTTCATTGGTATGACTTTATCTCTAAAAATGGTAATCTTTTCGTCTTTGAGCTGACCCCATCTGATCTTGGGTGTGATTCTCTTGTTCTGTTGGGCAATTGGCCTCTTGACGCGTATATCCGCCACCAACATATGGTGTTGCGTCACAACTGTCTCTCCCGGGATTGCTTTACAGTCTTTCCACGAGCTATGCTCTTCTCTCCTCGTCAATAAATAATCTATCTGCGTGTGTCTCCCGCCGCTGCTAAACGTGATTAGATGCGAGTCTCTTTTCTTAAAGAACGAATTTATGATGCCTAAGTCATGCGCTACTGCAAATTCGAGAAGCTCCCTACCGCCGTCATTCCTAAGACCATACCCGTATCCTCCATGCACCAGTTGGAAATGCTCATTATCCCTTCCGATATGTCCATTAAAATCTCCTCCTATGTATAACTTTTCTTCTCTATGTATGTCAGCTATAACGTGGTCTAAACTCTCCCAGAATGTTTTTCTTTCCGTTTCCCCTAGTCCAACATGTGGTGCATACGTACTAACTACTGTCACTACCTCATCTCCTATTACTATTCTTAACAACATAATTCTATCATTGTATCTTCTCACCTCCACTACATTATCTTGGAGTTCCTTAGCAACTAGAAAACCTACTCCATTTTTAGCTCCATCAGACCCTGAATACCATAGTTTATAACTATCGCACTCTTTTGCTCTCCCACCTCGCCATCTAGTCTCCTGCAGGCATGCTATGTGGACCCTACGTTTCTTCAGCACATCAATTAACTCTAATAACTTACTGGTTAAGGTTTCTACATTCCACGATGCTACTCTTAATCTACAGACCTTATTCCCTGTCTTCGCACCTCTCCTCACCGAACATGATCTCGGGGCAGCATAATGGCTCCTACTATCTATTATACCAGACAGAATCTACTAAAACCACCAAGAAATATAAAACACGGGCAACACAGAAAAACAACAAATCACAAGCAAGCAGAATTCACACAGAAAATAGGGGATGACTCTCCCTGTTAAATAAACAAGACTAACCCAGACTAAAAATAAACAAGAAGAGCAAATAAGCAGAATTCACACAAGTTAAATAAGCAGAATTCACACAGAAAAGCAGAATTCACACAGAATTCACACAGAAAAGCAGAATTCACACAAAAAAATAGGGGATGACTCTCCCTGTTAAATAGGGGATGACTCTCCCTGTTAAATAAGCAGAATTCACATAGAAAAGCAGATGCTGGTACCCCTAACCCAGCCAAGCAGTCTAAACAAGTGGGTAAAAATAAACAAGACTAAAAGCAAATATGGGAAGCAGAGATGGATCTACGGTTAAGCGATCGTGTCAATAAATGAAATAAGGGAGAAAGAATATCCTCACAGCGGGGTTTTCCCAAGTTAGGGTTCTCCTTCCAGAACTCAAGTAACTCACAGCCTTGTAGGGTTACAAGTCACACGAGATCGATACAGTAGATCTGAAGCAGATCGGGAGCAGCTCGATAGGGGGCAGTCGGGATCTAGACCACAGTAGATCGGCGGTGGTGGGCGGTGGTCCTCACAACAGATCGGGGGCAGATCACAGCAGATCGGCGGTGGTGGGCGGTGGTCCTCACAGCAGATCGGCGGTGGTGGGCGGTGGTCCTCATAGCAGATCGGGAGCAGCTCGTTACAGTAGACCGATGGTGGTAGAGTTCAACTTACCTGGTCAACTTACCTGGTCGGCGGTGGGCTGTGGTCGCCGGTGCGGGCAGAGCGAGAGAAGGTCGCCGGTAGGGGGCAGTCGCCGGTGTGCGAAGGTCGCCGGTAGGGGCGGTCATCGGTGCGTTGACGCCAGTAGGGGGAGGTCACTGGTAGGGAGCGGTCGCCCGGTGTGCGAAGGTCGCCCGTTGGGCGAGATACCTGTTGGGCGAGAGAGAGAGCAGAGCGAGAGAGAGAGCAGAGCGAGAGAGAGCAGTGCGAGTTATTAAACAAGATCAGTAAACCTGTGTAATACACAGATTGAATAAATAAAATTTTAAAATATTAAAAATTTATTAATTATAAAACGATATTTTAAGATATGATATGATTGAAATTTATATATGAGTACACACTATAAGTAATAAATCAGTAATATCAACTTTTTGAACTTTTATTTTTAAACTTTTTCCAAAAAAAATAAAAAATAAACATTTTGTTCTAAAACAAATCATAAAAAAATGTCATTTTAAACTTTTCTTATTATAACTCTCAATTTTAATTATTTATTGTTTTTTCAAAAAAAGTATATTTTTTAAAAACATGAATTTAAAATACATTGTATTTTAAAAAAAAAGTTTGATGTTTAAATTTTTTTCTTATTTTATAAACATTTATTTCTATAAAAATAACATTAATAAAACGATTTCTTTCTTAATTTATTAAAAAACTATTTTTAATATAAAAAGTGTTAAATTATATCGTTAGTAATTAAAGTAACTATTTAATATGAGAGATAAACGAGAAAATTTGATGAGAAGAATTGTGGTGTTGCCACGCGGTGTCCTCTTAAGTTATTATTTTATTAAAATAGAAAAATTAATAGGCTCTTTAATATTACCTTAGTTTTTAGCAGAAACTTAATACATGAGCATTACGTTGATTCTTTTATATCGGGAAAAGTTCATCCCGATTCATTTTGCTACAATAACAATGACTAATCATCATGTATGTTTTTTATAATATTATTAGTTTTAGTAAACCCGTGTAATACACAGGTTGAAAATATAAAAAAAACATAATTCATAAATGTGTAAATATTTCGTATGATTAAGTTACGTATTACTATAACAATGAAAAATAAAAAGTTACATTTATAAATTATAAATATTCAAATACTTTTTGAATAATATAATAAATATTGACTCATAAAAAATTAACACTACAAGGATCAAGACCATTAGCGGCGACATTTGTCGCCGCTATTGATACCCATTTTCGCCGCTAATACTAATAGCGGTGACTTGTCGCCGCTAATGATTCGTCGCTAATGTGAAAATATCGCCGCTAAAAAGTCGCCGCTAAAGATGTCGCTGCTAATTCCATCATTTGCGGCGACAATATCGCCGCTATAAATTCAAATAAAAAATTCCGGGAAGGACTTTTAGCGGCGACACTTGTCGCCGCTAATAGTCAATTTTTCAATTTATTTTTTTTTATTTTTTTAATTTCCATTTTTATAAACCGAAAAAACCTCTAAATAAAACCAAATTTCCAGATTTCCCAACAACACAAATAACATAAGTATTAAGAAGTACAATACGAGTTTTAACAACACAAATAATATAAATATACAAATTGTTTAACTTCAACTTCTAATGTTATTAAAATAAACTTAAACTACTTAACCGCTATCATATTCATCGTCCTCGTCCGAATCATCATCTTCATCAGCTTGTTGTGTACCTTTTTGGGAGGCAATAAATTGCGTCATTTGCGACATAAAGTTTGCATTTTTAAACAAACTTGCGATTTGAGCCTACAAAACAAAACATACATTATAAGTTGTTGTATTTGCTTCTTAGTATAACTTTAAGTATATAATGATACACCAACACCTTGAAGTGTGTTTGTATCACCCATTTCAACCATAATGTATATAATTCAACTTAAATTTACCATTTTGACCCGTTTTAACTCAAATTAATATGGTTTTAACTATATCAAGTGTGTTTGTATTATTTTAACCCACTTCAACCATAATGTACATAATTCAACTTAAATTTACCCATTTTAACCCATTTTAACTCAAATTAATATGGTTTTAACTATATCAAGTGTGTTTGTATCATTTTGTCCCATTTCAACCATAATGTATATAATTCAACTTAAATTTACCCATTTTGACCCGTTTTAACTCAAATTAATAGGGTTTTAACTATATCAAGTGTGTTTGTATCATTTTGACCCATTTCAACCATAATGTACATAATTCAACTTAAATTTACCCATTTTGACCCGTTTTAACTCAAATTAATAGGGTTTTAACTATATCAAGTGTGTTTGTATCATTTTGACCCATTTCAACCATAATGTACATAATTCAACTTAGATTTACTCATTTTGACCCGTTTTAACTATATCAAGTGTGTTTGTATCATTTTAACCCATTTCAACCATAATGTATATAATTAAACTTAAATTTACCCATTTTGACCCGTTTAAGATAAACTAACAATGATACATTTAACAACTTCAAGATAAAACGTATAAAACTTTAATACCTCTGATAATGTCTGAGGTGTTTGTTCCTGATCATGAACAAACGAAGTCGACCCTACAGATGAAGACGGTTTACGCCCAATCCCTCTAATATGTCCGCGGCGTTCTCCCAACACCGACTCAAAAACTTCAACCTCGTTCAGTGATGAACTATTTCCTTCGTTGGGATTGACTTAGCTCATCAAACCGTCCTTTGAGCTGATTCTACATTAATTAACAAGAAGTCATTTAATATATATATATATATACACAAAGGCTTCATCTTTAATATTTCAAAACTCTACTTTATATAAAACTTACATATTGTTGCTCAGCTATCTCCGTATCAAAGGTCCCATCTTTACTGGTATGAGCATTCTGAAATGCCTCAAGTCTGCTCTTATTCTGATTAACATTTAAAAGTATATCATATATTAAATAAATACTTATCTACAATACACATACAAATAATTAAATCATTACCTTCTTGTAACAATAACTACTATACGAGGCACTCCCACCACGATTAGTGTATTGTTGTTGTTGTCGGTTTGCTTTGTTTGATGATGAGGCTTTTCTGTGTCCGTCACTTAAGAAAAAATCAATTGTTTTGCTCCAATTTTCATGATTCATTCCCTTTGAAGGGTTGAGCCTTGCTTGTTCCATATCTTCATATCCTCCAACACGATCAAAGTGTCTTTTGGCAACGTTTTTTCGATCTCTGAATCGTTTGAGATATACAGAACGAATGTCACCCTCAATCTGAGCGTGTTCACGATCTTGCAAAATCTCATTAAAATCAAAGCGTCGCTACATTTAAGTTAAAACAAAATGAAGTTAGTTAAATAAATACCGAACAATAAACATAAAACATATAAAAGTTACCGCCATATGCTCATCCAACGCATTCTTCTGAGCATCAGAAAGATCAGTCCACGAACGAACATTAAAGGGATAATTGGCCTCCATGTATATCCCAACCTCACGATCAAACATATCGTTAAGTTCACCGACTGGGCTATATGTAGCAGCTCTATCAAAAGGAAGAGATAAAGGTCCTCCTTTTTTTTCTAACTCATGCTGTAACTTTTTATTTTTGGCCTTCCCTCTTGTTTTCCGGGAAGCCGAGCCTGCATTTATAATAAAAAAAGCAATAATTACAATATATATTAATAATAAATAAATAAACATGAAACTATAATGCTTACCATCCAACTGATGGCTTCCGGGCCCACCAAAAGGAGGAATCGGTGGATCCCCCGCGCCATCACCTCCATGGCTCATTACATCAGCCATGAGATGTATCAAAACAATCCAAAAAGATATCATATCTGTAAAATTAGAAGATATAAAACATCAAAATTAAAATAAAAATAAAGTTTTCAACTACAACAAGATATCATGTCTACAAAATTTTAGATTAAATAAAAAGATATCATATCTGTAAAAATTAGAAGATATAAAACATCAAAATTAAAATAAGAATAAAGTTTTCAACTACAACAAGATATCATGTCTACAAAATTTTAGATTAAATATTTACTTAATCGGAGTCTCCCTCATATAATTCAGTCTCGCTGTTAGACCCCTCAGTGTCATAATCAAAATCCTCTTCATCATAATCACCCTCGTCCTCAGACATCACATTAACAGTAACATTTGATGGATTAACTTCACTTGCAATTTCGTCATCGGTGACATTATCAACATTTTGAAAGTATTGGGTGAAGTCAATGAAAAGTACATTATTAGATGAAGAATGATTATGAACGACGTCAAGATCTTCTGTTAATTCATTATCAACATTTTGAATGTTTTCCACGAGTCCATCATTGGATGGCGGTCGATCCCAAATTTTACGATGATTAACATTCTCGACGACCCACCAGTGATTATTGCTTTGGTTTCTCCGAGAAGGTTCTCGGATGTAGAATACTTGTTTAGCTTGGGAAGCAAATATGAGTTGATCGTCTTTGTCCAATTCACGTTCGGTGTTGATACTGGTGATATTATTGTTGTATGAAACACCCCTTCGAGTATTGAACCATTTGCAATGAAATAGGACTGTTGAATACCCATTTGCATAGCACAACTCAATAATCTCTTCAACTTGGCCATAATATTTCTCACCATTCTCACCCTCCACTAAAACACCCGAGTTTTGTGTTGTGCGTTGCGCGTCACGTGCAAGTACTATAAACCTAACACCGTTGACTATGCAAGCATTGTAGTTATAGGCTTTTACATCCGCACCCATTGAAAGAGCATACAACTCTGAGTGAAAATCTGGAGAATTTTGTATTTTCATCGAATAAACCTAAGAAAATAATGTGTTAAATATAAATTACCTAACAAATATAGATTTGAATTCATGATGGAAATTTGGATATAAACCTAAGAGATTATTATACACGGAATACCTTCTCTAGAAACCATGATGGAAATTTGATTATGACATCCTCATATGGGCGTTCAGATTTGAATTCACTATATTGTTGACAAAATATATAACAAGTGAGGAACGAAATATATTTAAGTAATGTTTAAAACTTAAAGATAGGAACTCTTACTTCATATAGTCTCTAACTTCTTGACAAGTTGAGTTTCTATGTCAGTATCACTAAATTGTTTCGGAGGAGATCTTATCTCAGGTTCCCCGTTGAAGTCCAAATTTGTTCTCCATTCATGGTTTGCATCTAAAAACCGACGGTGACCAACATAAACGACTTTATTTGTGACACGCATCGAAGGAGTGTCTTCGATACTAGTCGGGCATGCTTTGTAGCCCTGCCCGCTCCAACCTGATAGACTACTACGAGCCGGAAAGTCGTTTATAGTCCATAACAAAGCCGCCCTCATTGTGAAAAATGTGTGCATGATCGATTATGGTGGTCACTCAACAGATGGTTTTTCTCTCAAACTCACCTAGAATTAACACTCAGCAAGAGTCTATAAAAAGTTGATCACAATATAATAAGTAACAGTAAGTAAATGAACACAGAATGTAAATTTCAAGATACTTTTATATATTGCCTCTCAACTCAAAGGATTACAAGACTCTTGGACTCAAATCGCTTATCTAAAGAGTTACAAGGAGAAGATATATATAATACTACCTACAGCCGGATATACTTTGATACCAGCTGGAAACCTCTAACCTAACATCTATACTACAAGACTCTAGGTGAGGTCTTTCAGACATTTTGCCTGAGAGTTGGTAGTCAGGACATGTCCCTGACTTACCTTTTGTCACCAACTAAAGTTGGTAACATGTACTATCATAAAAGGTGAACAGTAGAATAAAGTATGGTCAACAACATGGCTCTTTAGGAAGATGTCGTGCTGTATCAGAGGTCTGCAGCGGACTGTCAGGGACCATACTTATATCTACTGGACATAGCAATGTCTTCCGAAGGATAAAATGCTTCAAAAGAATAACTTCTTCCGAAGCCACTTATACTTCGGAAGACTGCTTCTTCTGAGGCTTGGAGTCTTCTTTGTCTTCGGAAGCAGACTTTGTCTTCAGCTCTTTCATCAGACTTTGTCTTCGGAAGCAAACTTTGTCTTCAGCTCTTTCTTCAGACTTTGTCCTCGGAAGCAGACTTTGTCTTCAGCTCTTTCTTCAGACTTTGTCTTCGAAAGCTCAGACTCTGTCTTAAGCTCTTTCTTTAGACTTTGTCTTCGGAAGCAGACTTTGTCTTCAGCTCTTTCTTCAGACTTTGTCTTCGGAAGCTCAAACTTTGTCTTCGGAAGCTCAGACTTTGTCTTCGGAAGCTCAGACTTTGTCTTCAGAAGCTTTCAGCTGTTGGCTTCAGCTGTAGTCTTCAGCTGTTGACTTCAGCTGTTGTCTTCAGCTGTTGACTTCAGCTGTTGTCTTCAGCTGTTGACTTCAGCTGTTGTCTTCAGCTGTTGACTTCAGCTGTTGTCTTCAGCTGTTGTTCTTCAGACTCTCGGAAGATCTCATGCTTGACTTCGGAAGCCTTTGAATGTAGCACCAAGATGACTATGTGAAGTGGCTTTGGTTGCACCAGCCTCATTATGACCCAACAAACTCCCCCTAGGCTGATGCTACCAAAACTTCACTTCCCTCTTCTTCTCAAAACTCTCAGCACCAATGAAAGTAAGGTGTTGTTTGTTTCTGAAGAGGTAAAACGTCTGCAGTCTGCAGACCACATCTGCCGACATCTGTAGGAGAAGAGGTGGACCAAACCTCTGCAGCCTGTATTAAGAAAACTGTTTGCTTTGTAACGTCTGCAGACTACTGAAATAAAATGAAATTAATAAAAAGTTAAAATAAACAGAAATTTAAATAAACTGTCACAATAAACTGAAATTAAAATAAATTGTTAAAAGAGTTATACTTTTTACACTTACTTTTTTATTTGATGAATTGTTTTATAAAATATAAAGTATGTAGTTTCTAAAAAGAATTACAACAAAAATATAACTTTTGTTTTCTTCTTTTTTATGTGTATAGACAATGAATCGTCATCCACTTCAGCAATCAAATTAACCACCCACCATATTCAACAAAACACCATTGATATGCATGAAGCTTCACAAACACACCATCTTCAACCTCTAATCACCAATCATCAAACCCTAACACCATGAATTCACCAGCACTAACAGACTACTTCCCACCTCCACTAACAATGTTCTCAAGAACCACAAGCAACCGAAGAAGCACATCACGCACAAACCCCCTGTTCCTTCACAAAATCACCACATCACACGACGCTAATCAAGAACCATCGTCGCCTAAAGTCACCTGCATCGGTCAAGTTCTATCGAACAACAAGCGGACATCCACCGCCGTCCGCCGGAGCAAGTGGGTCCAGCGACTGAAATTGCGGTGGCTCCGGCGAGTGTGGGTGGATCAATTAAAACAGGGGGTTTATGACATGTAGGCAGTCGGCAATTTGCTAAGAGTGAAATTTAGTTGGAGACTTGGGAATTGAGTGATGAAATTGGGGAGAAAGTGGGTTAGAAGAGGTTTGTAGAGGTAAGAAGACATTAGTCCACCTCTTCTCCAAGAAGAGGTCACGCAAACGTTTTTTAATGAAACGTCTTCAAAAAAACAAACACTCTGCAGACCTCAAACATCTGCCCGCCTCTTTTTGGCGCAGACAAAAGAGCTTTAGAAGCTCTTTTTCAAAAAAACAAACACCACCTAAGTGTTTATCAGTGTCTGCATTCTTTCCAGATGTGGTGCTGAGGAGTTTGTACAAACCCTTGGTAGACAGAACCTCTACTCTGTCACCTTGGATTATGTGTACCCTTTGTTGTGGCCCTCTGAAAAGAGTTAGTTGATGGGAACTATAGTCATATTCCCATCTAACTATTAGTTCCAATTCAGGACCTTCCACCATCTGTAGTAAGGCTGTGCCTTTGGTGGTTGGCCTTTCCTTGTCTTCCGCTCTTTTCAACTTCAACTCTTCTTCAATCTTAGCTCTTCTACTTAGTTCAGCCAAGTGGAGACCGCTGATATGATTTCTGGTGTGTGCAGCAGTCTCAGAGTTGGAGGGATTGGAGAATGGCTTCTATGCAAGCTCAGCAAGATCAAATCTGCTGAGATGCAGTAGAGAAGTGGCATTAAGCCTGTTAGTTTCACCATTCTCCCTTTCCACAACAAATTTGTGAGAAGGTTCATCGAACCTCCACTGGATTATAGCTTTCCTAGGTCCAGGAGATTGACTAGAAATCCTATCCTCTTTCCTTGTATCCAGTAGAGTCACCAGTCTCCTTCTTAGTCTCTTCTCCTCAGCATTGAGGGTATCGGAGTTGAGACCAAGAAGTCTTGTAGCCTGGCCCAAGGTGTCTCTAGGCAACTCAAGAAATTGGCCTAGGGTGAGGGAGCTTGAAGAGTTATCAACATAGGTGATGTTGATAAGGTCTCCCTCACAGGAGATGCTGCTCAAAGTGGTGCAGTTGATGAGCCTTGTCTTGAACTCCTTTATTTCCTCAAGGAGAGATGTTGAGGAAGCTGAGGGGATGGTCTTGGTTTTTATTGGGCAGGCTTAGGTTTAGTGGTTTTGGGTTGTGTTTTGGGTTTTAGGATGGGTAGTTTGGGTGGTTGAGGTGATGTGGTATGTTTAGGTTTAGTTGTGGGTTCAGGGTTGAAGGTTTCATCAGTGGGTTCGGTTTTGATGGGAAATGGGATTGGTTCTTCTGGTGTGGGTTGTGGTTGAGTGGCTGGGGTGAAGACCATTCCCTGTACCCTCCTGTACATCTCCTTCCTTTTCCCCAAACAGATGTCAGCTTTTATTTCACTGACTATCCGTTGGAGTGTCCTTTCGGACATAGGTCCCACCTGCCTACCAGAGAATCCATGAGCCCGGAGATAGTCTTTCATCCAGGCTTTGTCATTGGACTTCTTGGTGGCAGTGACCCCCTTCTCTTCCTCCCTCCGCTTCCTCTCCTTAATCTTCTCCCTAGCAGCTTTCTTCCTTTCCTTCTCCATTTGATCCTGCTCTTTGTTGTGGAGCAGCAGGATCATGTCATCATCATGTGGAGACAGTTCCGGAAGACTGAAGCCTCTTGAGAGTAGGAATTTGATCCTAGCCTTTCTCAGCTTCAAGGCTGCTTCCCTTCGCTCTTCTTCTTTCCTTTCCAAGGCCAACCTGGCTTCTTCTTCTTGCCTTAGCCTGGTTGACCTCTCCAAAGTCACCAACTCCTCTAGTGGTAGCAGGAGTACTTCCTCATTGGCAGCTCCTAGGCTGATGAGCTGGTTAATGAGTGTTGTCCTTCTCTTTGTGTTGATTTCTTTCTGATTGGCTGTAGCTGCCTTAGAACTGGCAGCTAGCAGTTTCTCAGTAGGAAACCTTCCTTTCTTCTTGAGCTTCTCAATCCTCTCCTCCTCCTCAAGCTCTTCCGCAGTCAATTTCCTTTTGCCTTTGTCTTTGGCAGAGCTTGACTGTGGTGGTTCTTGGATAGAGGGTTCAGATTGAGAGAGAAGTTCAGCTGGTGTTTGGGATGGAGGTAAGTCAGAAATGTCCTCCCTGCTCACCTCAGATGCTATTTCAGCAATAACATCTGTGATGGTCAGTTCCTCGGACATTTGGAACAAACCTTCCGCAGCTTCTATCTCAGCTTCGGAAGACTTTTCTTGTTCTTCCGAGGCTTCAATGTCCACTTCGGAAGTTTCAGCCTGAGCTTCGGAAGATGAGACTGCTGCAAGTTCTGTCCCATCTGTTTTAGTTGCTGGGCCATCAGTCCCCATTTCCCCTTCGAAGTTAATCTCAGGTTCCATGTGGACCTTAGGTTGACCAACTTCTTCCACAATGGTAGAAGGTGCAGTCAGTCTTTGAAGCTCCTCAGCCCCAAAATATATAAGTGTGGTGTCAGGGCTGGGCTGCTCAAAGGAGGATCTCAATACAAACTTTGTGAAAAGTCTATAGAGACCTTGAAGCATCTTTGAGTCAATCTCTAAAAAGGATTGAGATGACTCAGGTAGTGTGATGAGTTGGGAAGTAAAGGATTGGGTCTGTGGTTCCTCAAGTGTTTGTCTCTGAACTTTCTCCCCCTTTTTGGTAGCATCATCTTGAGAGCTAGATGAGCTAGAAGAAGAAGTCAGTGAGACCTGAACAGGTACATGCCTAACAGACCTCTCTGTCTGTTTCTCAGCTAGTTTAGCCTTGAGGTTGTTGATCTCAAGTTGCTGAGTGGCAGTCCTTGATTCTAAGATCCTCACCTGTGATTCCAGGTTGGAGACCTTAGAAAGCAAGTACTGAAGTGTTAGTTGCATACTTCCCTCATCTTCATGAGAAGAATCACGGGGAGATGAGATAACATACCTAGTATGCTCAGTCTCACCACCAGATATGGCTTCGTGGCACCTGGATACCTTTGCTCAAGGTCATCTCTTTCAGAGATGTCAATGGGCAAAGTTGCCGTAGACTCAGTCCTAATGATGTTACCACTGTCCTGAGAGCTCAATGAGAGACTCTGAGTAGTGGCAGCTGAGCCTACATGAGTCCCCTCCACATCAGTAGGACTCACCTCAGTAATTAGCTACTGATGGGGGCTAGAGACAAGGGATCTCTCTTGGCTCTGTTGATCTTTCAGAGGGTGTTGTAGATCAACTTCATGGCCATGGAGAGATGTAATCTCTTCATCAGTACGGAGTAAAAGGTCAGTGAAAGATAGGGAAGTTAAACCTACTGACCCGGGACTTAGATCAATGTCTACAGGCATTGAGCCTATGGTGGGGCTGTCCCTAGAAGGCTGCACAGGGGAGTGTAAAGACTCACCCTGTGGGCTTAAGGCTTGAGGTTCGGGCTCTTGGGTTTGAGACTGAGGAGGCTCAAAACCCATATTGAGGTCAAATGTGAAGGATGGTGTGACCTCGGACTGAGTGGGAGCCCATGATTCCACTCTAGCCCTTTTGGTTTGAACTATGGGAGCTTGTTCAATCAGATTAGATAGAACAAGGGTTCGTTTGGGGCGTCTCTGGTAAGTGATTCTGATGGGTAAAGAAGGTTTTGCTGGCATTGTGATGGAGGTTGCTGGTGTGGGTTCATCACCTGTGGGGATAATAGGGATGTCACCAGGAGCTATGCGCTCAGTCATCTCTGGAGGTAATGGAGTGTACATTCCAGTGAAGTTGGTGGACATCTTCTTCAGTGTTTTGAAGATGGTAGGCCTCACTTGTGGAACAGTAAGAGCAGCTACATAGACAAGCTTGCTCAGTTCCAGCTCACAGTTGATTATGTGTTGAATAAATCTGGGATACATGAAGAATGTATCCCTTCTCAGATTGCCGATTAGGTTGGTCAACACAAATCGTGAGTAGTTGAAGCGTAGACCTCTCACCAACCCATGAACTGGGCATCTCAGTTCATATGGGATTTGATCCCATCCCCCTGACTTGTTGGATAAGCAGTGAAGGACAATATGCAGCAGGAACTTCCAATGGTAAGAGAAGTTGAACTTGTATATGGTTGATCTGCTGACATCTCCTCCATATCCCATTAGGATGTAAGTTCCATCCAAGTCTTCTTTGGGGAACTCAGTAGGAGCCCCATCATCATGAAGCTCAAGATGCTCCCTGATGAGTTGCTCTGTGATGACCAACTCCTGGCCACAAATGCGTGTTCTCAGTACTCGAACCCTATTCAGAACTGCAGTTTGACCGTTACTCCAGAATTCAGACATATGGTTGGAGTATACGGTGGGGTTAACTGTTAGTGCAGTGAGGTATGTGGATTCGGTAAGAAAGGTGATGATTTGGGTGAAGTCGACATCTCTTGACGAATCAAGTAATGCGACTTGTTGTGCTGAGGGTTTAGCGCCATTGAAGAGAAGGTAAGCTTGAATTTGGGTGAAATTGCAGGTTTGACAGTGAGGGGAATAGTTAGGGCAGTAAATTGGTAAAAGAAGATGAATTTGATCAGTCTGGATTATTTAAAGGGGATGAATTGTGGTAGTGGCGGTAATAGGGTAACTGTTTGGGGTTACTGTGGGTGGTATGGTGGTTTACGGCGGAGAAATGATAGTGGCGGCAAGGGATAATTTTAACTAATCTGACCATCATGAACAAAATCTTTACTTTTTACAGAGTGGGCCCAAAAAGATATCTGTTACAGAGTAAAATCTTTACTTCCAAATGTAAAACATTTCCGAAGGTAATTTGTCTTCCGAAGGCAATTTCTCTTCCGAAGCAAGACATTGCTTCCGAAGGTAAAATTGTCTTTCCGAATGGAGAGTTATATAAGCTTCGGAAGTAGATCTGATGTAAAATCAATCGCTTCTTCGAGACCAAAAACTCTTCCGAGAAGAAAATTTCCATTGAGGAATTTTGGCTTCAAAAGATATTCAAGGATATCTTCCGAGAGTTAATTCCTCTTCGGAAGGAATTTACACTTAGAATAATTTAAAGATCTTTTATAACAGGGCTTAAATTGTATTGACACAAGACATTACACATTTAAAAAGCTTTTCAAAAGAGGTAGTTAATCAATATTTATCATCCCAATAGCTGATATGAGATACTTAAATCTTTGTTCATCAAATGCCTTTGTGAACAAATCAGCATATAGTTCATTTGAGTCAACTTTGATTAACTTGATCAAATTCTTCTCATGAATATCTCTAATGAAATGATACCTGATATCAATGTGCTTTGTCTTGGAGTGCTTCACCGGATTCTCAGTAATGGAGATAGCACTATTGTTGTCAATATGGATAGGAGTAGTCATGAAGTTGAATCCATAGTCTAACATCTGATTTTGAATCCATAGCAGTTGAGCACAGCAGCTAGCAGCAGCAATGTATTCAGCTTCAGCAGTTGATGTAGAGACACAGGATTGTTTCTTGCATTGCCATGAGATAATCCTTCCACCAAGAAATTGACATCCTCCTGATGTGGATTTCTTGTCAATGTTGCAGCCACCATAGTCACTGTCAGAGTATCCATAGAGATTGAAATCACTATTTCTTGGATACCAGAGACCTAGTTTAGGTGCTCCTTTGAGGTATCTGAGGATTCTCTTTGCAGCAGTTAGGTGAGACACCTTTGGAGCAGCCTGATATCTTGCACAAATGCATGTGGCAAACATGATATCTGGTCTACTAGCAGTGAGATACATCAGAGAACCAATAATTGCTCTATACTGATGTTGATCAGTATCCTCCCCCTCAAAGTCAGGGCAAAGATTATGGTTTCTGGGTATAGGTGTCTTGGCTGGTTTACAGTCCTTCATTTCAAATCTATCTAAGATGTCTGAGACATACTTAGATTGACTTATGAAGAACCCTTCCTTCATCTGTTTCACCTGAATTCCAAGGAAAAAGTCCATTTTTCCCATGGAACTCATTTCAAATTTCTGCTTCATAATGCTCTCAAAGTCCTTGCACATTTGGTCATTTGAAGAACCAAATATGATGTCATCAACATAGAGTTGAACGAGCAATATGTCTTCTCCACTCTTTCTGATGAAAAGAGTCTTGTCAATGGTACCTCTGGTGTAGCCATTCTTTAGGAGAAACTGAGACAATGTCTCATACCACAGCCTAGGTGCTTGGTGCAGCCCATATAGAGCTTTATCTAGTTTGCACACATAGTTGGGGTGCTATGGGTCTTCAAATCCTGGAGGTTGACATACATAGATTTCACTATCTATATCCCCATATAGAAAAGCACACTTGACATCAAGCTGGTAGACTGTGAAGTTCTTGGATGCAGCATAAGCAAGGAAGATCCTAACTGCCTCAAGTCTTGCAACAGGTGCAAAGACATCAGTATAATCAATTCCTTCCTCTTGGGTGTACCCTTGAACTACTAGTCTTGCCTTGTTCTTGATAATCAATCCTCTATCATCTTTCTTGTTTCTGAACACCCATTTAGTGCCTATGGGTACTTGACCAGATGGTAGTGGGCATAGATTTCAGACCTTTTGTCTTTTGAATTGAAGCAACTCCTCCTGCATCGATTCAACCCAACTACTATCCTTTAAGGCATCTTCCACCTTCTTGGGTTCCATCTGAGACAAGAAGCATGAGTACAAGCAGACATTCCCATGATGAGTTTGCCCTCTTGTTCTCACACCCTCAGAGACATTCCCTATGATGTTCTCAGTTGGATGAGTGTTGTGAATCCTAAGATGAGGAATCACTTCCAGTTACAGAGATAAGTCTAGATTGGACATATTCTGATCAGAACTGGATCACTCTGTCCAACTGCTGTTTCAAAGTCATTCAATGAGGACTGATTGAATGATTGAGAAACATCATCAATAGTTGGTTGTGAAGTAGTATTAACAGTTGCCTGTTCCTTCAGAATACTACTTCCCTCAACCTGGTGTTGTAATGGATCACCTGAAGAGCTTTGGGGTTCATCAGGTGATTCACTTGTTGAAGCTTCACTATTCCTGGAGATAGTTACACTATCAGATCTATGAATGGTTGAAGCTTATTGCCTTTCAGCTCTTGGAGAATTTGGAAGAGGTCTGGGAAGCTCAAATAGTTGATCTGCATCAGCATCAACATCACCTTGAGCACCTGTTCCAGCTGAAACATTCTCACAAGATTGTTTAGAATAGTTGGAAACAATTCTAAATCAAAGATATACTCAGGTCCATTCCCCCTAACACAAGGAGTGTGCTCATTAACAACTATATTGGATGACTCCTCAAATTGTTGATTCTTGATGTTGTATACTCTATAAGCTTTGGAGCTAGAAGAGTATCCAACAAAGATAACATCATCCGACTTCTCAGCAAACTTTGCTAAGTTGTCCTTTGTGTTAAGTATGGTACACCTGCAGCCAAAGGACCTTAGAAAGCCAATGAACGGTGGCCTCTTGTTCCATAACTCATAAGGGGTTTTTCCATAGGGCTTAACTACAAGAACCCTGTTCTGCACATAGCATGCAGTGCTGACTGCCTCTGCCTAAATGTTAGAGGCAGCTTTGAATCAGCTAACATGGTCCGAGCAGCCTCAATAAGTGTCCTATTCCTCCTCTCAGCAACATCGTTTTGTTGAGGAGTTCTGGGAGCACTATATTGTCTGGCAATCCCTTTTGAGTCACGGAATGAGTTAAGAACAAAGTTCTTAAACTCAGTCCCTTGATCACTTCTAATGATCTTAACCTTATGATCAATTTGATTTTCTATTTTAAGAATAAAAGATTTTAAAGTTTCAGCAGTTTCATCTTTACTTCTTAAAAAGAATACCCATGTAAATCTTGTAAAATCATCAACAATCACAAGGCAGTATGATTTCCTTCTAATGCTCATTATACTTTTGGGACCAAAGAGATCCATGTGCAATAAGTGTAATGGAGTAGTGATAGAGTTAACACATTTGGATTTATGAGATGATCTGTGTTGTTTCCCTTTCAGGCATGCAACACAGTTATCTTTGCAGAAAAATTCCTTTTTAGGCAAACCATGTACCAAGTTATTTTTAGCCAATTTATTCATTGTTTTAAAATTCACATGACACATGCGTTTATGCCATAGTGTTGACTCATCACTATCAGCTTTGGAAAGAAAGCATGATACTTCACCCATAGGAGAAGCATTGTTCATATCCAGCTTGTACATATCCCCTTTCCTGGGAGATCTAAGAAGCACCAATTCCAGAGGAATTGTCATCCCTGGTTTGAGGATAATGCACTCATGTTCTGTGAAAAGCATCTGACGTTTCTGGTCACAGAATTGAGAAACACTTAACAGATTGTTTTCAAGCTGTTTGACAAAGTGAACTTTGTCAATGTTTATTCTGCCATTGGATATACTTCCTCTGCCAGAAATATATCCTCCGGCCTCACCTCCAAATTGGACAGACCCTCCATCAAAGTTCTGGAATTGTTGAAGGAGAGATATGTTCCCTGTCATGTGCCTGGAGCTTCCATATCTACAATCCAGACATTGTTATTCTTGTCAATGGATGTCCCTGCACATAAGATGAGATGGTTAATTTTGTTTGGAAGCCCAAGCCATGCTGGTCTTGGGCTCTTCCAAAGATAGTGACATAATTGAACCAAAAGATATGCATTGGGGTTCAATAGAGGTCATTGAAGAAGAGGTTTGGGCTGCAGTATCTTCCTTGATCTTCCAATCCACCCCTTGGTTAATCTTTGAGGATGAGCTTGTTGAAGCTTTTGCAGCATGGTCTTCTTCCGAAGCTTCTTTCTTTTCGGAAGAAGCCTTCACCACCTTTTCTTCCGAAGTAGTCTTCTTCTGAGATGTTTCAAGAGAGCCTTCTTGTTCTTCCGAACCTTAGAAGTTGTGGCTTCCGAAGCCATTTTCCCTTCGGAAGAAGTACTTTCTTCCGAAAGCAACTTGGCTTCCGAGACCAATTTTCCCTTTTTCATCATTTGGACCGTTTGAAGTGGTCCAACTGAGAAACCTTCCCCGACTCCTTCTCTTCTAACATTATTTGCATAATGTGTGCTTGCTGGATTGTAGTAACAATATTTATCCATGTGGTTGTGCAGACCACACATTATGCATGCAATGTTAGTCTTCTGGGAACTAGCAGGTTGCTGTTTCTTGGATTTCTTCTCTTATCAGCAACTTTCCTTTCAACTTCTGATCCTTCGGTAGGATAGGAGTGTTGGTACTACACTCCTTTCCTGAATCAGAAGTACCTACCACTTGAAATCCGTAGAGATGAAGACACCCTTTTGCTTTGGGTCAATCTTAAGCTTGGACTCTGCAACCTTCTTGGCACTCTGTCCTTCTAGCAGCTTTAGCTCTGCTTCTTCTTGCCTTGGTGGTTAGGATTTGGTCTTCACAGGTGGAGATGAGTGTATCCTCCAGTTTCTCCCTTGTGGTGGCCACTATTTTTCCCTCATTTTCTAGTTCCAATGGAGAAGGGTCAGCAGTTGGAACCTCTTGCTCTTCAGTACCACATCTAGGTAGTCTAATAGACTCATAAGAGTGTGGTGGAGCTATTTTATTGGTTCCCAACCTTTCTTTGTTTTGATAAAACATTTTGGAATGAGAGGATGATGCAAGAATAGTTTGGAAGCTTTGCTCAGCAATAGCTTGCTTCCTGGCCTGAGCCTCAGCAGTGACTAACTGGGCTTGAACTTCAAATAGTTTGGATATCAGATCTTTGATTTGAGTCTTATAGTTGGTCTTTTCATGTTTTAAAGAGACACAGTTTTCTCTAACTCTTCAATTTTCTTTTGATAGTCAGATTCAGCTCTTTAAAATAAGATTTTAACACATTTAAAGACTCAACCTCAGATCTGATTTCCGAAATGTAATCCTTATAGAGTTTAACTTTAGCAATACAGGCAGCAGTACAAAGATGTTCATATACCTGATCATCATCTGTTCCGCCATGAGTGCTTGAGCGGGAGTCACATCCTGAACCATGAAGCTCCAGTCAACTTCTTGAGCCACAGCAGCTGTTTCAGTTGACTTTCTCTTCATGCTTTAAAGCAGTGGGATGTGTGGAGGCCTGTGGGGTTCCCGGGTTGTTCTTGGGAGCCTTGCATTCCCTAGCAAAGTGACCAAGTTGGTTGCAGTTGTAACACTTTGCTTTGCTCTTATCAAACCCAAACTTGCTGTTGACTAGGTTTTGAGGGAATTGCCTTCCAGTTTTCTTGAAGAACTTCTTCGCACTGTAAGTTAAAAGAGCCATCTGTTGGATAATGTCCACATACTCCATATCATCTGGACTGAAGCACTCAAGATCATCAAAGCAGTATTGAAAATCACCAGAGTGTCCACTTCCAGAGACAAAGGCACAACTCTCCTGAAAGGAGTTGTGTTGAACCTTT
This sequence comes from Flaveria linearis, assembly GCA_024085815.1. NCBI lineage: Eukaryota > Viridiplantae > Streptophyta > Magnoliopsida > Asterales > Asteraceae > Flaveria > Flaveria linearis. Next base: position 38,580,101 of record CM044016.1, on the reverse strand, counting down.
TGAGACTTTGAAGTCTCAGGTAGAGTAATGTAGGGTCCACTATGTGAGTTGTCAGGGTAACACAGCAACTGATGTTGTGGTTCTATGATTTCCCTTTCAACCACATGAAGGGCTGAACTCAGTTGGTTATTAGAGTGACCAGATGAGTTCTGCATGTTCATCTCCATCTGGAATGCACTTAGGATACCATACAACTCTGTGAGAATAAGAGTCTTAAGGTCCGAAGTTCTCTTGATTATAACACAGCAGTGTGTCCATAGTTTAGGAAGGGAAGACATGAACTTCCTAACTATGTCTCTATTCTCAAAGCTACTCCATATCCACCAGAGTATCTACTATCTCAACATACCTGAAGTATTGTTGAGTCAAGGTCTCACCAGCCTTGAAAGTAAGTTCTCAAACTGCTGCTTCAAGAGATCCTTCTTGTTCTCTTGGGTTTCCTTGGATCCTTCATACATCAGCTTCAATGCTTCCCATAAATCTTTAGCAGTCTTGCACTTCTTGAAGCCTCTGTAGACAGAGTTGGGGAGAGCAGTTTGGAGAGAAGTCATAGCCCTTTGATCTAGCTCTATTCTCTTCATATCTTCTTCTGAGTAATCATCAATATCTTTGGAATGATGCGATTACCAGTGGCAGAAGTAGTGCTTGGTATGAAAGGACCATTGACAATGGAGTCCCACATCCTTGAATCCTGACACTTGATGAAGCCTTCCATTCTGATACACCATATGTCAAAGTCTCAGGGGTGATCAGTGGGGACTTGGTCATGGTGCCAGTTTCCATATCAGCCTTGGAAAGATCGGCCATTTGAGTGAGTGGTTTGTAGTGAGGAGTGAAAAACAGGTTGATTTGGATGGTAAGATCTCACAATCAAGAGCCTGGAGCTCTGATACCAATTGCAGGATCGATTATGGTGGTCACTCAACAGATGGTTTTTCTCTCAAACTCACCTAGAATCAACACTCAGCAAGAGTCTATAAAGAGTTGATCACAATATAACAAGTAACAGTAAGTAATGAACACAGAATGTAAATTTTCAAGGTACTTTTTATATATTGCCTCTCAAATCAAAGGATTACAAGACTCTTGGACTCAAATCGCTTATCTAAAGAGTTACAAGGAGAAGATATATATATACTACTACCTACAGCCGGATATACTTTGATACCAGCTGGAAACCTCTAACCTAACATCTATACTAAAGACTCTAGGTGAGGTCTTTCAGATATTTTGCCTGAGAGTTGGTAGTCAGGACATGTCCCTGACTTACCTTTTGTCACCAACTAAAGTTGGTAACATGTACTATCATAAAAAGGTAAACAGTAGAATAAAGTATGGTCAACAACATGGCTCTTTAGGAAGATGCCATGCTGTATCAGAGGTCTGCAACGGACTGTCAGGGACCATACTTATATCTACTGGACATAGCAATGTCTTCTGAAGGATAAAATGCTTCGGAAGAATAACTTCTTCCGAGCCACTTATACTTCGGAAGACTGCTTCTTCCGAGGCTTGGAGTCTTCTTTGTCTTCGGAAGCAGACTTGTCTTCAGCTCTTTCATCAGACTTTGTCTTCGGAAGCAGACTTTGTCTTCAGCTCTTTCTTCAGACTTTGTCCTTGGAAGTAACTTTATCTTCAGCTCTTTCTTCAGACTTTGTCTTCAGAAGCTCAGACTTGTCTTCAGAAGCTCAGACTTTGTCTTCAGCTCTTTCTTCAGACTTGTCTTCGGAAGCAGACTTTGTCTTCAGCTCTTTCTTCAGACTTTGTCTTCGGAAGCTCAGACTTTGTCTTCGGAAGCTCAGACTTTGTCTTCGGAAGCTCAGACTTTGTCTTCGGAAGCTTAGACTTTGTCTTCAGCTCTTTCGTTAGACTTTGTCTTCAGAAGCTTTCAGCTGTTGGCTTCAGCTGTAGTCTTCAGCTGTTGACTTCAGCTGTTGTCTTCAGCTGTTGACTTCAGCTGTTGTCTTCAGCTGTTGACTTCAGCTGTTGTCTTCAGCTGTTGACTTCAGCTGTTGTCTTCAGCTGTTGTTCTTCAGACTCTCGGAAGATCTCATGCTTGACTTCGGAAGCGTTTGAATGTAGCACCAAGATGACTATGTGAAGTGGCTTTGGTTGCACCAGCCTCATTATGACCCAACAATGTGTTTGTCGCCATGTCTTTAGTACGTACACCCCGACACCCACAACTGCTTAAGCTTATCCACCAATGGCTTAAGAAAAACATCCATGTCCTTCCCGGGGGATATAGGACCAGGAATCAATAATGACAACATGAATGACGACTCCTTCATGCATAACCATGGAGGCAGATTGTATGTCGTGAGTATAACAGGCCACGTGCTATGAGCCGAACTCATGTTACCAAATGGATTGAAACCGTCAGCTGCAAGTCCTAGGCGGACGTTTCGGGTCTCTCTCGAGAAGGTAGGGTACTTTATATCAAAATCTTTCCATGAAGAACCATCAACAGGATGACGCATCGTACCATCTTCTGATCGTCCGGTATTATGCCAAATCATTTCTTTTGCAGTGTGCCTTGAAGAATACAAACGTCGTAGTCTGGGGTTAAAGGAAACCATCGTACACCTTGTGAGGTAACTTCTTGCCCTTTGTATTTGTATCGACCCACCGACTCTCGTTACAAACTGGACAATTTTGTAACAATAGATTTTCTACCCAAAAGAGCACAATCATATTTGCACACGTGTATCGACTCATACCCTAAACCAATCTTCTTTAATGTCTTCTTGGCTACATAGTGAGGTGATGGAATTTTGTTACCTTCAGGATGTGAGACTGCAACAACTCAAGGAGCTCATCAAATGAGCTATTGGTCCATTATTTTTCACCTTAATATTCATAAGCTTTGATAAAAAGTCAAGGGAAGAAAACTTGGTACAACAAGGATATAATTCTGATTGAACTTCCTCTAACAAGTCCTCAAAATCATCACGGACACCACTACTCTCTTCCATAACGTCTTCGATAACATCAGTCATTTCGTTGTTGGCTCAACATCATCTACAACTACAACTTCAGGAATTAAACTTTCACCATGATAGATCCAATCCTTATACGTCCAACACATGCCCCATATTTCTAAATATATTTCATTTTAAACCCATCCTAATAATTAAGTATTCTGACATTTCTACACGGACATCTAATCAGGCCATATTTGTCGATATGTTTTTCACTCATATCGATAAAAGAGCTGAGTCATTGTTGATACTCAGGTGATCTATGTTCGGATTAAGAATCCAACTTTTATCGACAGACATGATTACAGCACTGCAATATAATTTAGAATTTAAATGGAGGAATATAATATGGGGATTAGAATGAGATCACGAAACCTAAAGCTAATAATGAACAATGTACAATTTGAAATTAGTAAGACAATTAAATAACAAAACAAACTACAATTTTGTTTTCATCATATGAACAACAATTAGAAGCCAATAATGAACAACAATTAAAAGCCAATTTATTCTTGTTATTAGTCATACATTTACATCCAAAATAACAATAATACAAGTTTCTTATACTTTCAACTAATTGTAACTAGTCTAAATAACAAAATACCCAAACCTTTTACCAATACCCAAAACTACTTAAACTAATTATAACTAGTCTAAATAACAAAATACCCAAAACTACTTTAATAAACTAAACATTAACATCTAAACAAACTAAACATTAACAAGTATTCTATTTATCAAATACCTAAATACAAATACAACTAAACTAAATAACAAAATACCCAAAAGTCTAGATCAATACCCAAATACAACTAAACTCAACTAAAATTTTAGCATCAAATTCTATTTATCAAATCTATAACAAGTATTCTACATCAAATGCCTTAAATCCATCTCACTATTTCATCATCTTCAACACTTTTCAACCATACATTAACATAGAAACCACACCTAAAAATTACACAAATCCTACTAAAAATTGTGTTCAACCTACTAAATATACAAATCTAAACATGTTTGAACCATACATTAACATAAACAAGCATAAATTTACGTTTAAACCAAAAAAACTTACCTTCTAATTTGTGTTGAAAACTAAATGTATTAGCAGCGACGATGGTCGAGATCCACAGCAACAGCGGCGACGGTGGTGACCGGTATTTGAGGATGACGTTGAGGGGGTGGTGATGGGCGGACTTTGAGAGTGCTAACCGGAGGAAGATGTTGACCGGATGTTGAGGAAGATGATGACCCGAAGATGAGGAGGATGATGACCCGAAGATGAGGAAGATGATGAACGGAATGGTGGTCGCCGGAGCTTCAGCAGTGTGGTTAGCGGGAATGGAGATGTGGTGTGGAGGGAAAGAAGGGAAAAAGGAAGATATTCCCGGTTTTAGAAGAACTGCAACCCTTTAGCGGCGACATGTCGCCGCTAAAGGTTCTCGTACGATTAAATGGCAGCCGTCAAATCTAACAGAGGTTCAACGGCCAGATCTAAGTTTAGCTTCCCAGACGGATCGTTGACTATTAGCGGCGACTGTCGCCGCTATTATGTCGCCGCTAAAGGATGTCGCCGCTAATGCTCTCTGTCGCCAATAAAGGTGTCGCTTCTAAAGGTGACATTTCTTGTAGTGGTACTTAATTTATTTAATAAATCGCTTAAACAATAACAAAAGTAATCAACAAATATAGAAAAGATTTAAGTTATTAGTAACTCCGCAGTTAAGCGTGCTTGGACGAGAGTAGTACAAGGATGGGTGACCCCCTGTGAAGTTCTCGTGTTGCAACCCTTTTTTGTCAATGTGGGGCTAGCCCACTTGGTAGAGTTTTTGCTACTTAGAGAGGAGGTCCTGGGTTCAAACCCAGGTATGGTGTAACTTGGTGTTATTAAGAGTAGGAGTAGGATAGATTTGACGTTTAAAAAAAGTAAGGAAAAGTTATATTGTTTTCATTATAGTTATTTATTTATACATTCTATTTAGGAGTTGTAATTCTTATCGACTTGGATATCTCTTTAAAACACGTGAAAAAACATTTTTAAATTGAAATAATTAGTTAGTAATCACATTATTTCAATTAGATAATCAAACAGAAATAAGAACAAGTTATGTGGCTTCTATTATGAAAATATAAAAATCAAACTAAAGTATTTCTTAGTAGGGAATCAACACAAAATATATCAATAGGTCCTAGTGGTAACTCTATCTTAGATGCGATAAATTGCATTTAATAAAAGGTCATTGATCGATTGCTACTGATGCTTTAGTTGCTCTTGATCTGTATTAATAATGGTTGTTGAGTTGTTGCTATTGATGTTTGATTCATACTGCTCACTTATCTATTGATCATTAGTCTTAACTGGTATCAGGTCCTACCAATCATATATATTTTCAACTGATGATTGATTTGGGCCCCTAGCAACGGCTACGCCCATTGGACCACTAGGTGTGTTGCCCCTTAGACCTAGCAACAGATCGAGGCACTAGTCCCATGTCCCGAGGGAAGTGTCCCAATCGAAACTCCATGGTCAAAAGGGTTCGGTCCCTAAAGCATCAGGTTTAATATACTAGAAATGATAATACTTTATAGAAATGTACATTTTACATCTTCTAACATTTAAAAATATTTATAATAATTTCTTTTTATTTTATTAAATAAATTTAACTAAACTAAATGGATTTCATAACTTTAAAATCACTAATAATAAATAGTGATTGATGCTCTATATGATATTTATTGTTATCTATCTACACTAGAAAAGAGATTCAAATTAACTCAATATTTTGAAAAATATCACTTTAACATCTTAGTAATAAACATTTTATTTAAATAATGGGAGGAAAGGATATCATAAAACATACATGATGATCCGCTCTTCTCTTCATATTTATGTCGGGATCAAACTTCTGTAATTGATAAATAATGCAGTTATTGGTATCTTAAACTGTTCATGAATCTAATTAAAATATCCTTATTATGTCCCATTCTTGTCCCCCTTTCTATTCGCACCATTTCTTCTGTGTTCAACATAGGGGTGTTCATTTTCGGATATCCGAAATTCGGATATCCGAATTTCGGATATCCGAAAATTTCGGATAGTGAATTTCACTATCCGAATCCGAATCCGAAATTTCGGATATCCGAATTTCGGATATCCGAAATTTCGGATTCGGATTCGGATATCCGTTCGGATATCCGAATTCAAAGAAATTTTGTATTATTTAATAAATTTTATAAAAATTTAATAATTTTTATTAAAGTTTTTATCGGATATTCAAAGTTTTTTATTAAAATGTCCTAAATATCTAAAAATATCCGAAATATATAATTAATATTTAATATTTTTAAATTTTTATAAAAATATTTCGGATATTTCGGATATTTCGGATATCCGAAATATCCGAAAATTCTGAAAATCACTATCCGAATCCGAATCCGAAATTTCGGATATCCGAAGTTCGGATATCCGAATTTTCGGATATCCGAAATTTCGGATATCCGAATTCGGATTTTCGGATATTTCGGATTCGGTTTCGGATTCGGATATTTTTGAACACCCCTAGTTCAACATATGTTTCCTTGATTTCCACATATATAACTGATCATATGTCTTCAGTTTTCAATATAATAATTCTATGATCATTAGTGTTCCACTAAGTCAAACATATTGGTACAACTTGTTTCATTTCTTCTATTTTCAACTTGTCTCAAATCCAAGTGGCGTAGCCTGGGGGTTAAAGAAAACCATCGTAACACCTTGTGAGGTAACTTTTTACCCTTTGTATTTGTATCGACCCACCGACTCTCGTTACAAACTGGACAATTTTGTAACAATAGGTTTTCTGCCTAGAAAAGAGCACAATCATATTTGCACACGTGTATCGACTCATACCCTAAACCGATCTTCTTTAATGTCTTCTTGGCTACATAGTGACAAGAGGGAATTTTGTTACCTTCAGGATGTGAAGACTGCAACAACTCAAGAAGCTCATCAAATGAGCTATTGGTCCATTTATTTTTCACCTTAATATTCATAAGCTTTGCTAAAAAGTAAAGAGAAGAAAACTTAATACAACCAGGATATAATTCTGATTGAACTTCCTCTAACAAGTCCTCAAAATCATCACGGACACCACTACTCTCTTCCATAACGTCTTCGATAACGTCAGCCATTTCGTTTGTTGGCTCAACATCATTTACAACCACAACTTCAGGAATTAAACTTTCACCATGATAGATCCAATCCTTGTACGTCCGACACATGCCCCATATTTCTAATGATATTTCATTTTAACCCATCCTAATAATTGAGTATTCTGACATTTCCTACACGGGTATCTAATCATGCCATATTTGTCAATATATTTTTCACTCATATCGATAAAAGAGCTGAGTCCTTGTTGATACTCGGGTGATCTACGGTTCGGATTAAGAATCCAACTTTTATCGACAGACATGATTACAGCACTGCAATATAATTTACAATTTAAATGGAGGAATATAATCATGGTGATTAGAAGCCAATTTCTAATAATGAACAACGATTAAAAGTCAATTTATTATTATTATTCATCATACGTAATTATAAGTTAACCATTTACATCGTTAATCTAAATAGTTCAAATATTTAGCAAAACTAAAAGTATATATTAACAAATTTAGTTTCTCATCCTAACAAGAAATATTACTTCTAATCCTAATCTAAATAGTTTAAAAGTTAACCATTTACATCGTTAATATGATTTTAACAAATATATATATCAACTAATCAACACTTAAATCATAAATATATGTTATCTCATCCAAAATAACAATAATCAAACAAATAATTTTATCAATTAATTTAGTACAACTAATTTGTCCATTTCTAATACAAGTTTTCTATACTTTAACTAATTATAACCAACTAATAACAAATTCCCAAATACATATAGTTTAAATACTAAACAAAACTTAAAGAATATATCAACAAATTTAGTTTCTCATTCTAAATATAGTTTCAACAAATATTACTTTTAATCCTAATCTAATTAGTTCAAAACTTAACTATCTACATCTTTAACGTAGTTTTAACAAATATATATATCAACTAATCAAACTTAAATCATCCATATATGTTATCTCATCCTAATGTGGTTTTAACAATAAACCCAATCACAACCTAAAGCATTTACATTTATAAAACAAAAAAATAAAAAAAATACAAAAATAAAAAAATACCGAATGTAGAATTTTTTGCAGTAGCGCGACGGAACACGAGCAAAAGCGGCGACGGTGGTCGGATCTTGGTTTGTGGGTGGTCGGCCGTAGTAGGGGTTGTGCTGGGGGTGGGTGGTGGTTGCGCGGCTGTCGAACGGTAGGTAGTGGCTAGGCCGGAGGTGGTGATGGGGGGTGGTGGCTGCGCTCGGGTGTAGGTGGTGGTGTGTAGGGAGGAGGTGGTGGAGGAGGAGGTGGCCGGAGGAGGTGGTCGCCGGAGGTGGTCGGAGGAGGTGGTCGCCGGAGGTGGTCGGAGGACGTGGTCGCCGGAGAGGGGTGAAGGGGTAGCAGGTCGATCGCCGGAGAGGGGTGAAGGGGTAAGCTGAAAGGGGTGGAGGGAAAGTGAGCAAATGGCTGCAAAACCCGCGTGTAGCTGAAAAGGTATTAGCGGCGACATGTCGCCGCTAAAGGCGTCGCCGCTAATACCTAACGTACGATTAAACACGAGCCGTCAGATCAAAGTGTTTTTGAACGGTTAGATGTGGTTCATTTAACGAACGGTGGATCGTCACTCATTAGCGGCGACAGGTGTTGCCGCTAAAGGTGTTGCCGCTAAAGGTGTTGCCGCTAAAGGCCTTGTCGCCGCTAATGATGTCGTCGCTATTGCCAGCTTTTCTTGTAGTGTAAAACCAATTGTGTTAAAATCACACTAATCTAAAATAAATAAATACATCAATAAATATTTTTTTCTTTTTAGTTTTTTTTTAAATTGAATCTTATTTAGCTATAAAATATGTATAATTCAAAACAATATGATTACATAATTAAGTTGATAATATAAGAAACTAAATTTAAAACAAAATAAATATTACTATTAATTGAGTTTCTTAAAATAAAATACTTGACTAAAAATAATATATTAGTTTAGACGGGAATTTTTTTTTTGAAAAGTAACATGAGAGTGACACGTGTCATATTAGTTACTCTTATATTATTATTATAGATATAGATATTATAGATTATAGATTCTACCTTGAAAATTAGAGTCAAAACACACGACTTCGATTTTGGTTTAAAACCTAATTTTAGAATTGGTTCGGATGCTAACATGATTTGAAAATTTGAAAACTGAATTCAAAGTTTGTTGTTCAACTTGAATATCAAGTGTATTAATTGATATTATATACTACTAGCTTTAATAAATCTGTGTATTACATGTATTGAATAAATAAAATATTAAATAAAATAAAAATTATTAATTATAAAATGATATACTAAAACATGATATCATTAAAATTACGTATGAGTAATAACTATAAGTAGTAAAACAATAATATGGGCTTTTTAATTTTTTTATTTTTCTCAAAGATAAATGAAAAATTTTATTTCAAAATAACGTTTTAAAAATTCCCATTTTTAAAAATTTTATTACCATAACTCCGTGTTTTACTTATTTTTGTTTTATAAAAAATTCATTTTAGAAAAAACCAATTTAAAATATTATGTAAAATAGTTTGTTTTTTAGAAAAGATCTTTTTATAAAAAACTATTTTTATAGAGATCACATTAATAAAAAGATCTATTTCTTAATATATTTAAAAAACTAATTATAATATTAAAATAAATAAATAAATTATTATAGTAATTAATATATTATTTAATATAAGAGAGAAACAAGAAAAAATTGATAAAAATGAATATGATGCTGACACGTGATACTTATATTTATATTTACCCTTGGGAGATTATTAATGCATGGTTGTTGCTACGGTGATTGGGTTTATTTTATTTACAGTTTTTGTTTTGTTTACATAATTTGATTTGAGAATGGATAACGCAATATCGCCTAGATTACATAGTCTAGATGGAGTGGTTTGTTCTTTGTTATTTATATCAAACTAGAATTTAAAGCCGCGCGTTGCCGCGGTCTCTGTTGAGTTTATAATCTTTAGCGAAATTTTGATTAGCGCGTTTCTCAGTTAGAGCTGTAGAAAAACTGTTAAAAAACGAAAAAGTCAACATATTAGACGAAATCCTTATTAAAAACAATGATTAAACATTAGTTTACATAAGCACAAATCAATGTGAACGAAACAATTAAATGGAGCGAGACGTTTGTAAAAAGGAAAAGAAAACAATTACTTTTTTAAAATTAGAAAAAGATTAGAACAAAATGAAAAAAAGAGAACAGGCAAACCGCTAAAGAAGGGGAGTGGGGATCGAACCTGGTGAGTTCCCTCAGCAAGCCCCTTCAAACTCATTTTTAGTAAACCTTGTGACAAGTAATGCTGAAAATAAATCGAATTAAACAAAATTAAAAAGTAAACAAACATGTGCATAAAATGGTGGTACCTTATGCTTCAGTTAAGGCCTTATAAGGCATAAAAAATCATGTTGTGTTGATCTTAGTTATGGCTATGTCTATACAAAGGCATTTTGAAATACAAAGCGTTATAAGTAGAAATTGTTCTCTTTAGGGCGCAGATCATACGCTATTGTATCACTCACTAAAGCTATATCAAAATTGGAATTAAATCAATACCGGTAGCAAATGCTTCTCTTTTATACACCATTCGTTATTATCTACTACGGATCGTCAAGATCTCCATACAATTTCTTCAATTCTAACAAAAACAGCAAGAATTCAACCTCTGTAATTAGTCAACATAATCATCATTCTTATGTTGTTAATGCCTGAGTTGGTTGTGTTTCTTGAGCTAACTTTCATGATTGTCAAATATCAAATATATAAAACTTAATGAATAAGAATAGCTTCATTATAGGCAAGTCGGAGATGGATTAAAGTCCCGTGTGAAATACCTTGAACGAAATTATCTTTCATAAGTGCTCCAACTTTAGAATGCATTCTTCAATCAAACACCATTTAAGCATTTTGCTGTGGAACATATATGTTTCATTTGTAGCCTCCACCTGCAACAGTTGAAAATTTCAATACTTTCAATTCACCTTTTTAGGGTTTCATACTCACCCAACCGGAAAAACACACAACTATAGAAGCAGAGACATCAATTTCAAGTGATATAATCCTAACAAACCTGCAGATTGTAAGTTCTACATCGAGAATCCACATCGATTTCAAGTGAAAATCCTTTGAAGATGCTTAACGTCATCAAGATAAAGCGACTCCCCCTACCTCTCTAACGGCTTTAAGCTCGGATGAATTTGGCACCACACCAACTCTGAACCTTCCACCGATCTCAACATCTTGAAAGAAAGGTTCACACATACAAATTGCCCCTCAAACCGATTTCTTCTAAATCGATGTAACCTGAAATCAAAAGAAGTATGTGCGAGATAATAAAGTTGAAAGGGGCAAACCACCTGAAATCAACGCAAGACCTCCACCGCCATCCGATGTTGTGGAACGTACGTAAACCATAAAAGTATTGTGGCAATATAAGAAACATAAAACCCTTCTGGTCACACCGACCAAAGTGTCGAGGGTCGAAGACGATGATGTGGCTTTCGTCGGTGGTGATGGTGTGAGTTTGCGATGATGGAACGGTGGGTTTGTGGCTGACAGGGATGGTGTTGCGGTCGGAGGTGATGAAGGCGATTTGGGGGTTTGATGGTCCACAGGGAATGTTGCAGTCAAGATAGTGAAGGAAGAGGAGTTGTACCCAAGGCATAATTATTTGTACTCTGATCTACAGTATTTCCCTCTCACAACACCGACCTTGGTATTAATATAATTATAATGTTATGCGTTCGAGAACTTAGCTTTACTTTTCTCTGAAGGTCCCACTATTTTTATTAAAACCTTAAAACTCACTATAGAATGTTTTTTTGTTTTTCTATCTTTACTTCAAAAATTGTTTCTTCTCTCTTATATCAATTATCAAAATATTAAATTTTATGATATGTTTTTTCTACTATAGATGTTTTTCTAGATGTTTCTTCTTTCTTTCTTATTACTTAGTACAATTTAGTTTTGATGAATGATATTTAATTTTTTGATTTACCGGTGTGAGTGCTAATGTTTCTCTTTTGTCAAGGTCCGAGCTTTGTCTATAACATGTTTTAAATTATTTGTAAGTGGATTTAGTAGTAGATTTAGAGTGTATGTGAGTTGTTTTTTAATAGCTCATCTAAGGCGTTAACTCTTTCGTTATTTAAATGTCTTTTTTTTACCTACATCAACCTCCAAAACACAATATCTTAAAAAACCAAACCTGAAAGAGGCCCGCGGCACAAATTCTAGTTATAATACATATTATTACCTTTGGTCGGTGAAAGGCAAAGCAGAATGTACAACTTTCAAAAGCTCAAGTCCATGATGTACAAGTGATAATGCTGAAATTACAAGCTGTTGATGCAAAGAATGAGATTGGAACCGTTTGTGTGGAATTCCGGCTCGGTGAAGCCGCCGCTGCCGGAGCTATGGTAGCGGCCACAGGTCTATCTTCCGGTTGTCGTGATGGCTTTCCATTTGATTCCTCTCTCCCAATCGAGGAAGGTTAGAATGAACATGTATGATGGTTGCGGTAGTGGTTGTCACACCCTAACCTTGACGGCGGAAACGTCGAGGTGTGAGGATTAAGATTGTTCACAGCCACATAACGCTATGTTAAAGTATAAAATGCCATTAATCAATTGTTTTCAATCACCACATACATCAATGTCTCAAATAAATCAAACAAAAACAAGAATTCAATCGTCTTTATTAAGCCTAGGTCCATGATCTAGGTTTATGCATTCCTTCAATCATTGCTAAGCTTGCACATTACCTGAAACATGTTGAAAATAAAGTCAACTAACTAGTTGGTGAATTCTCATGGTTTTAAATACAATAAGTATACAAAATGTGGCAATTCTAGTCAATGGTCATAAGATAGCAAGTATATAGAACATGCATAGTTACAATCAAGCCTCGACTGAATAATATGAATAAGCATGATTAGCTAAGTGTATTTGGTTCCCTAGTGCACAAGCATACGGCTCCTAGGAGTCGGCAATACATCGACTTTAGCACCAAATAGGCTTGTCAGGCCCAAAGATCTAAGACTTCGCTAGGCTAGCAATAGTTAATGATTGCACACGTATGTCACATCTCATATAATACTTAACATATCCAAACAACCACGACTATGTAAAGAATTGCACGTGTGTAATAAGTATCAAAGCGTGTATGTGTAAGTTTGTATAAGCAACATGTTTCACCCCGAAAGACGTGAAATAATCATAAAGCAGGGCATAAACTCACATGTTTAATAAAGGAGACTTGTAGATGTAATAAGAATAACCACGAATAAGATTTCCAACACAAACGTCACAACGCACCTAAACGAAATAAAGTAGCGCGTTATAATTTGTTTGATGATTAATTGTAGGTCTAATATGATTTAATAATTATTCGTATTTATTACATGTTAATAACGTGATCGTTAAATGGAACGAATGGATTATACTTGGTATAATCAATTGTTAGCGCGAAAGAGAATTAATAAATAAAACTTGATTAACTTGTACGTTAAACCGGTTTATAAGGATTGTATAATAGTGATTTAGCTATTATAAGGAACTATATATATATATTTATAGGTATAAGTAATTAAACAATTTAATTGTTTGAATTTATACATATAAATATATATACTAAACAATTATGATATTGTGTATAATAATCAATATAAATGATTTAGCTATTAAAAGAACTATGTATAAATATATATATATATATATATATAAGTAACTAAACAATTAAATTGTTTGAATATATATATATAACTATATATACTAAACAATTATAACATTGTATAATCATAATAAGTGATTTAATTACTAAAAGAAATATATATGAATATATATATATATATAGGTATAAGTAACTTAAATTTTAATTATTTAAAAATATAAATTTACGTATTCAAGTATTGTATTTACTCATTTTTGTATTTTTAAAGATACAAAAATGTATTTATAAATACAAAAGTAAGTTATAAAAATTTAATTTAGTCATAAAATTAATTAAACAAAAGAAAGAAAATAATCTGCATTTTATAAAATTAATTTTAGAAATTTTCAGAATTTAAAAAGGTTGAATAATTAAAAGAAATGAAAAGAAAAGAAAAGAAATCAAAAAAGAAGAGAAAAAGGGGACAGGGGCTGCCCGGGGTCGAACCCGGGTCTCCCCTGTGAGATGGGTGCGGGAACCAGTGAACCAGGGCCGAGGCCTTGGTTTCACTTGGTTTGTTTTAATTTTAAACTCAGCCTCCCAGGTTTCCCCCTTTTCTTATGAACCCTAGTTCAACGGATCAAAATTGACCCTCGATTCGGTGTTAATCACCTAAATCGTCATAGGGCTTTTGATCCTTGATAAAAAACGAGTAGAATACAGGTTTTGGATTACCTGTTTTGATGGGATAAAAGGTGATTTCGAGTTCGGTTTTGTTTCGGGTGTTCTTGGGTTTGGGGCTTCGCGATTGCGAAGTGTTCTTGTGCAATTGAGTGATCAGCGAGTTGGGGAACTTCAAAACGAATCCGAAACCTTCAATATATAGTTTCGGTTACACGGTTTGGAGCTCAACATTTTCGGTTTGAATCCGCGTTTGAAAAATTACCATAGTTATATATTCGCACAGTTAATTGGCAATTCAAATTGATTATTGATTGGTAAAGCCGCGTACTATGATTAAGGGTGATTAATTTGATTGAAATGCAGATTAGGCAAGGTTTGATTGCGGTGATTGACTCGGTTGGTTCGAGGTTCGATTTGGAAAGGTTAAACGCGTGATTAACACCAATTGAATTGGGGTTCGGGTTCGAATCATGGGGCCGAGGGGTTTAGGCGGTTTGATTGAAAGAAAAACCACAAAATCGAAGGTTTTGAAGCCTTGCCGGAGCTCGCCGGAGGTCGCCGGCCGGTGGCCGGAAAATCGGGGAGAGAGAAAGCTGTTTGGTTTTTAAATATTTACCAAATGGCCCCTCGACTTCAGATTATTATTATTTCATGTGGAAAACTTCTTTTTAAGTTTTGAAATTGACAAAATACCCCCTGGACTTTAAATTCTAAGTTTTATTATTATTATTATTATTATTTATATTATTATTATTATTTATTATTATTATTATTATTATTATTATTATTATTATTATCTATTATTATTATTGTTATTATATATATATATTTTTTTTTCTTTTTTTATATATATATAAAAATTTACTAATGATGCTATAAAAATGGCATAAATAAACCGAACAAAAATACAGGATGTTACAGTCTCCCCAACTTAAAGAATTTCGTCCCGAAATTAAGAATCAAAAAGGGTTACAAGAATAAGTAAGGGTAAGTCTTCTTCATATGTTCTTCACGCTCCCAAGTGAATTCCGCTCCTCGTTTGTTCTCCCATCGAACCTTTACAATTGGGGTCGTAGAGGTCCTAGTCTTCTTCATAATGCGATCCATGATTTCGACGGTTTTTCAACGAAGTGTAGTGACTCGTCGATCTGAATGTCTTCCAATGGCAGACACTTCCTCAGATTCGAGACGTGGAAGACAGGGTGAATTCCACTAAGGTCAGAGGGTAGTTCTAGTTTGTAGGCCACTTTCCCGATTCTTTCTGAACCTTGAAAGGCCCTACAAACCTTGGAGCTAACTTGCCCTTCCTTCCAAAGCGCACCACACCCTTCCACGGTGAGACCTTGAGAAGGACCATCTCCCCAACTTGGAATTCCAGTGGCTTGCGACGTTTATCAGCGTAGCTTTTCTGTCGACTCCTTGCCACTTCCAGGTTCTTGCGGATGATAGCGACTTTATCGGTCGTCTCTTGTATGAGCTCGGGACCGGTAATAAGATTCTCGCCAACGTCGGTCCAGCAGATTGGTGAACGACACTTACGACCGTAAAGTGCTTCGAACGGTGTCATTTGGATGCTTGAGTGGTAACTGTTGTTGTAGGAGAATTCTGCGAGCGGTAGGTGCGTATCCCAGTCGCCACCAAAGTCAAGGACACAGAGACGTAACAGGTCTTCCAGGGTTTGGATCGTCCGCTCGGTTTGGCCATCGGTTTGGGGATGGTAAGCCGTGCTTAAATCCAATTGCGTACCCAGAAGTTCTTGCATAGTAGACCAAAAGTGAGAAGTGAATCGAGCGTCTCGGTCGGATATAATATGAAGAGGCACTCCATGACGGCTTACGATCTCGTCGATGTAAATCCGGGCTAACCTTGATGTCTTATATGTGTCGCGTATGGGTATAAAATGTGCCGACTTGGTCAATCGGTCGACGATTACCCATATGCTATCGTGCCCGCGAGATGTCCGAGGTAGCTTGGTTATGAAATCCATGGATATATGTTCCCACTTCCACATGGGAATTTCGGGTTGTTCGAGTAATTCACTTGGACGTTGATGCTCCGCTTTAACCTTCGTGCATGTAAGGCATTTAGCAACATAGGTTGCTATGTCTCGTTTCATTCCGGGCCACCAATATTGACTCCGTAAGTCCATGTACATCTTATCGGAGCCCGGGTGAATAGAATAACGAGTCCGATGTGCTTTGTCATGATAGAAGCCCGAAGGTTATTGCGTTTGGGAATCCAGATTCGGTTTGCGAAATACATTAACCCATTGGCTCTTGTTCTAATTGGGCTAAGAGATTTGGCTCGAGCTCTTCCTTCATACTCCCTTCGGTTTGCACCGCTTGCTGTGCTTCTCGAATACTCGCCTCGATGTCACAATCGATCTTTAAGTTCTGCAATAACACCGTAGAATTGTTGACATTGAGTCGGACTTCAGTGTCAAACTCTCCTAATGTATCGAACCATTGGCGTCGGTCGCGAATCTCTTGAACGGAAATCATCTTTTGATGCGTCTTTCGACTCAATGCATCGGCTACGACATTTGCCTTGCCGGGATGGTAGCGGATATCACAATCGTAGTCGCTAATTAGTTCCACCCAACGACGTTGCCTCATATTGAGGTCCTTCTGATTGAAAACGTGTTGGAGGCTCTTGTGGTCCGTGTAGACTATACATTGCGTGCCGTATAGATAGTGTCTCCAGATTTTCAAAGCAAAGACCACCGCTCCGAGCTCGAGATCGTGCGTCGTATAATTTACCTCGTGAACCTTCAATTGTCTCGAGGCATATGCGATGACCTTTCCCCGTTGCATGAGGACACAACCAAGGCCTTGTTTCGACGCGTCGCAATATACCGTGAAGTCGTCATTTCCATCCGGTAGCGTCAGAATAGGAGCATTGCACAACTTGTGCTTTAATGTCTCAAACGCCTCTTCTTGCTAGGCTTTCCACTCGAAAGGCTTGTTCTTCTGAGTCAAGGACGTGAGTGGCTTTGCGATTTCGAGAAGTTGGCAATAAATCGCGGTAATACCCGGCTAGACCAAGAAACGATCGAACTTCCGTCGGAGTTGTGGGAGCACTCCAATTCTTTACGGCTTCAACCTTCGCAGGGTCGACGTGAATTCCTTGACTATTCACAACGTGCCCTAAGAACTGTACTTCTTCAAGCCAAAACTCACATTTCGAGAATTTCGCGTACAATTGTTCCTTCTTCAACAGTTCGAGGATTTGACGGAGATGAAGTTCATGATCGGAGCGAGACTTGGAATAAATAAGAATGTCGTCAATGAAAACGATGACGAACTTGTCTAGGTATGGCTTGCACACCCGATTCATAAGATCCATGAAGACCGCTGGAGCATTGGTTAAGCCGAAAGGCATAACCATGAACTCGTAATGCCCATACGGGTGCGGAATGCAGTCTTTGGGATATCGTCGTCGTGGACTCGCAGTTCATGATAACCCGAACGCAAGTCGATTTTTGAAAAGATTGCAGCTCCTTGAAGTTGGTCAAAAAGGTCGTCGATACGAGGAAGAGGTACCGGTTCTTGATGGTCAACTTGTTGAGCTCCCGGTAATCGATGCACATGCGGAAAGACCCATCTTTCTTTTTCACAAATAAGACAGGTGCACCCCAAGGAGAAGAACTAGGGCGGATAAACCCCTTCTCGGATAATTCCTGGAGTTCGCTAGAGAGTTCTTGCATTTCCGATGGTGCGAGTCGGTAAGGTGATTTAGCCGCGGGGCTTGCTCCCGGAATCAAGTCGATTTAAATTCTACTTCGCGTACGGGAGGTAACCCGCTAAGATCGTCGGGAAAGACCTCAGGGAATTCTCGTACGACTGGAACATCTTTGAGTTCCTTCTCCTTGGTTTTGGTGTTGACTACATATGCCAAGAATGCCGGATAACTCTTACTTAGGCATTTCTGAGCCTTAGTACATGACATAAGCTTGAGTCCTTTGGAGGACCGTTCACCGAACACCTTCATCGTGTCACTGGAGGGTAAGGGCATGCGAATACACTTCTCGAAGCAGATGATCTCGGCATGGTTCTTGGATAACCAATCCATGCCAATAATAACGTCGAAACTTCCAAGCTTCATTGGAATAAGGTCGATAAGAAATTTATGGTTATCGAGCACAATAGACAATCGCGGATAACCACTCGACGGTGATGGGTTCTCCATCAGCAACTTCGACGGTGAGAGGTCTCTCTAGATTTGAGCGAGGTTTAGAAAGTGTCGGCTCGAACTCTAAGGAAACGAAACTTCTATCGGCGCCCGAATCAAATAATACGTATGCATAGGTGTCATTAATAAGAAACATACCTGTATAGGTTTTAAGGCACTTAAGGACACAAGTAAGGAATTTTAAGAGAAATTCTATGGAGATAGGGTTGCAATTTTTTTTACGTACCGTTCACCACCTCGTTGTTCGCTTGCGCTTGGTTCGCGTTGATGTTGAAAGCACGTCCACGAGCTTGTGGAACATTGCCCACAAGACGAGGGCACTAGGGTCGGTAGTGACCTGGTTCTCCACAGTTGTAGCAGACCCGATTTGGTTCCGTCACTGCGTTTCCCAATGCTCGGCGACACGTTGCCACAAGGTGCCCGTACTTGCCACATAGTGTGCAGATGCGACACGGAAGATTGCCCGGTGGTGATACCTACACGTGTTACACATAGGTAGAGGGCCCGCATAAGCCCTTGCCACGGGCACTTGTGCTGCCGGTGTAGCCCCGGTAGTACACTGTCTTTGGGGTGGTTTAGGAGCAGCCACGGCATAGTTCCGTGCCGGTACAAACTTCCGTTTCTTGTTATCAGGCTTGACCTCCTTGACCTCCTCGGGGGTCATCTTCTCAGTCTTTTTGGCACCCTTTGCAGACATAGTGCCTGCTCGGATGTGGTTCTCCGTCAGCTGTGCAGTGATAGTGATGGCTTCTTCCAGAGTTGCGGGTCGGCTACCCACAACGGCATCCTGAATTTGAGGCGGCACACCCTTAATAAATTTTTCCACGTTTCGGGAAACAGTATCCACCATGTGTGGCAGCAGTATGCTCAGTTCATGATGACGGGTAGAATATGCCAGATGGTTCCCGCCATCCTGTTTCAAATTCCAGAATTCCTCCTCCAGTTTCTGGATTTCACTCCTCGGGCAAAACTTGGCTATGGCTATGTTTTTGAATTCCTCCCAAGTTAAAGCCAAGATTGCATCGGGGGCCTCGGTTCCTCTTTTCACTGTTCCACCATGTTAAGGCCCGTTGCTGTAGCATACTGGTGGCATACCTTACTTTGAGTGCTTCGGGGCACTCACAGTTGACGAAGGTGTTCTCCATCCCTTCAAACCACTCTAAGAGACCGGTGGCACCTTCCTTGCCACTATAACTGGGAGGCTTGCATGAACTGAAATGCTTGAAGGTGCAAGACTGGTTGTTACGCCGTTGGTTTGCACTATTCTCCCCTTGACCGTTGCTATTGTTCGTGACGTTTGCGATCATAGTGCTGCTGAGTTCAGCCACCATGGTCGGGATGACCGCAGCCATTTGCCGGGCAATCATGGCAGCAAGCTTACGGCCGGATCTTCCTCGGTTTCCGTGGTAACGAGACATGCTGGAAAAATACAAATTGGGTTAGGATCGGTTAAAGGATAATAAGGGTGGGCAATTAAGGTAAGAATCATGAATTATACGGAATGATTCCATTTGGTGACGCATCACCATTTGGAAACGTTGACACGTCAAGATGAATTGACCCATTCACCTCAGAAACTCGTGTATGTTGGTCATAGTTTATCACTCATCCCGGAAATCCCCAGGCAGCGTAACGGTTCCCTCAATGAGATTTATACGAATACGCTTGCCTTAGCCCGAGGGCCGTTTGCCAGAAAATCCAGAATACAGGTGTCTATGTACCACACTAGTTCTTTGGTTTATGAAATCAAAAATCTTGATGGGATATTTACAAGATTAGACATAAAGTCTAAAGAATTCCTATCAATAGATTCTACTTGGAGACGAGAATAAGTTTAAGAAATAGTGACTGTCGGGAGAATTAACGTTTAAGATAAGTCTAGGGGAGACGGGTAACAATATGTAATCATGTAGAAAGGCACCTATGCTAAGGCATCACATTGCACATAATGAGGCATAGCGTTAGGCAGCATGCAACCAATAAGTATGTATTCATAAGAATACTATCTATAAGGATCATGCATAAACTATAGTCTAGGTCACCATTTCTAATAACCTAAATCCCTATAGTTATGGGCTCTGATACCAATCTGTCACACCCAACCTTGACGGTGGAAACGTCGAGGTGTGAGGATTAAGATTGTTCACAGCCACATAACGCTAGGTTAAAGTATAAAATGCCATTAATCAATTGTTTTCAATCACCACATACATCAATGTCTCAAAATAAATCAAACAAAAACAAGAATTCAATCGTCTTTATTAAGCCTAGGTCCATGATCTAGGTTTATGCATTCCTTCAATCATTGCTAAGCTTGCACATTACCTGAAACATGTTGAAAATAAAGTCAACTAACTAGTTGGTGAATTCTCATGGTTTTAAATACAATAAGTATACAAAATATGGCAATTCTAGTCAATGGTCACAAGATAGCAAGTATATAAACATGCATAGTTACAATCAAGTCTCGACTGAATAATATGAATAAGCATGATTAGCTAAGTGTATTTGGTTCCCTAGTGCACAAGCATACGGCTCCTAGGAGTCGGCAATACATCGACTTTAGCACCAAATAGGCTTGTCAGGCCCAAGATCTAAGACTTCGCTAGGCTAGCAATAGTTAATGATTGCACACGTATGTCACATCTCATATAATACTTAACATATCCAAACAACCACGACTATGTAAAGAATTGCACGTGTGTAATAAGTATCAAAGCGTGTATGTGTAAGTTTGTATAAGCAACATGTTTCACCCCGAAAGACGTGAAATAATCATAAAGCGGGGCATAAGAACTCACATGTTTAATAAAGGAGACTTGTAGATATAATAAGAATAACCACGAATAAGATTTCCAACACAAACGTCACAACACACCTAAACAAAATAAAGTAGCGCGTTATAATTTGTTTGATGATTAATTGTAGGTCTAATATGATTTAATAATTATTCGTATTTATTACATGTTAATAACGTGATCGGTTAAATGGAACGAATGGATTATACTTGGTATAATCAATTGTTAGCGCGAAAGAGAATTAATAAATAAAACTTGATTAACTTGTACGTTAAACCGGTTTATAAGGATTGTATATAATAGTGATTTAGCTATTATAAGGAACTATATATATATATTATAGGTATAAGTAATTAAACAATTTAATTGTTTGAATTTATACATATAAATATATATACTAAACAATTATGATATTGTGTATAATAATCAATATAAATGATTTAGCTATTAAAAGAACTATGTATAAATATATATATATATATAAGTAACTAAACAATTAAATTGTTTGAATATATATATATAACTATATATACTAAACAATTATAACATTGTATAATCATAATAAGTGATTTAATTACTAAAAGAAATATATATGAATATATATATATAGGTATAAGTAACTTAAATAATTTAATTATTTAAAAATATAAATTTACGTATTCAAGTATTGTATTTACTCATTTTTGTATTTTTAAAGATACAAAAATGTATTTATAAATACAAAAGTAAGTTATAAAATTTAATTTAGTCATAAAATTAATTAAACAAAAGAAAGAAAATAATCTGCATTTTATAAAATTAATTTTAGAAATTTTCAAAATTTAAAAAGGTTGAATAATTAAAAGAAATGAAAAGAAAAGAAAAGAAATCAAAAAAAGAAGAGAAAAAGGGGACAGGGGGCTGCCCGGGGTCGAACCCGGGTCTCCCCTGTGAGATGGGTTGCGGGAACCAGTGAACCAGGGCCGAGGCCTTGGTTTCACTTGGTTTGTTTTAATTTTAAACTCAGCCTCCCAGGTTTCCCCCTTTTCTTATGAACCCTAGGTTCAACCGGATCAAAATTGACCCTCGATTCGGTGTTAATCACCTAAATCGTCATAGGGCTTTTGATCCTTGATAAAAAAACGAGTAGAATACAGGTTTGGATTACCTGTTTTGATGGGATAAAAGGTGATTTCGAGTTCGGTTTTGTTTCGGGTGTTCTTGGGTTTGGGGCTTCGCGATTGCGAAGTGTTCTTGTGCAATTGAGTGATCAGCGAGTTGGGGAACTTCAAAACGAATCCGAAACCTTCAATATATAGTTTCGGTTACACGGTTTGGAGCTCAACATTTTCGGTTTGAATCCACGTTTGAAAAATTACCATAGTTAATATATTCGCCACAGTTAATTGGCAATTCAAATTGATTATTGATTGGTAAAGCCGCGTACTATGATTAAGGGTGATTAATTTGATTGAAATGCAGATTTAGGCAAGGTTTGATTGCGGTGATTGACTCGGTTGGTTCGAGGTTCGATTTGGAAAGGTTAAACGCGTGATTAACACCAATTGAATTGGGGTTCGGGTTCGAATCATGGGGCCGAGGGTTTGGGCGGTTTGATTGAAAGAAAAACCACAAAATCGAAGGTTTTGAAGCCTTGCCGGAGCTCGCCGGAGGTCGCCGGCCGGTGGCCGGAAAATCGGGGAGAGAGAAAGCTGTTTGGTTTTTAAATATTTACCAAATGGCCCCTCGACTTCAGATTATTATTTCATGTGGAAACTACTTTTTAAGTTTTGAAATTGACAAAATACCCCCTGGACTTTAAATTCTAAGTTTTATTATTATTATTATTATTATTATTATTATTATTATTATCTATTATTATTATTGTTATTATATATATAATTTTTTTTTCTTTTTTTTATATATATATAAAAATTTACTAATGATGCTATAAAAATGGCATAAATAAACCGAACAAAAATACAGGATGTTACAGTGGTGGTGCTGCGATGGTTTTGTAGTGATGGTGGTGGGTGGCGATGGTAGTGTTGCGGTGGTTGTTACGGGGGGGGGGGGTGTTTGAGAAAATGGGTTCTGACCGTAACTAAGTGGTGAGCAAGCTAGACCAAAGAGAGAAGGCGGGTAGGTTCTAACCAGGGATGGTGGCGTCGGCGGTGGTGCTACAACTGTCGGAGTCGACGTTGATCTTGGTGGGATCAGCTGCTATGGACTTCGCCGATGACCGGAGAACCGTAAGAAGTGGCTCTGGTCTCTCCCGAATCCGATCTCTCATCTGATCAAGCTATCTTCGTTTTATTATGTGTTTTGAGAGAGTGGGATGGTGTATATGTTTCATTGTCTCAAAAGTTTTTTTTAGGGGAAAGGGGAAAATGATGATGGAAAAAGAATAGGTAGATGAGTAGAACTAGAGATTGCTTTGGAAAGAGAGAAAGATTTTCTAATTAATTGAATAAAAAATTAATTTTTTTATCTATTTAGATATTTATTTGGATCAATATTTAGAAAAGTAGACTATAAACCATTAAACAAATTCATAGATGCAATTAAATTAACACATAACTATAATTTTTTGGATGCTATAAGTATTTATAATGACGATTAGTATATACATAATTATAGAAAGTTTAAGTTATTTGTTTTAAAGCACCCTCTTAATGTATTATTATTATTATTATTATTATTATTATTATTATTATTATTATTATTATTATTATTATTATTATTATATTATTATTATTATTATATATTATTATTATATATAAGATATATTTCGGTGGCTACATAGCCTCTAACATGTTAGAAAGATTCATTCGCATACAGGTAGATAGCATAGGGTATCAACATGTAATGCATAACCTTTTTATTTTTTTATTTAATTCAATTATTTTGACTTTTAAGAATAAATTGTCACAAGGTTTATGTTTAGGTTTTAATTTTTTAAATCTTTTACTACTACTTTAAAAAATTATGTTGAGATTCCTATCAAGTTCCAAGCCTTGGTTTGATGATTGGTCATTTTTACATCGAAGCAACCGACATTTTATCGCAAGAAAAACCATAAGGTCTGCTTTACTTGCTATCCTTGGTTTTTTATACGATCCCCAAACCACACATTAATATGCTTTCTCCTATTTATACATACTATTAAGGTATATGTCGGTTTCTCCAGAATTCTTTTTAGTTTTTTTTGTTCGTCATCAATATTTGAGAACTTGTAAAAATGATCCACTTCACTGTTATTATTTTAACTAATTTTTTTTAGAGTTAATCTCGTTTTGGTCCCTGTGTTTGCAAATGACTCCACTTGAGTACCAACGTTTATTTTGTCTCCATTTGAGTACCAAATTTAAAAAAGTTGTCTGTTTCAGTCCAACTTTCTAACGTGTTAATATTTTCTGTTAGATTTTGTGTAAAAAGACCAAAATACCCCTAAGGGCTATAAGAATATCACCATCTCCACCACACACATCACATACCACCACCACCACCACCACCACCACCACCACACACCACCGCCACCCACACACCACCGCCACCACACCACCGCCGGCACACACCACCGCCACCACACACCACCGCCGACCACCACCACACCACCGCCCACCACCGCCACCACACATCACCGCCGACACACTCCACCACCACACACCATCGAATAGAAAATGTTACCCCCTCGCTGCATTTCCAGCAGCTGTCTTCTTCGGTAACAAAACAGGGTTAATGTTCGGAAGAACACCACCATGAGCATCGTCACCCCCGCTAACAATTTCCCCAACTCGTCATCGTTCCTAATCGCCAAAAGCACATGCCTTGGGATTATCCTGTTCTTCTTGTTATCCCTCGCTGTATTTCCAGCCAACTCCAAAACCTAAATCCAAAAGATTCAAACCCTATTAGATTGTGATTAAAACAAACCCAAATCAACACAGGATCAGAAACAGATGACCTAAACCCTAACCTCATCGACACCAGATCAAACTGCACCAAATTATCCTCCATCTGACGCCCTCCGATCACCACCAAGCTCCTTGGCCTCTCACCCATAGCGAACCAGCACCACCCGCCGCCTCACAACCGTCGCCCCCTTCGCACAACCACACCTGCGAACTGTCCGATTGCAACCATCACCATCTCTGACCGACACCAACCTCATCTCTGTCGACCTTCGAATTCGACCCATTGAACCCCCAAATCACCTTCAACCGACCGCAACCACTTGAACTTCGATCGAAAATTCTTGATTTCGGGTTCACCGGAGTTGAGAGATCGAGAGAGACAGAGCATCGAGAGATTGAGAGTGAGTTGGACCTTCCTGATCGGAGGGGAGGCTTTGGATCCGGCGGTGGTGTGTGGTGGCGGTGTGTGGTGGTGGTGGTGGTATGTGGTGTGTGGTGGAGACGGTGATATATTTATAGCCCTTAGGGGTATTTTGGTCTTTTTTAAAAAAAATTAACAGAAAATGTAACACCGTTAGTCAAAATGACTGAAACAGACAACTTTTTTAAAATTTGGTATTTCAAACAGACAACTTTTTTAAAATTTGGTACTCAAATGGAGACAAAATAAACGTTGGTACTCAGTAGAGTCAATTTGCAAAACACAGGGACCAAAACCGAGATTTACTCCTTTTTTTTAATATCTGGATTGTGATTATAGTGATGTTTCTTTGTGCTTTACGACTATCATCTTTTCAAAATCATCGAACATGATGGTGGAAGAGGAGAAGATCAGATTCTTGACGAGGTGGATAATCATTATATTACAAAAGAATCCCGCGGCAACGCGCGGGGCTTAACTTCTAGAAGGATGTCGGTTGTTGCAGTGTTTTGTGAGTTTTTTTAGTTTTTTCCTCTAAGTTAGATATTATATATTGCTAATAACGAACAACGTTTGAATTTGGTATGTTGGCTTGCAAGCTTATTCTCTTTACCACAAGCTCGGGTTCGAGCCCACCCTTCCATCCGTTGACTAGATTTTTAGTTAACTTTTATATTAAATAACTAGTTTTAGAAAACCCGTGTAATACACGGGTTGAAAATATGAAAATAATATAATTCATAAATATATAAATATTTCGTATGATTAAGTTATGTATTACTATAACAATGAAAAATAAAAAGTTTTATTTATAAATTATAAATATTCAAATACTTTTTTGAATAATATAATAAATAATTGACTCATTTAAATTAAAATCAGTTGTGTTAAAATCATATTAATCTAAAATAAATAAATATATCAATAAATATTTTTTTTTTTAGTCTTTTAAATTAAATCTTATTTAGCTATAAAAATATGTATAGTTCAAAATAATATGATTACACAATTAAGTTGATAATATAAAAAATTAAATTTGAAACAAAATGAATTATTACTATTAATTGAGTTTTTTAAAATAAAAACTTGATTAAAATAATATATTAGTTTAGGCGGGAAAATATTTTTGAGGAGTACATGAGAGTGTCACGTGGCATCATAATTACTCTTTTATTATATAGTATAGATATGATGTGAATTTACTTAAATCTTAATTATCATTTTTTTTTCTGTTTATTTTAGTTTTTTAGTTACCTTTTTTATTGTTCCTTATTTCATTTAAGTAAATTCCTGCAACTGATTCAGCTTCCGCTTCTGGAATGAAAGTAAATTAATCCTGTAAGTCTAACTAACTAATTACATAACAATTATTAATCATTTATTTTTAATTATTTTTATTTTTAACAAACTATTTTTTTTAAATCTTGATAAAAATAACATGTTTATGGCGTAACTTTTAATTGATTCCCAAATATACTAATAATCAACAGGTTTATGGCGGAACTTTTTCGTGACTCCCAATATATTATCACGGTTGTTGTTTTTGTTATATATGTTTGGTTTTCAAAGACGATCTGCAGCAAAGCGCGGTATATGTTTTTCTACAATCGTCAATCGGTAGCTCACATGGTTTGCCTATATATCTAACCAAACTAACGTTTTTTATAATCGTTGCTTGCTATATAACATCGATATACTCTTATATTTAAAACCATATAACATTTTGATACTCAAAATATTGATATTTCTTACTTTTTTATGCGAACATAGTTTTTATGACGCTTCGAAAAACCCGCAACCACTGCACGCGTGGGGTTCCCAACCTTGTTAATATCAAAATCGATTGTTTTCTATAATGTGACTACAAATCTCAAACACGTGTGACGAGAGGGTTTGTGATGTGTGAAAACCTTTGTAGTGGAGGTGGTCATACATATGATTAAAAACTCCTCCACTCAAACACCATTGTATTTTTTATTAGGAACAAGTGAGTATCAGAGTAATATTGATGATAAGTGTTGTCACGCAGTTAAGCGTTTACAGTTGTTAGTGATAGTCATGATATAGGTTTACTAATTACCTAATCGTTAGTTATTAACATGCACATGTTTTTTTAGACAAATAGTTTTTAAATTTAATAATTTTAAGAAGAGGCTTGTGTGGTAGGTCGTTTTGTAGAACTTTAAAAAGACGAAGGGGAGAATTCGTGGTGCTGGATGGAAGACGACTGCGGTGCATTTTCGGTTAAAGCTATCCGGAAGATTATTGAATCCTATCGCTCCCTAGTGGACTTATGCCCTTGCCATGGTTTCCGAGGGTTCCTTTGAAGATAAACGCATTCATTTGGAAAGCAAGATTGGATAGTATTCATGTCAAGAGGCTTTCTAAAGGCGTGGGGTGACGTTACAGTCCTCAAAATGCAGTATGTGTTTTGGGCATAATGAGTCAGTTGATCATATTTTAATATCATGTCTCATAATTCATGTCTCATGATATTTTAATATCATGCCTGTGTTAACGAGTCGGGGGTCTCTTCGGAAGCGGTCTCTCTATCTTTCTAGATAGAGGAAAGACTTGCCACCATATACCCCTCCCAGACCCTGCTCTTCAGCGGGAGACACTGGGTATGTTTGTTTGTTTGTTTGTTTGTCTCATGGCTGATTACATTTGGTGTCAAATATCATCTTGGTGCCAGGATTTGGGGTGCACGCCACTGATCATAAGACAAGCTTTAGCTGACTTACACAATTCAAGGTGTACACAATTCAAGGAAAGAATGGTTATCCACAATATATATATGGCAACATGGTGGCATATTTGAAAGGATAGAAACGAATTGATTTTAATGGAAAACCAGTTAGTCCTACAAGAGTGGTGGAGGAAATAAAGGTTAATTCATATTTATGGATTAAGAATAGAGCACGGTTTAATAACGTAGATTGACATCATTGATGTAATTAAATTTGTATACTGTTGGTGTAATTTGATGGTTTGTACTCTAACGTCTTGCTAGTAGCATTTTCTAATAAAAGTTATTGCTCTGTTGTTCAGAAAATAAAATTTGGTAAAACACTAATATTGATATTGACTTTTTAAACATTACAAATAATAGTTAAACATAATGAAATTAAGATAACACATATTTCTCCGTAATCTCTTGTTAATCTTCTATGTGTTATCATGATCTTACCCGTCAAGCAATCGGTATTCACCCAAATAGCTTCATGTTGATGGCTGTTTGGGTTAACCCAAGGCGTGATTGGATCCACAGTTTAATGTGTCGCTGAAATGATTGAATTTATTAATATAAGAGTAGAATTGTAAAAGAAATTATAGAAGAAGATTATTTTGTTGTATAATATGTAAAAAAAAGGTATATATAGGCATTTTTTTCATTTAATGTACAATGGCTCATTGAAGCTAGAGGTGCGCAAATCCGTTCTTTTACCTGAACCGGTTCGGGTTCAAACTGAATCGGTTAGGGTCGGTCAAAACATGGTCGGGTCAGGAACCTGTTTCGGGCCAATAAAACCCAACCCAGTTGGAACCGGTCCGGCTCGGTTCCAAACCCGTTCGGGTCCAAAAACCGATTCCAAAAACTGATTATTTTTAATTTCAATAAATAATATTTAAAGTATATAATTTAATTAAAAGTAGATTAATTGAAACAACTACAAATATATTTTTTATTGAGTGGTGTTTCTT
The DNA here is from genome assembly GCA_024085815.1 of Flaveria linearis. Lineage (NCBI taxonomy): Eukaryota > Viridiplantae > Streptophyta > Magnoliopsida > Asterales > Asteraceae > Flaveria > Flaveria linearis. Next base: position 38,550,594 of record CM044016.1, on the reverse strand, counting down.
TAAGAAGTACATTAAAAATAAACTTAAAAATAAACACTTATATATATTTTCAAACAAAACAAATTATACATCTTGCGAATATAGGTTTTTTAAATTTAATCATTTCCGTCGGTTTGTGTGCCGATGCGTTGAGATAAATCATAAGCGAGTTCTTCGTCGGAGAGCGGTGACATCGTCCGGTTCGTGGTTCTTGTTCGTGTATTTCTTCTTTAACTGGTATTTCTTGTTCAAGGTTTGATTTATCTTGTCTTAAGTGGTTTTTAAATAAATGCACATCTCTACCGTTGTTGGAGTTAGTTTTATTTTTCTTATCGATAAAACCCTACCACTAACAGAAAATGCAGACTCCGAAGCTACCTTGGAAGCTTGGACGGTTAGTAAATCATGGGTTATAGTGGCTAGGATTGGAATTGTGATTCCTTTCCTTTTCAAAATGTCAGAATATCAAATGATAGAAATTCATCGGGAGTCATAGTAGATAAAAAATCAGTTTCGGTATACCTTCCGAGCTCGCTACTTAGGGTGTTACCCCTTTGTCTTTTACTGTTTTTCATTTCTCAAAGTATTTTATAAATAAGCATCGGGTCTCTACTTGAGCTCGACGAACTCAATTCCATTATGGTCGATGACTAATGGATATTTGATGTTATATCATATTTTTCAAGATAAACAGTAAACAATTTTTTAGGATACTCATTAAATTGTTCTTTTGCATTAACCGCAAAAAAAGGATTTTATTCATGTAAATCTAAATCATAAGTTATCTCATCAACTAAATTTTCCACCCCCGAAACATTTAAGCACGGGTCTAGTTCGGCGGAACACGTAAAAATGGGGGTAGTTCGGTGAAATATTTTTAAAATTTTTCTTTCATAGACGCCACCATTGCTGAAAACATGTCATTTCTTTCTTTAAATTCACTTAATTTATGTAAGGCCCCGCTCACCGGGCACCTCACTGTTGGTTCTTCATCGCACATACAACATACATAATGTATATAATCATAAATCAACGCAGCGGAAATGATAAAATATATACATTCTCATTCATTCATAAAAGCTTTTACATCATTGCCTTGGTTACAAAATACAAGCTTTCCTTACATTGCTTAACTATACTATGATTGCTGCTGATGCATATTCCACAGCAATCATAAGCAGCAATCATAGGGTCATACAGCGACCTCTACCGAAAGAAAATAATAAATAGAAAATATAATCTTCTTCGTAAAGAAGATATTATGTTCAAAAATATAATTTTCTTCATAAAGAAGATTTCTTAAATAATCCTGTTTATCAGGATTATCAAGAAATCTTCCACTTGCATGCAACATAATGTGTTGCGCGCATTACGGGCCCACAACACATGATGTGGCTGCATAATCAAAAAGTGAATGCCATCCCAAAAGAGCTGAGTAGTCGCCTCGTGCCATCCTCAGCAACACTACCTGCGAACTGGAAAACACATAAAAGTCAGCGTTGCTGAGTGAGTTCTAGTTTTATAATAAACATACTTTCATTCTCATTAACTGCTCTTTCATACATGTGTTCACACATCATACGTACACGTAGATAATATTATTATTATCTCATCATTCATTACTTACTTTCATTCGTGTACATTTCATCATTCTCATTTACTTTCATACATACATACTTCACGTACATTCATACGTACTTTACTTTCATTCATGCATACTTCTTGTACTTTCGTACGTACTTTACTTTCATTCTTACATTCATTACTTACGTTCGAACATTCATTACATTCATTCATACTTTCATTACTTTCGTTCGAACGTTCATTACATTCGGTGACATGTACCATACCCCCGTTCATCATACATACTACTGGTGCTGGACCTGTGGTGGTTAGCCACGAACGTTGTGCACAAAGCTGATCCAGTCACCTGGGATAGGTACATGCACCACTCATCTTTTCACTTTACTTCTAACATACGTTAGCCGAGTCTCTTGCAGTGCGCAACTGCTCACCTCAGTGACAATCTTATGATTGCCTGCTAACCGAGTCTCTTGCAACACGAAGTTGCTCACCTCATTATCATTCTAACATACGTTAGCCGAGTCTGTTGCAGTGCGCGACTGCTCACCTCAGTGACAATCTTATGATTGCCTGCTAACCGAGTCTCTTGCAACACGAAGTTGCTCACCTCATTATCAATCTCAATGATTGACCCGTGTACATCCTTCGGGGTAGCTAACCCGTACACCGTTGAGCTAACACCTGCCAGGGGTGTGCACCTCCTTCATTTGCTTGCAAGCCTTTCTTACTCTCTTTCATTAATGCATGCATTCATTCATCATGTTCCTTCTTTCATTATCTTTTACTTTACGTTCTTAATACATTCGTTTCTTTCGTTCATTCATTCACGTAAAGTTATTAAAGATAAAACACATATACATAAGGAACTTACATACTTACATATCATCAGTATTCACCATTTATCATGGCAACATCATACTAACGTACATACATCATACTAGCATACTCACATCATACTAGCATACATGCATCTTACACATAACATTCATTCATCACCATACAAGGCATCATACATATATGGTATACTGCAGGTATACCCATGCAACATCATCATCATCCACAACTTAAAGGTCAACTCGTATAACCTCCGGGAATCTCCTAGGTCAAAGCCTTATCTTACTCACTTTAAGTTCCCAGATATCAGAATTCTGCTTAAGTGTTTACCCGCATTTCCTCTCTGATTCATCCGCATTTCTTGGCCATCCGCATTGGTCAATGCGGATGAAGAAGTGCCTTAACCGCATTTCCATACTGTCCGCATTAGACAATGCGGCTGAGGGAATGCCTTAACCGTATTTCATAACTACCCGCATTGGTTAATGCGGCTGAAGAATGCCTTGATCGCATTTCATATTCTACCCGCATTAGTTAATGCGAATGAAGGATGCCTTAGCTATTCTCCCAACTTGCCCGCATTAGGTCAATGCGGCTGAGGAAATGCCTTGGTTGCATTTACTAATCATCCGCATTAGTTAATGCGGTTGTATTAATATGACCTGCAACTCAACCTGTGCTCTTTTCCATAACCCCTTCATCATCATATCACCCCCATTAGCACAGATTCATTATACCGTCTACTTAAAACAGGCTGCATATCATGCACATCATAGAAAAGACTCCTAAACATACATCAACAGTACGCACACGAACAACATGCTGAAATTCGTAAGTCTGCACTAGAAATCCTATATACGGTAAGCATAGCAACCTGAGCAGTCCATACACACACATACTCGTACATACATACATGAATTAAGCACTAAAGCTCGAAAACAGTTGTACAATGTGTTCCAGCCCCAAAATCATTCAAAACGTGTAAAACAGGGGTCTTAGAACTCACATTGTGTTGCTGAGTATGGCGTCTTCGAAATCAGTAGCCGTGGAACCCAGTACCTCGAACTCGTCTTCCTCTTCTTCTTGTTCTTCCTTCAATTCCCGTGGTCTGCTCTTTCTCTCTCTAGAACACTTCGAAGATTTGGGGTTGTGAGAAAAGAGAAGTGGGCAGCCATCCCTATGTATATCAGATATTTCTCTTTTCTTTGTACTTTTACACAAAACCCCCTTCTACTTTCTCTTTCTTTTCCTTTTCCTCCAAAATTCTTTCTTTCTATTCTTCTTATTATTTCCCTTTGTCTAATCAAAATTGCGGGTGTTACAAGTCCACCCCCCTTATTTTAGGTTTCGTCCCCGAAACCTGTCATTCCTCGAACAGTCGTGGGTAATGCTGCCTCATTTCTTCTTCAGTTTCCCACGTCGACTCGGATCCCTTCCTGTGCCGCCACTGTACACGCACAAGGGAACCACTTTATTTCTCAACCTCTTTTCTTGCGATCTATGATCGTCACTGGTTGCTCTACATAATTGAGCTTTTCGTCTACCTCTATATCATCCAGTGGAACGACCATGTCTTCGTCCGCCAGACACTTCCTCAGATGGGACACGTGGAAAGTCGGGTGGATTCCACTTAGTTCATCTGGCAGATCCAACCTATAAGCCACCTCCCCCACTCGAGCAACAATTCGGAAAGGGCCTATATATCGCGGACTCAACTTACCCCGCTTCCGGAATCGAATGATCCCTTTCCAAGGTGAGACCTTCAACATAACCCGGTCTCCCACTTGGAACTCAATTGGCCTGCGTCGTTTGTCAGCATACGACTTCTGTCGGTCTTTGGCCGCCTTCATATACGCTTTAATTCTTTCGAGCTTTTCAGTCGTAGCCTCTACCACTTCGACGCTTCCCAATTCTTTTTGACCAATTTCACCCCAACAGACGGGGGTCCTGCATCTTCTACCGTATAACATCTCGTAGGGTGGCATGCCAATGCTAGCATGATAACTGTTGTTGTACGAGAACTCAGCTAACGGTAGATGGTCATCCCAACTTCCTCCGAAATCAATAACACATGCCCGAAGCATGTCCTCCAAGGTCTGAATGGTCCTTTCTGACTGACCATCAGTTTGAGGATGATAAGCCGTGCTAATATGCAACCTTGTTCCCATGGCATCGTGGAATTTCTTCCAAAATTTGATGTAAACCGTGTGTCGCGATCGGACACAATCGACACCGGTACACCGTGACGAGTCACAATCTCCTTGATGAAAAGATCAGCCAACTTCTCGGACGAACATGTCTCACGCATCGGTAAGAAGTGAGCACTCTTCGTCAATCGATCCACAATCACCCAGATCGTATCATACCCTTTCGGGGTACGTGGCAGCTTTGTGATAAAATCCATGGTGATGTGTTCCCACTTCCACTCCGGGATGTCCAAAGGTTGAATCTTTCCATACGGCTTCTGGTGCTCCGCCTTCACTTGCAGACACGTGAGGCATTTACCCACATACTCCACCACATCGCGTTTCATACCCGGCCACCAATAATCTTTCTTCATGTCTTGGTACATCTTGGTGGCGCCGGGATGAATGGAGTATCGAGACTTATGAGCTTCATCCAAAATCTTCATTCGTAGATCCCCGAGACGAGGAATCCACATACGCCCAAACCGGGTTTTAACACCCGTTGCGTTCTCACCCAGTTCCGCGATCAGACCCCTCATGTGTTCAGAGTTAAGATGTTCGTCTTTCAAAGCCTCATCTTGGAACTCTTTGACCTGTTTCATCACGTCGGAGGTCATGATTAGCTGGTACGCCTTCACTCGAATTGGCTCGGGCCTCTCTTTTCGGCTAAGGGCATCTGCCACAACGTTGGCTTTGCCCGGATGGTAATGGATCTCACAGTCATAGTCCTTTATGAGCTCCAACCATCGCCGTTGCCTCATGTTCAGATCTTTTTGCTCGAAGAAGTACTTCAAGCTTTTGTGGTCCGTGAAGATGGTACACCTCGTCCCATATAAATAGTGTCGCCAAATCTTCAACGCGAAAACCACAGCTGCTAGCTCCAAGTCATGAGTAGGGTAATTAACCTCATGAACTTTCAGCTGTCAAGATGCATAAGCTATCACCTTTCCCCTCTGCATTAATACACACCCCAACCCCGAGTAGGAGGCATCAGAATAAACTACCAAGTCTTCACTCCCATCGGGCAGTGCCAAAACTGGAGCTTGGGTCAATCTTGACTTCAGTTCTTCGAATGCCTTCTCTTGTGCTTGACCCCATTCAAATTTCACATCTTTCCGGGTCAACTTGGTCAGTGGAGAAGCAATTTTGGAAAAGTCTTGGATGAACCTTCGGTAGTAACCCGCCAAACCCAAGAAACTACGGATCTCGGACGGCGTCTTCGGAGACTTCCATTGCATCACTGCTTCCACTTTCGCCGGATCGACCGTAATCCCATCCGGATTTACCACGTGACCCAAGAATTGAACTTCACGCAACCAGAATGCGCACTTGGAGAATTTAGCATACAACTTCTCCCTTCTCAACGTCTCCAATACTTCGCGAATGTGACCGGCATGCTCAGTCTCACTCTTTGAATAAATCAGGATATCATCAATGAATACAATCACTGATTTATCCAACATCGGCCGGCACACCCTATTCATCAGGTCCATAAAAGCAGCTGGCGCGTTGGTCAAACCGAAAGACATGACAAGAAACTCATAATGACCGTAGCGCGTACGAAAAGCTGTTTTAGGGATATCCTGCTCCTTCACCTTCAGTTGATGGTAGCCTGATCGAAGATCTATACGTGAAAACCAACTAGCACCCTGAAGTTGATCAAACAAGTCATCGATCCTCGGCAAGGGGTATCTGTTCTTTACTGTCAGCTTATTCAGCTCGCGGTAGTCGATGCACATCCTCATACTACCGTCCTTCTTCTTTACAAACAGGACCGGAGCACCCCAAGGTGAGATACTCGGTCTAATAAACCCCTTATCCAGTAGCTCTTGTAACTGCTCCATCAACTCTTTCATCTCTGTCGGGGCCAATCGGTATGGTGCTTTGGCAACAGGTTGGGCGCCTGGTACTAAATCAATCTGGAACTCGATCTCTCTGTCAGGTGGCAATCCCGATAAGTCTTCCGGGAACACGTCTGGGAACTCACACACAACCGGAACATCAGACAGTTGTGGTGCTGGCTTCTCTACATCTTTCATATAACATAAATAGGCGTTACATCCACGCCTCATACATTTCCCCGCCACTGCCATTGAGATCACTTTCGGAATCGTAGTAACCCGATCCCCATAAACTGTCACTGGACTACCGTCAGGCGCTGTCAAACTGATCATCTTCTTGCGACACACAATGTTCGCCTCGAAATCCGCCAACCAATCCATTCCAAGCACCAAATCGAAACCACCTAACGTCATCGCAAAGGGTTTAACTGGGAATTTGTGACCCTCCAGTTCTACATCGCAACCCTCAATTACCTCAGAAATCCTGGTGGTTTTACCTATAGCAGTCTCTACATCAAACGGTACATCCACACGTCTACTACTAACGGGCAATTTGGCACAAAAAGCGACAGAAATGAAACTCCTACTGGCACCGGAATCAAATAATACAGAGGCTAAAGTTTGGTTCACCAGAAACGTACCGGACACTACATCAGGGTCCGTCCTCGCCTCTTCCTGCGTCATCGTGAATGCTCTGGCGCTCGCTTTCGACCCTTCACCCCCTGTCTTCTTCACGCCGGAACCCTCAGATCTCGGCTTCTTGCAGTCTTTATTCATATGACCACTTTCCCCACAGTTAAAGCATCTCATTCCTTTACACTCTTTGGCCATATGACCGGGCTTTCCACACTTGAAACATACATTCAGCCCCCATCTGCACTCACCACCGTGCTCTCGCCCACACTTCCCGCACTTTCTCGACCCTACACTTGTCACGACCACACAACGATCATCAACCCGTGCCTTCTTACTACTTGTCGAAGTATCACCCCGACCAAACCTCTTTCCCTGCCACTTCCTCTCATCACTTCCCTTCTTACTACCCTCAGATTTCACCATCGCAGCCCGTTCATCGTACAACCTCCCAGCTAAATCCACCGCCGACCTGAAAGTACTTGGTCGGGCGGAAATCAAGTGCCAACGAATTTCGGCTGGCAACCCCTGAATATACCGGTTAATCTTGCGAGACACCGGCGTCACTTGCTCTGGCACCAACCGTGCCATGTCGTTGAACTTGGTCGTGTATTGTTGGTGGGTCATCGTTCCCGCTTCCAACTGCAGGAACTCTCTCTCAACTCTGTCCATCTCTCGACGAGGACTAAACTCCTCGATCACCATCCTCTTCAACTCAGACCACTTCAATTTCCCAATGGCCCTGCTACCCTCGGCCTGGACAATATTGTCCCACCAGCACAATGCCGTCCCCGTAAACGAGTGGGTAGCAAACTTTACCTTCTTATCCTCCTGGCACTCACTGATATCAAGGACTGCCTCCATCTCTCTCACCCATTGGTGAGCATCAGCAGCCGTACCCGAACCATCAAAAGTCGGAGGCTTGCACCTCATAAATTTCCCGTAGTCACAACCCCGGGCTGTCCCCCTAACCTGTTCTTCCTCCTCTTCCTCTTCGTCATCGGACAATACCGTTTCTGCCTCTGTCTGTTGCTGTCTACCGGAGGACCGTCTCCTCCCTCGTCTATCCTCCTCTCGTACTGCCTTTATCGCTTCGGTCATTACAGTCGGTAAGATCGTCTGCATAACCTGGTGCACTTCCTCAATCACTGCCTCTTTTACCGAGGCTCTCAACTTGGCGCTCTCGTCCATCTCTTCCTGGTGAGGAACCTCGTTCTCCTCACGAACTACTTTCTCTTTCCTAAGTCTTCCTCGCGTGATACGCGGCTCATCACCACGTTCACCATCACGGGAAGCATCAGATGATCTATCACCGACCATCTTCTATCACACTGAAAGATTAAAACACCAACACGGTCATTCAAGGAAATAGCTCAGTTTATGTTAAGTACAGTAAGTCCCTAATTACAGTGGCCAGTTGTGATTAGCCACTTACTCTACTCTTCGTACCCCGAGCATCACCTATCCTGACTACATTAGTATCTCAGTCTAACAGTACACATCATTCACATAACAAGCGCACATAATAACCAGTTAATCTTTAAGAAAATACCTGATGGCACGCGACTACTCAGATGGCATTCTCATTCTCCCTGTCCCATTCTCGGTTTAAGTTTAGGTTTATTATGAAAAATTTACCCCTTTTACTTAAACTTTTGCTCTGATACCAACTTGTAAGGCCCCGCTCACCGGGCACCTCACTGTTGGTTCTTCATCGCACATACAACATACATAATGTATATAATCATAAATCAACGCAGCGGAAATGATAAAATATATACATTCTCATTCATTCATAAAAGCTTTTACATCATTGCCTTGGTTACAAAAATACAAGCTTTCCTTACATTGCTTAACTATACTATGATTGCTGCTGATGCATATTCCACAGCAATCATAGGGTCATACAGCGACCTCTACCGAAAGAAAATAATAAATAGAAAATATAATCTTCTTCGTAAAGAAGATATTATGTTCAAAAATATATTTTTCTTCATAAAGAAGATTTCTTAAATAATCCTGTTTATCAGGATTATCAAGAAATCTTCCACTTGCATGCAACATAATGTGTTGCGCGCATTACGGGCCCACAACACATGATGTGGCTGCATAATCAAAAAGTGAATGCCATCCCAAAGAGCTGAGTAGTCGCCTCGTGCCATCCTCAGCAACACTACCTTCGAACTGGAAAACACATAAAAGTCAGCGTTGCTGAGTGAGTTCTAGTTTTATAATAAAACATACTTTCATTCTCATTAACTGCTCTTTCATACATGTGTTCACACATCATACGTACACGTAGATAATATTATTATTATCTCATCATCATTACTTACTTTCATTCGTGTACATTTCATCATTCTCATTTACTTTCATACATACATACTTCACGTACATTCATACGTACTTGACTTTCATTCATGCATACTTCTTGTACTTTCGTACGTACTTTACTTTCATTCTTACATTCATTACTTACGTTCGAACATTCATTACATTCATTCATACTTTCATTACTTTCGTTCGAACGTTCATTACATTCGGTGACATGTACCATACCCCCGTTCATCATACATACTACTGGTGCTGGACCTGTGGTGGTTAGCCACGAACGTTGTGCACAAAGCTGATCCAGTCACCTGGGATAGGTACATGCACCACTCATCTTTTCACTTTACTTCTAACATACGTTAGCCGAGTCTCTTGCAGTGCGCAACTGCTCACCTCAGTGACAATCTTATGATTGCCTGCTAACCGAGTCTCTTGCAACACGAAGTTGCTCACCTCATTATCATTCTAACATACGTTAGCCGAGTCTGTTGCAGTGCGCGACTGCTCACCTCAGTGACAATCTTATGATTGCCTGCTAACCGAGTCTCTTGCAACACGAAGTTGCTCACCTCATTATCAATCTCAATGATTGACCCGGTGTACATCCTTCGGGGTAGCTAACCCGTACACCGTTGAGCTAACACCTGCCAGGGGTGTGCACCTCCTTCATTTTGCTTGCAAGCCTTTCTTACTCTCTTTCATTAATGCATGCATTCATTCATCATGTTCCTTCTTTCATTATCTTTTACTTTACGTTCTTAATACATTCGTTTCTTTCGTTCATTCATTCACGTAAAGTTATTAAAGATAAAACACATATACATAAGGAACTTACATACTTACATATCATCAGTATTCACCATTTATCATGGCAACATCATACTAACGTACATACATCATACTAGCATACTCACATCACACTAGCATACATGCATCTTACACATAACATTCATTCATCACCATACAAGGCATCATACATATATGGTATACTGCAGGTATACCCATGCAACATCATCATCATCCACAACTTAAAGGTCAACTCGTATAACCTCCGGGAATCTCCTAGGTCAAAGCCTATCTTACTCACTTTAAGTTCCCAGATATCAGAATTCTGCTTAAGTGTTTACCCGCATTTCCTCTCTGATTCATCCGCATTTCTTGGCCATCCGCATTGGTCAATGCGGATGAAGAAGTGCCTTAACCGCATTTCCATACTGTCCGCATTAGACAATGCGGCTGAGGGAATGCCTTAACCGTATTTCATAACTACCCGCATTGGTTAATGCGGCTGAAGAATGCCTTGATCGCATTTCATATTCTACCCGCATTAGTTAATGCGAATGAAGGATGCCTTGGCTATTCTCCCCAACTTGCCCGCATTAGGTCAATGCGGCTGAGGAAATGCCTTGGTTGCATTTACTTAATCATCCGCATTAGTTAATGCGGTTGTATTAATATGACCTGCAACTCAACCTGTGCTCTTTTCCATAACCCCTTCATCATCATATCACCCCCATTAGCACAGATTCATTATACCGTCTACTTAAAACAGGCTGCACATCATGCACATCATAGAAAAGACTCCTAAACATACATCAACAGTACGCACACGAACAACATGCTGAAATTCGTAAGTCTGCACTAGAAATCCTATATACGGTAAGCATAGCAACCTGAGCAGTCCATACACACACATACTCGTACATACATACATGAATTAAGCACTAAAGCTCGAAAACAGTTGTACAATGTGTTCCAGCCCCAAAATCATTCAAAAACGTGTAAAACAGGGGTCTTAGAACTCACATTGTGTTGCTGAGTATGGCGTCTTCGAAATCAGTAGCCGTGGAACCCAGTACCTCGAACTCGTCTTCCTCTTCTTCTTGTTCTTCCTTCAATTCCCGTGGTCTGCTCTTTCTCTCTCTAGAACACTTCGAAGATTTGGGGTTGTGAGAAAAGAGAAGTGGGCAGCCATCCCTATGTATATCAGATATTTCTCTTTTCTTTGTACTTTTACACAAAACCCCCTTCTACTTTCTCTTTCTTTTCCTTTTCCTCCAAAATTCTTTCTTTTCTTTTCTTCTTATTATTTCCCTTTGTCTAATCAAAATTGCGGGTGTTACAATTTATGTATTATTAAATACACTTGATTAAGTGTTAGAAAACTTGTCGGATAATAAATCCCCGACAATTTTGTAGTTGCGTTTTTACAAAACCTCAAAAAACTGAGTTATTTCTTGAATACATTTCCAACCCTCTAACGGAAATGGAACAACCCGACCCCGCATCGCAAGACTATCATGAAAAATATGAATTGATTCTTTTTGTCGCTAAGCACTATTAAACATTTTTCAAGTTGAATTATATCTAGTCCGGACATTTCAATTTGGTCCTAAACAAATGGAATTCGTATGGTGACACATTTTTCTACAATTAATAATATGTGCAACACATCTTGAATGAAAAAAATACTCCGTCACAAACCGGTTTATATTTTAATTTTAATTTATTAAGGCAGATGTGTTGTTCGAGACGTTATCAAATGACATTAAGAAAATTTTGTTTTCTAATTTATATGTTTTAATTACAAAATCTAAAATGTGAAATAGATTATCACCGGTATGCGGATATCCAAATAATTAAAACGCAATCGTACGTTTCATCATTTGTCACAAACTTGGATCTATCCAATGAGTAGTGACAAAAAGGTGCGATTCTGGTAAACCGTATGCAGCGGACCAAACATCGATAGTTAAGTTCATACTGGTTTGTAAAATTTTAAATAGAACTTTTAAATCATTTTTTGCTTGTTTTCAAAGTTTTAAACAACCACGTCTAAGAGTGGTGCGACTTACGTGGGTGTAGCACGGTTGACGAGTTTCTTGAATCAATCTTGTTAACCGAGGGTTGTCGAAGTGGTCGAACGGTAATCCTTCTTGAATTACAAACTTTGTCATTCTATCTCGAACCATATCTATGTCGAAGTTCCATATACCACCATCGGTTTCGATTGATGTTTAGCCATGACTCGGCGTACTTTTCAAAGCCTGCACCATTTGGTCATATGGTTTCTCAAAGTCGAGTTTGAATTCGACTTGAAAAACGAACCACAAGTCTTGCATCGAGCTTTATTTTGACCATTTGACATTGCGCATAAATCGTAGTTGCACCAAATCTCTTAATTTCTCGTTGTTGGTAGAATTCTTACAACGGTAGCGACGCTTGAGGATCTATCGCTTGGAACAGATGCTTCAGAAGGCATATTATATAAGTCAAGAGAGTAAAAGACAGTATAAAGTAGAGCAAGTGAGAGAGTATTTTTGTATTTTTAAGCACGTTTTTAAGCTTTTAAGTGTTGTGACTAAAACATTACACCCACTACCTATTTATACTATCATATAGGGGTAAAATGGTCAAAAAAAGGTCAAAAATGCTTCAAACGGCTATATTAGCGTTTTAAAAAGTTTTTTTATCAGTCAAAACCAGTTCCAAACTAGCTTTTTGGACCGGTTCCTAAATTGGGTTGGGGTAAAACGGGTTCCAAACCGGTTTGTGCCAAAATATTACAAACCGGTCCCAAATTGCCGTTTTTTTCCGGGTTGGAACCGGTTTGGCCTAGTCTTGGATTGAACCCGGTTCGGTTCCGGTCGGGTTTCCGGGTCGGGTCGGGGACCCGGTTTGTTTGTGCACCTCTAATTGAAGCCACAATGAAAGGCCCAAAACGCCCTGTCACGCTTATTGGGACAATGTTTATGGCCTAATAGGGTGATGTTGCATAACTTGTCGATGGTCTTACAAGAATAAGGTTCTGTTGTACTGAGAAAGTAAATGAAAGCTCAAAGAAATGATTTATGATTAGCTACTTACTAATTCAAATGTTATTAAAGTTCTATAGTGTGGATATAGAATATTAATCTTCTGATATACTTTTGAGATATTAGATTCTAATAATGAAAACTATGACGCACTAACCGGCAATAATTCATGTTAACAATTTGACTTATTATATTTCTAAGTCATACATAATTATCATAGATGTACGTGTGATTTACACTTGTATTGTATAATAGAAATAAAATAGTGTATGAAATCAAATAAATTAATGTTTCTAAAATAAAAGTACATGTTTTTGTTATTTTTGTAATGAACCCGGGTGGCTACCCGAGGGGGTGGCGGCGGTGTTACCGCCCGGGTACCACCCTACCCGAGCCCCCTTCGGGCACCACCCCGTCCTCCCTTAGTTGGTAGCAAGGTTTCCTCTCCACTGGCTAACAGCTAAGGAGGTACAGAGTAGCTACTATAATCAAATTTGGGTAGCTAGACCATTTACCCTATGTTTTAAACTTGTTAAACCTGATCAAACCGATAGACCACATGCGCCTCTATTAAAACATCCGGTATTCAAATCCTATATTTCTCGTGTTTTCATTACTTTTACAGCGAATCTCAACAAAGAATAATCAAAATATTATGTCTACCGGTTGGGGACATGTTTTAAGCCCTTGACCTCCGATATATAGGGGCACAAGACACAAACAAAGACAATAGTTAGTTGTGGTTAAGCTAGAATTAAAAAAAAAAAAGTTTCCAACATAACACACAAGGTGTTTAAAATCCTTAAATTTGCAGCAAACAACAATCAGCAAACCATACAATAATAGCTTCTTGTCCATATATATGTGAGTTGTACAAAATCAGTTAAAGTAGCCCTTAAATTTGAACATGTTTGCGATCAAGTGACCCAATTGTACATTATACAAAACCCTTGAATACAGATGTTTTTCTCCCCATGAATACATACACACAATGTATGGTGTATGTGTGTGTGAAACAGAGTTTCATTGGGTTCAAATGGTTAAAGATTATGATTCAGCATTTGGGGAACTTGTAACTGCCTTCTTACGAGTGCGGTGTAAATTCCGTTCATGCTAAGAAGTTCCTCATGAGTTCCACTTTCTGCAATTTGACCGTCAGATATCACAGCTACAGTGTCTGCACTCTTCACGGTCGACAGCCTGTGCGCTATAACTAAGACCGTTCTTCCTCGCATCAGAGAGTCCATTGCATCCTATTGATATGAAAACATGCACACTGTAATCAATTCACGAGGCTCCCTACGTTTGTGATAATGTGTATTTTGGCTTGTTTGGTGCACCTGAACAAGATACTCGCTTTCAGCATCTAAAGCGCTAGTGGCTTCATCCAATAGTAAAACTCTAGGATTCATCAAGAGTGCTCTAGCAATAGCAATTCGTTGTTTTTGACCTCCTGATAGCCTCAGCCCGCGTTCTCCCACCACCGTTTGGTACTTTTCTGGAAACGATGACACAAAATCGTGGGCGTTTGCCATTTTCTTTTGTGTCCCACTTCAGCTAGTAAGCTTTCAAGAAGTTATAGATCTTGAACATATAATTTGAAAGGAAAAAAAAGAGCTTACAGCAACACTTTCAATATCAGAACTGCTGGCTTTGCCATCAAACCCGTATGCAATGTTATCTTCTATAGAGCAGTGAACAAAACAGGCTCCTGGCTCACAATACTCACCTGGAATGCAAAATAAACATAAACACACAAGTCAAAGTCAATTACAAACATAGTAATAAACGTATGAAATATGCGGATTAGATTACCTTTTTGTGTAGGAACTCGTGTGATATTTCAGGTAAACAAACCCCATTTAGCAAAACCTTTCCATTTACCGGATCATAAAATCTTTCGATCAAATTTGCTATGGTGGTCTGTGCAGAAACACATGTTTCATCAACATTTAATGACTCAAATATCTTGAAATCACAAAGATAGTGATCGTTAGTTCGTTAATACCTTTCCACCACCACTTGGGCCAACCAGGGCTATCTTCGAACCAGGTCTCAATTTTAAAGTAATCCCCTACCAATTTATTTCGTTAGTTCATCAACCAGTGACCGAATGTGCGTTGACTTTGACTGATCAGAGAAAAAGGTGATCTTTTTTCCTAAATTTATTACCTTAAGAACCATATGGGTAGGGCGAGAAGGGTAAGCAAACCAAACATCATCTAGTTCAACATCTCCATCTGGATTACTGCAGTTATAAACCATAATCAAATTATTAACTACTTACATGATTGTGAATATGTAGTAGATATAACAAAGAATCTGACCCCACAGGACACTGGTCCCCTGCTTTTTCCATGCTCGACACACGGTCTAGAAGCTGAAAAACTCTCCTACTTGCACCTGCAGCTTTCATAGCGGTTGTATATAGTCCTGATAATGAAGATATCGAAGAGCCAACTGAAAATCAGCAGTTTGATTAATATTATGATCAGCATATTCAACATACTTTAAAGAAAATATATTTGACAGAAGCTGAATTGTAGTACCAGTGAGACTGTAGAGAATGAAGGATGTAAGAGAGCCAGCAGTCATGGAGCCTGTTATGGTCAAATAAGCTCCATATAGCACCACTGTGATTACAGACAGCGTTGATGCCCCACTCATACCACCAGAGAATAAACCGGTGACTTTCTGTCATGTAAACAAGAAATGGTATAGAAATTAAATGAAAAAGGAGACGGATTTTGCTAAAAAGATAAAAGTCTTACCGCTTGTCGGAGCCCGAGCTTTAACGTCTCATCTACTTTTTCAGAGTAGGTTGAAATTGCATAAGATTCTTGTGCAAACGACCGCACTGTTCTAATGGCCCCAAAGGATTCCTGCACATAAGTATACGAAAAGTCAACCCATAGGTCAAATAAAGAGGACTTTGTTTATAACAACGGTTGATAGAAGACACAAACTTCAGCAATTGAGGCAGCAACTGCGGCTGCAGCTTGTGTTGCATGTGAGAGTTCCCGAAGATACCTTCCAAAATAGCGTACCGCAACGGATATTATTGGTACAACAACCAATGCCAGCACTTCATAAACAAGAAGCAAGATAATATATATCATCTGTAAATAACATTCATTTTTTCTTTTGTAATTGTGAACCCTTTAGGGAAAACTCACAGGACCTCACTAATATCGCTAAGTAACCAATGGGAAGCTTACGCTATGCAGGTGGACTTCAAGGGGTTAAAGTCAAGAATCTCCAGTAGTGGGGAATCAAGCATTTACCACTACGCAACCCCTTGATGGTTAAATAATAGTAATAATATTGTTCATTTTGCATGATTCGGTAAATGATGCTGAAATTGAAAAACTTACAGGTTAACTTCCAAGAAGACGAGAACATGAAACCAAGACCAATAAGTGCGGTAGTCAAGTTTCTTAGTGCTTCTGAGAGATTAGTAGTTGCAGCATTTTTAATTATTTGAGTATCCTCGGATAGTCTGCTGAGTAATTCCCCTGTTCGAGTAACATCATAGAAGGCTATTTCCTGAACAAAAAAGTTGCATATTGTTGAAGTTTTCCGTTGTAACTATAGGTAGCAAAATGAGTGGGGCGAGTAAAAGGTCAAAACAGGTCGTGTTGACTCACCTGCTGCATTAGGTGGCTGAACAATTGCTTTCTCAAACGAGCAACAACCCGTTCACTAGCAGAAGAGAACAACCACGCTCGGAGTGCTGTTGACAAAGAACTAAGAACAAAAGGTTATATAGAATTTTAAGAAAAAGCATGCTTCTCAGTGTCTTATCTTATATAGAAAATAAACTAACCCAACAACCACCACCAACACAACAGCTAGTATAGTGTCCTTTACAGCATTCAGAGCTTCAATTTGCTCTTCGGGCGACTTTATATCTCTTGATACAATGTCGATAATCTTCCCACCAAAAGATGGCTGACCATGAAAAAATCAATATCATGCTTTATAACTCGTAAAAACAAAAATTAACTATTATAATATTATATTGTCAAATAATTCTACCAACTCAGAAATGGCATACAATTAGCAGGCTCGAGGTGGAAGCGATCAGTAATGCAATGGTGGCAATTATGAGCGTCCCTGCATCAGGTTTTGCCTGCAATGTGAGATCAAGAGAATAATTACCAACTTACTAAGTACTAAATCTTAGGATAAGATAAAATAACACAGGCCCGTGTTACAGTATGGTGATCTTACTAAAAGTAGAACTCTGGAAAATCCAACATTTGCAGCCTAGTTTCACAAAAACAATACGGTCCGTAAGCAAAAAACTGCTCAAGGATAAGTATTAAAAAATGAAACCAAAAATGATGGTCACCTGTACTGCATCTCCATGCTCAAGATCAGTTGCAGGACCATTAGATGTCCCGGTTCCATCATCATTTTTCTTTACCTAAAATAAAAAATATACCAACTTCACAATAAGTAGAAATAATTTAAAACAAAAATCCACAAAAAGTAAAAAAATTATAACTTTAAGAAATAAGAACAAAAGAACATGCTTTCTGCTCATCAAATTAGATGAGAGAATAATAGATGCTTAAGGGGTGTACGTTTGGTCCATTTGGATGCGTGTTTTTATCAATGTAAGCACATGATCTATAATCTGCCATAATCGTAATAACTAATAACATTCTATATACCTCCTTCCATTCACCAATACGTGATTAGGGGGCGTTTGGATGTGTGTTTTTCAAGTGACTATAACCACTATAAGAACTGGGTACTATAATCAAATAATTAACAGCTTAAAGACTGGATAGTTAGGTTATTACTGATTATTGCAACTTTAAACAACTATTATCAGTTTAGTGGTGCATCCAAACACCCCCCCTTAAAATTCTTATCATCTTTATACTAACATACCACAACCTACATTTTCAGTTTTACATAATTCACCCAACAACAACCCATATTACACCCAAAACTCCAACAGTAATCCCCCAAAATCCCAATTTAAAGCTACCACCTTTAGGTTTTTCTTCCATAATCAAGATTGAAGTTAAAGAACACTAACTAAGTGAAAATCACCAAACCCCACAATTAAAGTGTGATAATTTATAGATAGAACAATAAATACAAAAGAATGATGCATGATCGGTGAAAAAAAGATTGAGAATCTTACATCTTTTTTAATCAGAGGAACTCTGTCACCACCGGAAGATATAATCGATCGACTCGTCCAATCCAAATGCTTCTTCTTCCCCATTTCACAAGATTTGAATAAACTCTAAACAAACATAGATTTTGTAGGAATATTTATGAACAAAGAGAAAGAAAGAAGTTTTTTATTGATCATTGTAAAAGACTAAAAGCCTAACGTTTGTTCCCGAGTTTAGTAACTTACCGAGTTTACTTAACTTAACAAATGGAAAAAAATATTTTCTTTTCTTTCCTTCTTTATTTTTTTTCTCTTTTTTTTCTCTTTTTTTCTCTTTTTTTCTTTCTTTTCATTTCTCTCCATTTTCTTTCATTTGAAAGGATTATTTTTAGCCTTCTTTTTCCTTCCATTTCCTTCCATTTCTTTTCTTTTCTCTCCTTAAGTAAACTCGGGAACATAAATTTGTAACAATCCTTTCATTTTCTTCATTAAAAAAAACTCTGGAACACAACTATTTATTCTTTCCTTCAATTTCTTTTCTTTTCTCTCCTTAAATGAGACTCGGGAACACAACGTAAAAGGTGAAGTTTTGGAATGTTTTGATATTTATATTCTTTATTTAGTTTTTAAGAGGACCACACTCCTATAGTCTATAATCACACGCGCACTAATTTAATTAAATCAGGTGTGTTAATAGTTTAGATCAATTAGTTGGTAGAGGAGATGTTGGTTTTTCAAAGTATATGTTATGTGATCGACTCTCATCAAATGCAATATTTTTTAAATAGATCAGAGGTTTTACAGTAGGTTTTAAGGAGATAGATTTTTCTTGAAATGATGGCAATTCGAGTCACCAGTGTTGTTTTGTTCGTGAGCGTGAGTGGGTTTCGGCACTAAGTTTACATAAATGACCGAGTTTAAAGTAATCATTTGTTCTTATAAAAGAAAATTAAATCAGATTTTACGAGACAAAAGATTATAAGCCAATTGCTTTAACTTGAGATATATGAATTTATGAATGGCTGAAAGTGAAAATCAAAATGATGAAATATTTCAAGCATGTATATATATAAATTTAAATTATTAAATGAAATCTATGTATTATTATTTTGTAAGTGTATAAATTAATTATGTTGATTGCTTTATAGGATGATATTGGACATACGGGGTAAAAAAAATAAATAAGGAGATAATTATAGGATAATCAATACGGGAAAGATAGCTTTAGAGATTATAAATGAGTCTGGTTAAATGAACACCTCATTATTTAAATCAACACCTCAAAATTATAGCCACATACGCGTCGTATAGGGGGGTCGTATAGTCCTATACGGGGCACATAACCCCTCTGACAGCCCCCTGAATTTTTCGTCATAGTCAGTCTCGAAATTAGCTATACGCGTCGTATAGCCCTATATGTGTCGTATAGGGGGGGTCGTATAGGGCTATATGGAGCGTATATCTGACACACCCCCTGAATTTTTCTCGTTTTCAGTATATTCGATCCTATACGCTGCGTATGGACCCATACGTGACGTATAACCATACGCAGCGTATAAGGGGGTGACGATTTATCCAAGGGGGTGTCAATTTATTCAAGTGGGTGTCTAAATATTAGGACCGTTATAAATATTGTGCAACTCGTCAAACTAATTTAAATTGTTCATTAGTTAATAATCAAAAAATGTGATTACGACCGGGACTGTCACTCAAAAATAAATTCGTCGTTAAAAAAAAACTTACGAGTTTAAATAACAAAACAAAAGTCAAAAGGTGAATCTTACATTCTTTTTAACGAAGGGAACTTTGTCACTTCCAGAGGACAAAATTGAGCGAGTTGTCCAATCCAAATGCTTCTTTTTCCCCATTATTTTTCAAGATTCGAATAAACCCTACACAAAAATATAGTGCATAACAACTAATTGTTAATGGAGATTAGCATCATATATCTAGGCACAAATTACAAAAAAATAATAATATTTTTAATAGAGAAACATAATCAAATTGCTTGATCAAGAACACATAGATGTACACAAAGAGTGTATTTACTATTTTTAGCCTACTTGTACTTAATTTAGGGTCCTAATTGGGACACCGCAGGGGTTTTTGGAGGTAGGCCGGGCCAAACGGTCACGGTTAGGGCTTGTGGTCACGTTTTGTTACCTAACCGTGACCGCAAGGTCTTGCGGTCACGATTTCTGTGTCGTGTTCCGACACCTCGTGACAACAAAACGACAAATGGGCTGATAAAGTTGAAAACCGGTCACCAAACCGTCACTGTTTGGCCTAACCGTGACCTCTAGGGTACGAGGTCCACATTCAGGCTGCCCACGAGCCGCTTGGTGGCGGGGAGGATCAGCCCATTCCTCCGCCGCACGACCAGGACCCGCCCCAGCATCCTCAGCGCATGTACCATGCCGTGCGACTGCCTGCTCACGTTATCGATATGCTTCAGGATACGCGAGCCAGAGTCACGAGGCTGGAGGATATGCTGGACTGGGTCATCCAGCACATGGTCGCCGACTATGCAAACTCCGGTATGCCGTTGTTGTCACAGCCACCGAGGCGGTTAGGCCATGACGGTGCTGACCCATCTGGCGCGGGCGGGTCTGGTCAGGGCAGCGATCCGGAGATGACGGATTAGATAGGTATTTTGTTTGTATTTTATTTCTTTTTTTATGTAAAAACTCGTTGTATATATATATATATGCAGTTTCAGTTATGATGACTTGTATATTTGGTTGTGTTATTTGGTTGTGTTTCTTTCTTTGTTTGTTTTATTTATAATGTTGATAATGTTAATTGTGTATGTTTGATAACAACTGATTTTTACGATTAGGTTAACCATGTGATAAAATAAAACCAACTTGTTTAATAAACAAACAAACAAACAAACAAACATACCCAGTGTATCCCGCTGAAGAGCAGGGTCTGGGAGGGGTATATGGTGGCAAGTCTTTCCTCTATCTTGAAAGATAGAGAGACCGCTTCCGAAAACTTGTTTAATAAATAATTAAACACAAAAGTTACTTCTAATATGATAAATTAATAATAAACACAAAATACATACTCGTATGTTACGATTAGGTTAACCGTGTGATAAAATAAAAATAAAAACAAAATAGTATGATTACTCAAATTTAGAAAATATATACAATATGTCTGTATAATGACAACCGATTTTTACAAACTCGTAAACAAATTAAACACAAAACCGTCACATTAATAATAAATAAATACTTGTAATATGATAAATTATTAATAAACACAAAATACAAACTTGTGAGTTACGATTAGGTTAAACGTGTAATAAAATTAAAATAAAAACAAACTGTTATGATTAAAAAAAATATAGAAAATATATGCAATATGTCACGGTTTGGCCAAACCGTGACATATAGCCCCCAAAACCCTAACCAATTCCCCATTAATTGCATACCCAATAATTGCAACGGATCCCCAGATTAGTCTGGGCTCTAACTGTCACGGTTAAGCCTCACCGTGACAGTTAGGTCTCACACCTGACTGAACGGTCACAACAAGCCCTAACCGTGACCGTTTGAGTCGGTTTTCCCCAGAAAAATAGGTGTGTGCAAAATTTCCCTTAATTTATAAGAAGTGAATTAATGAAGGTGTCAGAAGAATCTTATAGATGTACTTTGAAGTTGTACTTATGTCCCGTGACTTTATTTTTATATAATTAATTTTAAGTTACAAAAATTTAGCAAAAATGTACGGATTAACTTATAATATACGTACCCTTAGCTTTTTGACGATCTATCGGGACCGGTTAAACTAAACCTAACCGTCAGTCGCAAGTCATACTCCCCAGATGTGCGGGAACCGGATTGAATCCGTAAACCCTCACCCCCCATCAGGATCGAAACCGGGATGAAACCCCGAGCCAAACACTCACCTGGATGCCGCAGAAGATAAATGGGGAGGGTGAGATTTGAACCTGGGCCACTTAGTACACCAGACCAACCTTTTGACCACTCCACCACTTACATCATTGGCATAGGTACCCTTAGCTATTGTTGCATAATTAAGCCTTTTTAGTTATGAATACTCAATAGATAATGTTTTTCTAAAGTCTAAAGTTTAGCCTTCAAATAAAAAAGGGTCATTTTGATTAGCTTTGCTTTTAATTTTTGTTTTTAGATTGCATTCACTCCATACATAAAATTGAATAGCATATGGATATATTATGTATGCACAAATTATGCCAGCGCACGGCACGCGCACGGCACGCGCACACACATACGCATACGCATATGCGTACACACATCCATATATGTATGTAGCTTAACTTGAAACACCCACTAATCCTCTACCCACAAGGTTTAAACTCACCTTGATCTTGCCTCTAATACGCAACCATATACCTAATAACTTCTACTTCGGAGATCTCGGGTTCTTTTTGGCTTCTATCATTTACAACTTCTTCATCACTGCAAGTGCTACATGTAGTTTTGACCATAATTAAGTTAATAGTTATATTTTTGGATACTTATCAAGAACACGGGTTTACAAACTATCTTGAAAATGTGTATATAATGACTCTGAACACTTTTTTTCTCTTTTTTCCCCTTAATTTTCAGAACTTAGGGATAAAGTTTTAGTGTTACTGTTAAATCTTCTATTTATATTAAAATAACTAGTATTTCCTTTTTATATGACTTGAGGGGTGTTCGTGCGATGTGACAAGAAACATAAGATGTAATTTTTTACATACAAAAACTATAATAATACTATACTTAAACTAAGAAAACAAATGCTCGTTTTACTATGTAATTATTCTTAAAAATATATTGATATATGAAAAAGTTATAGTCATTAAAATTGTGAGGCTTGTTGGTTTAAAAGTTAACAATTATATCACATAATAGTCATGTGTCTAAAAGATAATTAAGGTTGTAAATTCATAAAAAAACAATTTGCCCCTCAAATCTATTATAATATAATATAGATCAAACTAGCTTTAGTAAACCGTGTAATACACGTGTTGAATAAATAAAATATTAAATTGAATAAAAATTATTAATTATAAAATGATAGACTAAAACATGATATGATTGAAATTATGTATACGTAATAGTTATAAGTAATAAAACAATAATATGAAATTTTAATTTTTTTTATTTTTTCAAAGATAAATTAGACATTTTGTTTTAAAACAACATTAAAGTTTTTTTTAAATTTCCTTACTATAAATCCCTATTTTAATTATTTTTGTTTTATTAAAAAACTACTTTAAAAACCAATTTTAAAATATCACGTAAAAATAATTTTATTTTTAAGGAAACAATCTTTGTATAAAAAACTATCTATATAGAAATAACATTAATAAAAATTTATCTTTCTTAATTTATTAAAAAACTAATTATAATGTAAAAATAAATATATAATATTATTAGTAATTAATATGATTATTTAATAGGAGAGAGAAGCGGGAAAAAATTGATTAAATGAATGTGGTGCTGACACGTGGCATTAGATGAGTCAAAAAAGTGACATGTGTCAACCATAGTTACCCTTTTATAAAGTAGTAAGATATGCTAGCTTTACAAAATATATTTTTCGTTAATTTTTAATAGGATTTTAATCATTCAAAATTCAAGTCTAAAACTTATATATAAATTCAAAGTTTGTCCCATATATGTAGTAAAATTTCATTTTATAATATATGACTGTGAGTTTCAACGATAACCTTTTAGTGACAAAGATTATATAATCATCCACAAATAAAACAGAGTTCATAATAATATAGAAATTACAAGAAAAGACATTACCACATGTAACCATGTTAAATCATAAAAGTAATTACTCAAGTTTTAAATCATGTTAAATCGTATGTTTAATAGGAAGGTTGGTTAACATGGTTACATGTGATTATATAGAAGTAATTAACCATGTTAAATCGTATGTTTAATAGGTAGGTTGGTTAATAGAAGTAATCAATATGTTTTAAATCACATGTTTATCATGTGATTCGTACCCAAATCATGAAAGAGAGATCAAGTTTAAATGGTTTAATATCTAGTTTTGAAATTTAAACTTTAAAATCAAATACTTTCTATGAAACATAGAGTTATTCTTTCATTTAGTAGACCTCCCTCGTACTCTAGCTATAGTTTTACTATAAGTGAGATTTATCTTGCTATGAGTAAGATTTATCGGGTAGGTTTGTTTGATTATATGTCTGTTTTTCCTTAGCAGATCTTCAATCCAAACATACTCTTAGTTTTTCTAAAAATTGTTAGAACTAGTTTCACACACCTGTTTCTGAACCTCTCACTCTCAAATACTACAAGACTAATGACTATATCAGTGAAGGTGATTGGAAAAATTCATTGGTGTTCTGTTGATAATTACCAACGGATCTGGTGGTTCCAACGGTAATAGTTGGCCAAAGAAAACAGAAAGAAGCTAGATAACAATAGAAATAAAGAGAATAACTTGAACCAAATTTTCTACATATATCATCAAACTGTCAAAGGCATTATAGCCCAGCGGCATCTTGGTGGTGGGATAAGACTTAGGGCCTATTAGGTCATGGGTTTGGGGTTTTCTCATAATTATGAGTTTCCTCCTGAATTGGTGACTTGGTGGTGGAATATGATCGCGTGGTAACACTGGTTGCACGATGATACTCCAGTGATCTGTGAGTGATTCCAATTTAGCCGTTCAAAAAAAAATATCATCAAACTTCAAAAACACTACAACCCACTACTTGACCCTACTCCTAAAACATGGGACATGAGTAAACACCCACAATCCCATTATTCCACAATTCGCAACTTCTAGAAAGAAAAATATGCAAAAAGACAACATGCACCGTGCAAACAGGTGAGGTACATGAGCTCGATGTGGATACATATTAGGATCCTTTACATCAGTGATAAGTTGTCGGTGATTTCTTGTAGTATAAATGAATAAATGATCATTCAACAAGATCAATATCACAAACAATATATCTGTTAGAGTATAGAGTTAGTTAACGATATTCCTTTCTCTCTACGTACTAGATTTGTTATACTTTGGCTTAGATTACACTAATACAAAGTTTAGGTTGATGAATTTTAATTCAAACACTTAATTTTACTATAATGACACCCCAATATAGACATCATTACAATATTGTTCACATCTTGTACTTCTTCAAGAATTATTAAAACATCCAAATCATCCCTGAGTTGCTTCATAAAACATTACAAGTCTTAAACATAAAGAATTAAAACCATATTATTTTAAACACTCAAAACCCTACGATGATCAAATCACAGTAATTAGTTTAACCAAACACCCCCATAATGTCCATCATCTCTTTAAAAGTCTGAGTTTGATTCTTACCTTAATGTGTGAAGCCCATAGATGAACTAGACTCTTGAAACAACCTTCACTTCACCATGTTTCTAAATCAATGAGTAGGTTTTAAGTAAAAATTTATTGCACATCTTGTACGTCGTATCGAACTATTGAATCATCATCCTCAAAAGATTTACAAACAAAGATATAATAATTACAAAAATCTATAAAAATGTGTTTAAACAAACTATGACGTCTAAACACTTGAAGATCATAATACCTTTTTAATTACATAATTAGCTATTAAACTCTTAATATAACAAAAAAACCTAACTTGAAGTCGCTTATTGGGTAAATCAAAAAGTAACTTTCTGTTTTGCCCACCAAAAGTTAGTAGTTTATTAGGTAAAAGATGTTTTTTTAGTCTTAATAACTCTTAGCTCTATGCCAAGATCTTTCATCACTTACACCAAATTTCGCAATTGATTGGATTAACTAGGGATGTACATACGGATAATAAGTGTTAACATCAATTTAATACATTCATCTACTACTACTATTCATTCGATCCCATGAGACACACAAATGAGTATCTTATATACTGAAGTCTCATCGTTGTCAAAGAAAGTTGTACGAGACAATGTTGAAATACTGATTTAGATGAAAATGATAATTAGTTTGTTATAAATATAAATACACCTTATAAAATAGAGATTTGCTTATTACAAAGAAACATGTAAACACACAATTAGTTTGAAGGAAAATAATACATTGATAAACACACACCATATGTCATTTTAAGATGTATGTGAAGAGAGTTGTATAACATCCATCAAAGATATTGTACCTCTAACCATCCTACTGATCATTTCAGATTTGTGATGATGTTGACTCTTTTATTGTGCTCTTTTTGTTCTTTTACAAAAGCCTTTTGATATACAATAATCTCCAGTATAATAACTTTAAGGAACCAAGAGTACTCACTGAGCTCCTTTTTCATGTTACCACCAATTTTTTTTCTTTTCTGGAATTTTGAGGTGTTATTTTTGGAGGCATGTCAGATATGTAATTGAAAACACACAGTGACTTTAATGTGATGAATATCATTTTAATATAATTGTAAACACGTAGTTAAAACCAAATGAGTTAAGGTGTGTGGAAAGTACGCTAGCTTGAACAATATAATTATGATTTAAAGCACGAAGGAAGCTATTGTCATACCCTCAATTTTCACAAACGAGGTTTTACTGCCAGGCGTGTGACATAACCAGGATCTCAGATAAGCATCAGTTACACCAAACGACTCGACAATTACAAATCATATGAGTTGCTTAGTAATAATGAAATAAACCAACTTGTATTTAAGTATTGCGGAAGCGAAAACAGGAAAACATTTAACAACGGTTATGGAACACGCAAACACGCGCCCAATCCAATTTATATAAAGTACATGAAATTAAATCTTGAAAACAGTTTGGGGTGAATGCGGAATGACATGCAGTGGATGCTGTGCTCCTAAACGTGCCATATCAATGTCCTGAGAGAAAACATGCAAAAGTCAGTACAAGACTGGTGAGTTCACATGTTTATCAGAAAACAGTAAGTATCAGTAATGAAATTCCCGGATTTAGTAATCAAAGCATATAATGGGTAGCTAGCTCATAGCAATCACCATGTGTATGAAGTCGCGACCGAGCTGACATGTAATCAATAGTAATAATGTAGGCCCGGCTGTGGTTTCCCACCATAACACTGTAAAACAGGCTGACCGTTCACCCGTTTGACCTCCAGTCAAGCTAGCGCGACTAGCCCGAGCAGGGTATGTCAATCCCAGTAGATCTACTAACAATCACCTCGCTATTTGCATATTAACGGTCCGAAGGGCAAAGTATAACACCATAGTATCAGGTATATGCAGTATTACAAAAACCCAATGTAATATAACTTTTATAAAAGCAGCATGTTTCTCTCCCCCAAAAAGAGTATAAAGTAAAAGTGGGGCTGTAAATTCACCTCGAATGCTCAGCAACGAATAAACGATAGTACAAAGAATAGGGTTCCGATTAACCTGTGTTCCGTTCAGTATATATATAATTGATATTAATTATTAATATTAATTATTAATTGTAAAAGTAAGGATTGTTCGGTTTCGCGTTTCACAACTCGGGTACGGTGCCGGTTATCGATATTTCCCCATTCCCATTTATTTATCAATAATACTAGAACATATATAAAGATACTCATCATACGTTTTAATTATGTGACTTCATAACTCTAGACGTTTATCAAGGCGTAACCAAATTATATATATAATATAACACCTACATACAACCCTCAAATATACTCAATCCACCAAATCATAACCACTGCCACTACACATCCATGGATGTATATATATCTACACTTACCAAGTTATCATGTACGTTTTTAAATCTATGTCAATATATGCAAATGCAATTTTTATATTTAGATATTCCAGGTTGGTTGACTAAATCATTCTTCAACATACACAAGTATTACTCCAATACCATGATATATATATATATATATGTCATCATAATGATCATATACTAAATAAATATGCTCTCGGTTTCATTATGCTTTCACCTCCTTATCCATGCATGAATTCACATGCAATTTACAAAACAAAAGCATATACAATCACATTAACACACACCAAGCACATGCAATACTAACTTACGTACTCATATAATACATGCATACAATCGATTACATATATATACACAATATACACCGTATATGGCACGTACCGT
This sequence comes from Flaveria linearis, assembly GCA_024085815.1. Lineage (NCBI taxonomy): Eukaryota > Viridiplantae > Streptophyta > Magnoliopsida > Asterales > Asteraceae > Flaveria > Flaveria linearis. Next base: position 38,522,172 of record CM044016.1, on the reverse strand, counting down.
GCGCGCCCGATCTCACGAACCCTTAAGCAACCCAAACACCAAGCAATAATCGCATATATATATATATATATATATATATATATATATATATATATATATATATATATATATATATATATATATATCCATATATATATCCGTATATACGCAGCAGCTTATACCTACTTACATACGTAGAAACGCTCACATATACTTACGGGTTGGGCACGAGTATAAATATATATACATACATACGCAGAAACATACATATATACAATCAACCAATGTATAGATACACATAGATTTACCTACATATCACACATCATGAACGACAACAGTAACGTACACATACAAATATATATACAAAGTAGCACAATCACACACCCCGCGAACCCCCACAGAAACCGACTAACCCATAACAACAACCGAGTACCCCCGCACCCGACCAGCCCTAACCGAAGGCAATATGGAGGCTAAACACGGTTGGCTATTGAAACCCCGCTGAAACGACTGAAACCGAAAATTGTAACAACTACAATGAAACTCATACCGTAAGGTTGCTCTGGTCGGTCCACGCGAACGCCGGGTGGTGTCGATTGCCAAGTGGTCGTCGTTCAATAACGTAAAAAGTCACGAGCGGGATCGTCGCTTGAAACGGGATGAATGTCGGAGGTTAAGGGTCGCGAACAAGGGCTGCCGGATGGAGCTTTGTGGGAATAAAGAGGTTGACGGCTGCTAGAGTTTCCAGAGAAGTTTGGATAGAAACGGTTGTGGAGAGGGTACGGGAGTTGCTAGATTAATACTTTTCATGTTTTGCTCTAGACAAAAATGGTTCCTTCACTTTATCTAGTGGAGTTGTTAGATTAATACTTTTCATGTTTTGCACTACACGAAAATGGTTCCTCCACTTTATGTAGTGGGTTACTAAAAGTATTATTATTAGTTAGTTATAGATTAAGTTAATGTCCACTAATTTTAATAATAATCGCGTTAACAATAATAATTATTATCCTTAAATAATAATATCACAGATTACTTTACGATAAGCGGAGAAAGGTTAGATCATAGGGAAATAGTATTAACCGGAACACTCGGGTTGTCACATCATCCCCTTGTTAAAAGAATTTCTTCCTGAAAATTTGAACGTTAGGTTAACGCAGGACATCGGATTTAACAGCGACAACATCGGAGTGTTCATAAGTTTACATGTGGTAAGGTTTCTCGAATTTCTAAAATAGATCCAAAACAAGGAAGTGCCAGTTTTCGCGCCCGTTGTGACATCATCCCCTTGTTGAAGAGAATTTCGTCTCAAAATTGAAAGAAAATGTATCTTAAAGTAATACCTTAAGAAGTGGAAGTCTGATTGTTGAATAGTTGTGGATACTTTTTCTTCATCTGGTCCTCGTGTTCCCAGGAGAATTCTGGTCCACGCTTAGAGTTCCATCTACGCGCATAATGGGAATTTTGATACGCTTTAGTGTTTTGACTTCTCGATCCATAATCTCTACTGGTTCTTCAACGAAACGAAGCTGTTCATCGATTTCCAGTTCTTCTAATGGAACAACAAGTGATCATCAGCAAGACACTTCCTTAGGTTTGACATGTGAAACACATTGTGTATTCCACTGAGTTCGTCAGGTAAGTTCAGTTGATAAGCCACCGGGCCAACCCGTTTGACAATCTCAAACGGCCCCACGTACCTAGGTTTTAGTTTCCCCCGTTTTCCAAAGCGTATTACACCCTTCCAGGGTGAGACTTTCAACAGTACTTTGTCACCAATCTGGAGCTCCAATGGCTTACGACGCTTGTCGGCGTAACTCTTTTGTCGATCACGTGTTGCTGCCATACGGTTACGAATTTGCACGATCTTCTCAGTCGTTTCGTGCACAAGTTCAGGTCCTGTAAGTTGGCTTTCTCCTACTTCTACCCAACAGATAGGTGATCGGCACTTACGTCCATACAGTGCCTCAAATGGAGCTGCCTGATCGAGGTGTGATAACTGTTATTATAGGAGAATTCAATCAATGGTAAATGAGTTTTCCAGCTGCTGCCAAAATCGATCACACAGGCACGTAACATGTCTTCCAGTGTCTGGATTGTACGCTCAGTTTGACCATCGGTCTGCGGGTGATACGCAGTACTCATATCCAGCCGCGTTCCTAATGATCGTTGTAATGATTGCCAGAAGTGAGAAGTGAACCGAGCGTCACGATTAGAAATAATAGATATCGGCACGCCATGCCGAGAGACTATTTCCCTTAAATAGATATGTGTCAGCTTCTCCATTCGATCAGTCTCTCGGATTGCCAGAAAGTGTGCGGATTTCGTTAAGCGATCTACTATAACCCAAATGGTATCGCATCCGCTGGGAGTCCTGGGTAACTTCGTAATAAAGTCCATTGAAATCTGCTCCTATTTCCACACTGGGATTTCTGGTTGCTGGAGTAAGCCGGATGGTCTCTGGTTTTCCACCTTAACTTTGGAGCAAGTTAAGCATCTGCTTACATATGCGGCGATCTCCGCTTTCATGTTCGGCCACCAGTAAAACTCCTTTAGATCCTGATACATCTTATCTGAACCTGGATGAACTGAGTATCGTGTCTTATGAGCTTCATCCATTACCAGTTCTCTCAAATTCCCATACAGTGGCACCCAGATCCATTCCATGAAGTAACTGATTCCATTAGTTTTGATCTCTAACTGTTTTTCCATGCCTCGCATGGATTCTGCTTTTAGGTTCTCAGTCTTTAAGGCCTCACTTTGAGCAACCTTGATTTGCACAGGTAGATCAGAATGTATGGTCATCTGTAATGCGCGCACCCGACGAGGTCTTAATGTTTCTTTCCGACTAAAGGCGTCGGCTACCACATTAGCTTTACCCGGGTGATACTTGATCGCACAATCATAGTCATTGAGTAATTCCAACCACCGTCGTTGTCGCATATTCAATTCCTTCTGATCGTATATGTGCTGGAGGCTCTTGTGATCCGTATAAATTGTGCACTTGGTTCCATATAGGTAGTGTCTCCAGATCTTCAGGGCAAATACTACAGCTCCCAATTCCAAATCATGCGTTGTGTAGTTTTTCTCATGCACCCTGAGTTGTCTAGACGCATAAGCTATGACTTTGTCACGTTGCATCAGTACGCATCCCAAATCTTGGATGGAAGCATCACAGTAAACAACAAAGTCATCAGTCCCTTCTGGTAAGGCTAGGATTGGTGTAGTGCAGAGTCTGTCTTTGAGCGTCTGGAACGCTGTTTCCTCTTTGCTACCCCACTTGTAAATAGTTCCCTTATGGGTTAGGGCAGTTAAAGGTTGTGCCACTTTTGAAAACCCTTCAATAAATCATCTGTAATAGCCTACCAAACCAAGGAATTGTCGCACCTCGGTAGGCGTCTTCGGTGCTGGCCAATCCTTGATGGCTTCAATCTTTGATGGATCCATATGTATACCCTTATCGTTCACCACATGCCCAAGGAAATGCACTTCGCGTATCCAGAAGTCACATTTTGAGAATTTGGCATAAAGTTGTTCGTTCCTCAATAATTCTAGTATGGTTCTCAAATGTTCCTCATGATCTTCCTTATTACGGGAGTAGATCAGTATATCATCGATAAATATAATGACAAACTTATCCAAATAAGGCTTGCAGACGCGATTCATGAGGTCCATGAAAACTTCTAGGGCATTGGTCAGTCCGAACGGCATTACAGCAAACTCATAGTGTCCATAGCGAGTCCGGAACGCCGTCTTCGAAATATACTTTTCTCGAACCCTTAACTGATGATAACCTGATCTCAAGTCAATCTTGGAATAGTAGCTAGATCCTTGCAATTGGTCGAACAAGTCATCGATACGCGGAAGTGGATACTTGTTCTTGATCGTCACCTTGTTTAATTCGCGGTAATCAATACACATCCTAAAGGTTCCATCTTTCTTTTTAACGAAAAGCACTGGAGCTCTCTAGGGTGAAGAGCTGGGACGTATGAATCCCTGTCTAACAATTCTTGCAATTGCTTAGGCGGCTCTTGTAGTTCGTTCGGTGCCAGACGGTATGGCGCTCGAGCGATCGGAGTTGCTCCGGGTGCTAATTCAATCTGGAATTCCACCTGTCTGTGTGGAGGAAGGCCAGGTAGGTCTTCAGGAAATACCTCGAGAAAGTCTCTTACAACTGGAATATCTTCAACTCGCCTTTCATCCATCTTCGTTTCAGTAACAAGTGCCAACAAGGCAAGGTGTCTTTTCCTGAGACATTTCTGAGCCTTCAAATATGATATGATGCCGACCACCGCACCCACCTTATCACCTTCCACCGTAAGAATTTCATCGTCCGAAATGGGTAACTTGATCAGCTTCTCCTTGCAAATGATCTCAGCACTGTTCTTGGATAACCAATCCATCCTGACCACTACATCGAAGCTTCCGAGTGTGACAGGAACAAGGTCTATGCAGAAAGTGTGTCCAGATAAGCCTAGCTTACAGTTTCTAAACACTTGGGTTGCTGTTGTCGTCCTACCATGTCACACCCTCAAAATCCGCTAACGGGGTTTTACCGTCAGGCGTGTGACATAACCAGGATCTCAGATAAGCATCAGTTACACCAAACGACTCGATAATTACAAATCATATAAGTTGTTTAATTTTAATGAAACAAACCAAATATATTTAGGTAATGCGGAAGCGAATACAGTAAAATATTTAACAATAGTTTTGAAACCCACAACCACGTGTCCAGTCCAGTCTATGTAAAGTAAATACAAATTAACTCTTGAAAACAGTTTGTGGTGAATACAGAATGACATGCTGTAGATGCTGTGCTCCTAACGTGCCACATCAATGTCCTGAGAGAAAACATGCAAAAATCTCAGTACAAGACTGGTGAGTTCACAGGTTTATCAGAAAACAGTAATTATCAGTAATGAAGTTCCCGGATTAAGTAATCGATAAGTATAGTGAAATCCCCGGATTTATCAATCCGATAAATATAATGAAATCCCCGGATTTATCAATCCGATAAATATAATGAAATCCCCGGATTTGTATTAAAGCATATAATGGGTAGCTAGTCCATAATGATCACTATGTGTATGAAGGCGCGACCACTGACATGTAAGCAATAGTATAATGTAGGCCCGGTTGTGGATCACACACCACAACACTTGAAATTAGGCTAACCGTTCACCCGTTTGACCAGCTAGCGCGACTAGCCCGAGTGGGGTATGTCAATCCCAGTAGTACTACTAACAATTACCTCGTTAAGTCCATATTAACGGTCCGTTGGGCAAGTATACACCATAGTATCAAGTATATGCAGTATTACTAAAATCCAATGTAATGTAACTTTTATGGAAACATCATGTTTCTCTCCCCCAAAAGAGTATATAAGTAAAAGTGGGGCTGTAAACTCACCTTGAATGCACAGCAAAATCAATTAGCGTAAACACGAGCGATTAAATTTCCAAACAACCTGGATGCATGTTTTATATACAATTAATATTAAATATAAAAAAAATTACATCTTGTACGGTTTCGTGTCCCCAACTCGGTTATAATGCAAGTCACTGACACACACACACACACACACACACATATATATATATTTATAATACATAACCCACACGTCTTAGTACATGATGATTATATATAAGAATTCGTATACGCCTAACGTAAATACCTCCCATAACGCACACCATATTATGTCTATATATATGCCACACATAATACTACTATAATATATATTGTATCTATTATATATATATATATATATAATATATATATATATATATATATATATATATATATATGTATACAGAAACACACATATTAGCATGAGATAGAATTCATACATGTCAAAATCATTTATGTGTACACAGTCACAACCCTGTACACCAATAATTATTCATGCATTGTACAATCACCTCACACACAAATTAAGCAATGCACATACTAAATAATTGTTGACTCACCACTGAAAAGCTTTATGTTATATTATTGAAAACACATACATCATCAACTAACACATCCACCCACACACGCCACATTCATAAAAAAAAACAAAAGAAAACACGCATGCACACATACTTATATAATTCAGAACACACACATATCAATACAGTAGCCATGTATACACCCATATTGATTATATATATATATATATATAATATATATATATAGAACCCCGTTTACAAGTATACATCGCAGGATCCATATGTGCAGACGAAACAATATATTCGCAGCTTACATGTATATATATATAAAATGCAGTACACATGATTATATACATACATACACACACGTTAGAACACACACACACTGCTACATATACAAACATATACGCAGCATACATACATATGTATGTATATATATACAACACTATACACACACAATTCGCAGAACGTAAACACATGTATTTATTCAGCACATATATAGACATAAATCGCAGCAGCTTACACATATATATATTATATATACGCAACACATATACATCGCGTACACAACAGCCGAAGGCTGCTGTGTTCGTCCTTCCTGCGCAACATAGATACATACATACACAACCTGCGCACACATATATACGTACATATACAACAGCATACACATACGAACATAAACGTATACATACATACGCAGCAACATACAGTCACGCACACAGCAGCATACGTACATACGCAGCAATATACATACATACCAGCACATACAGTCACGCACACAGCAGCAACGTACGTACGCAGCAATATATATACATATACACACTTCAGCTTATATACATGCACACAACAGCAGCCTTCGGCTGCTTTGTGGTGCCCCTCAACCACATACACATTTATTTTTACATGATGAAATCACCTATATATATATTTACATGCAAAACAACATATACATACACGCACACATACTACATGTACAGATTATTTACATACCAACATACACAGCACATATACAAATATATTCTCATTAGTTTAATTGTAGCCCCAATTACTACAACTCCTGACCCCGTACGTAGTACATGTACCCATAACCGAAACCCGAACCGTACACGTAACGGACCTGAATAACATAAAACGAAAGAAGACATACTACTCGGGACTGCTACGATGGCCTCTGCGATCTACGAGGGCTGCGATCGATGGGTCAGGACTCGTCTGATTGTGTTGTCGCGATTTGAGTTGCTGATGACACTAGAGAATCCGTCGAGAGGTGGCTGTGGTGAAATCTTGCCGAGAGGAAAATAATAGAGGAGGAAAGTCGTCGATGAAGAAGGGGATCGATTAAGGAAAGGAAATAGAGAAGAGGCAGTGAGGATGAAGGGAATATGAGATAAAGTGATGGTTATGATTGCAGAAAACACGGAGTAATGGCCTCAAATTCTTCCATTAACTCAAAAAGCAGACAAACCTCTATTATTATTATTATTATTACTTATTATTATTATTATTATTATTATTATTATTAGTTTTATTATTATTATATATTATTATAAAATATAATAGAATAAAAAAAAACTCGGGTTGTCACATTATCCCCTTGTTGAAGGAATTTTCGTCCCGAAAATTGGAACACTGGGTTGATAAACAAGTATAAGGAGAATTCGGTAAACCGAAAAATAACTATGAAAATACATGAGGACAGTTAATACCCACAGTGAGTTAACGAGCTTAATGCTAACTGACGTACTGGTTAGTGCCAGATGTCACTCGCATTCATCACATGATCTTCAACAAGAAGAATCTTAGGTTTCCTTTTGATTGGGGAATGAACTTTTGTTCATCAGAAGGTGATCATGATCATTCTCTTTTTCTTTCATGATGCAGTTTGCGTTTCATTTTCTGAGGTAAACTTTGAAGAGTTGATGTCATCATCTGATGACTCTTTGTCAGTTATATCATTAAATCCATCTGTATCATCTGAGCTATCACACGCATGTGAAACTTTATGAGATAGAACAAATGTGAAAGTAGACCCACAATGTTCTTTGCTTGATATCGTGAGATATCACAGTATCCTTCAGTTGAGAGGATTTCATGCTGAAATTCAGTTGGAGTTAGGTTCTGAAGGTATATCCACGAACAAATGCGGATATTTAGACTTCATCTGATCCTCCCGTTCCCATGTAAATTCCGGTCCCGTTTAGAGTTCCATCTCACGCGCACAATGGGAATTTTGCTACGCTTTAGTGTCTTGACCTCTCGATCCATGATCTCCACTGGTTCTTCGATGAAATGTAGTTGATCATCTATCTTTAATTCCTCCAAAGGCACTATCAATGATTCATCAGACAGACATTTCCTCAGATTGGATACGTGAAACACATCATGTATCCCCTGAGTTCTTCAGGTAAATTTAACTGATAGGCTACAGGGCCAATCCGTTTGACAATCTCGAATGGCCCCACGTATCTTGGGCTTAACTTCCCACGCTTTCCAAAGCGTATTACACCTTTCCAGGGTGAGACTTTCAACAGTACTTTGTCACCAACCCGAAACTCCAATGGTTACGACGCTTGTCAGCGTAACTCTTTTGTCGATCACGTGTTGCTGCCATACGGTTACGAATTTGCACGATCTTCTCAGTCGTTTCGTGCACAAGTTCGGGTCCTGTAAGTTGGCTTTCTCCTACTTCTGCCCAACAGATAGGTGATCGACACTTACGTCCATACAATGCTTCAAATGGAGCTGCCTTGATCGAGGTGTGATAACTGTTATTATAGGAGAACTCAACTAATGGTAGATGAGTTTCCCAACTGCTGCCAAAATCGATCACACAGGCACGCAACATGTCTTCCAGTGTTTGGATTGTACGCTCACTTTGACCATCGGTCTGCGGGTGATATGCAGTACTCATATCCAGCCGTGTTCCTAATGACCGTTGTAACGATTGCCAGAAATGAGAAGTGAACCGAGCGTCACGATCAGAAATGATAGATATCGGCACGCCATGCCAAGAGACTATTTCCCTTAAATAGATACGTGTCAGCTTCTCCATTCGATCAGTCTCTCGGATTGCCAGAAAGTGTGCGGATTTCGTTAAGCGATCTACTATAACCCAAATGGTATCGCATCCGCTGGGAGTTCTTGGTAACTTCGTGATGAAGTCCATGGAGATCTGCTCCCATTTCCACACTGGAATTTCTGGTTGTTGGAGTAATCCAGATGGTCTCTGGTATTCTACCTTACCTTGGAACAAGTTAGGCATTTGCTTACGTATGTGGCTATCTCCGCTTTCATTCTCGGCCACCAGTAAAATTCTTTCAGGTCCTGATACATCTTGTCTGAACCTGGATGGATCGAGTAACGGGACTTATGGGCTTCATCCATTATCAGCTCTCGCAGATTCCCATGCTGTGGTACCCAGATCCGTTTCATAAAATAACGGATTCCATCAGCTTTAACCTCCAATTGTTTCTCCATGCCTCGCATGGATTCTGCTTTGAGATTCTCCGTCTTCAAGGCCTCAGATTGAGCAGCTTTAATTTGCATTGGTAGGTCAGAGTGGATAGTCATTTGTAATGCGCGCACCCGACGAGGCTTTAGGTTTCCTTACGACTAAGGGCATCAGCTACCACATTAGCCTTACCCGGATGGTACTTGATCACACAGTCATAATCATTGAGTAATTCTAACCATCGTCGTTGCCGCATATTTAGCTCCTTCTGGTTAAATATGTGCTGGAGGCTCTTATGATCCGTATAGATCGTGCACCTGGTTCCATATAGGTAGTGCCTCCAGATCTTCAAGGCAAACACTACAGCTCCTAGTTCCAGATCATGCGTTGTATAGTTCTTCTCATGCACCTTGAGCTGTCTAGATGCATAAGCTATGACTTTGTCACGTTGCATCAATACACACCCCAAACCCTGGATGGATGCATCACAGTAAACAACAAAGTCATCAGTTCCTTCTGGTAAGGCTAGGATTGGTGCGCTGCAGAGTTTGTCTTTAAGCGCCTGAAACGCTGTTTCCTCTTTGTTACCCCACTTATAAATTATTCCTTATGAGTCAGGGCAGTCAAAGGTTGCGCCAATTTAGAAAATCCTTCAATAAACCTTCGGTAATAGCCTGCCAAACCAAGAAATTGTCGCACCTCAGTAGGCGTCTTTGGTGCCGGCCAATCTTTGATTGCTTTAATCTTTGAGGGATCAACATGTATACCCTTTTCATTCACCACGTGCCCAAGGAATTGCACTTCACGCATCCAGAAGTCACATTTTGAGAACTTTGCGTAAAGCTGTTCATCTCTTAGCAATCCCAGTATGGTTCTCAAATGTCCCTCATGATCTTCCTTATTACGGGAGTAGATTAGTATGTCATCAATGAAGACAATGACAAACTTATCCAGATAAGGTTTGCAGACACGGTTCATGAGGTCCATGAAAACTGCTGGGGCATTGGTCAGCCCAAAAGGCATTACGGTGAACTCGTAGTGCCCATAGCGTGTTCGAAACGCAGTCTTGGAGATGTCTTCCTCTCGCACTCTCAACTGATGGTAACCTGATCTCAAGTCAATCTTGGAATAGTAGCTAGATCCTTGCAACTGGTCGAACAAATCATCAATGCGTGGAAGTGGATACCTATTCTTGATTGTCACCTTGTTCAGTTCGCGGTAGTCAATACACATTCTGAAGGTTCCGTCTTTCTTTTTAACGAAAAGCACTGGAGCTCCCAAGGTGAAGAGCTGGGACGTATGAATCTTTGTCTAACAACTCTTGCAATTGCTTAGACAGCTCTTGTAGTTCGTTCGGTGCTAGACGGTACGGCGCCCGAGCGATCGGAGTTGCTCCTGGTGCTAGTTCAATTTGAAATTCTACTGTCTGTGTGGAGGAAGGCCAGGTAGGTCTTCGGGAAATACCTCAGGAAAGTCTCTAACAACAGGAATATCTTCAACTCGCCTTTCATCCGCCTTCGGTTCAGTAACAAGTGCTAACAAGGCAAGGTGTCCTTTTCTGAGACATTTCTGAGCCTTCAAATATGATATGATGCCGACCACCGCACCCACCTTTTCACCTTCACAATAAGAATTTCATCATCCGAAATAGGTAACTTGATCAGCTTCTCCTTGCAAACGATCTCAGCACTATTCTGGGATAACCAATCCATCCCGACGACTACATCGAAGCTCCCTAGTGTGACAGGAATAAGGTCTATGCTGAAAGTGTGTCCGGATAAGCCTAGCTTACAGTTTTTAAACACTTGTGTTGCTGTTATCGTTCTACCATCGGCTATTTCTATGGCATAATTAGAACTCAAATCAGTAGGCACCATCCCTAGTGTTTTACTAAATTTGGTGGACATATAACTCTTATCAGCACCAGAGTCAAATAAAACAGAGGCATAACACCATTAATAGGAAATCTACCAGATACTACAGTAGGGTCGTTTCGAGCCTCACCTGAGCCCATGATGAAGACTCTGCCTCTGCCACCGCCACCACCATTGTTGTTGTCTTTAGGCTTATCAGCAGCACCATTGTTACCGTTTCTTTTCAGTTTCGGACATTCATTTTTAAAATGTCCGGGTTGACCACATCCAAAACACACATTCTGTTTGTGGTTCTGCTGTTGTTGAGGTGCCTTCCCGAGAGATTCACCCGACAATACTTGGCAACATGCCCGAACTTCCCACACCTCTCACACGTGCTCCTTGTGCACTGCCCAGTATGATGGAGCTGACATTTGTTGCATTTTGGGAGATTCCCATGATAGCCGCCCGAATGAGAAGGTTGGGACGGGTTAAACTTCTTATGTTGAGGTTGATAAGTGGAGGATGAAGATTGCTTTCCAGTGGTAGATGGTTCCCATTTCCTTTTGTGATCTGATGAACCAGAAGCAGCGCCACGTTTAGGCAAGGTGCCCTGTGCCACTGCCTGGTCGGTGAGTTTATGAGCCAGTCGGATGGCCTGCTGGATAGTGACAGGATCAGCAGCCATCACACTAGCCTGGATTTGAGGAGCCAGGCCATCAATGTACTTTTCGATCCGTTTGTAGGCCGGAGTCACCATCTGAGGACATAATGCAGCCAACTCGTGCGAACGAGTCGTGTACTCCTCAATGTCTGAACCAACCATCTTTAAATTCCAAAATTCTGTCTCCAGTTTCTAGACTTCGCTCCTGGGGCAGTACTCTTCTTTTATTAAAATTTTGAAGTCCTCCCAGGCATACTGTTAGCAGCATCAAGTCCTAAGGTTTGGACCTGTGAGTTCCACCATGTCAAAGATGGTCCTTCCAAAGTGCCGGAAGCATACTTGACACGGTTTTCTGCTGGACAGTTACACATTGCAAAGGCGGATTCCAGCTTCTCAATCCAACGAAGGAGGGTAACAACACCTTCGGAGCCTTTGAAGGAATGAGGTTTGCAGTCCATGAACATCTTGAAAGTGCAGACTGCTTGACCTGGAATGAGTGGATACATATTAATGATTTAAGGATTGTTACGTAGAGTATCAAGGATTTGATCCAAAAGATCTATTTGACAGAGTTTACCTCCTTGGTTTTGGTTCTGGTTGATATTGTTGTTTTGATTTTGGTTTCCTGGTCTGTTCGAACGCCTCGACGCTCAGCAACACGCTCATTTATGATGGCATCGAGTTCAGCTTGTGTTAGATTAATGTTTTCTTGTCTAGGTGGGCGTCCAATTCTTCGTCCAGACATGATTCTACGTATTCACAATACATGACAGTCACTATCGATTAATAACTATTGATAACAATAATCTGTTTCATACTAGTAAAATGAAGGATTTGTTTGCATATCGATAGTGAGGTTTCATGAGAACCGAGACTTTATGTCTCCAAGTATAGAAACGAAAATTTTGTACTGACTATGACTGTTATCACCTAATAGAGTTACCAGAATTCTCATGCACGACAAATTACAATTACGTGTGCACCCGTGATTCTAATTTGCTTTGCATGGTCATTCATGGCTTCTCCCATTCGTGATAACATACCTGTCAAGTACTGAGTGCTATCTGTTAAGACTAGCGAAGATGATGAGTACGATAGAGTTTGTTGTGGTGTTCAAATCTTGATAGTTTATTTCGGGAACGAAATCAAGAACAAGAATTATTCACATGACAATGAGATGTTCGGAGTATTCGTTTGATTCGTGAATCAAAGCGAGTACGTTGACTAATCAAAGTATTTAGTCAACCACAACTTTTTTAAAACATGCGTACCTATAAGCAGATACTCATCCCAAGGGTTCCCAGGTAAGGTAAACAGGTCCATCGGTTGATTTGGATATATGCGAATACCTTGCCTAGACAGAACACCCCGAGATACAGGCATCTTACTCTTCCAGCATTGCATGTATTCAGTGGTGGGACACAGACTTTGACGAGATTTTGGAATCCATTAATAACAATCGGGGTTTTGGAGTTTGTAATTACTTGAATTAGGCACTCAACCTTCCGTATGTTAAAGTAAAAGTTTTCAAGCATCCATAGCTTAGAAATCTATGTGTGTGTAACTAATGCCAATCCAGCTATAGTCTAAAATGCAATGCAAATGAGATGCAAGTCCATTTTAGTTCGCTATAACTAATGCTCTGATACCAATCTGTCACACCCTCAAAATCCGCTAACGGGTTTTTACCGTCAGGCGTGTGACATAACCAGGATCTCAGATAAGCATCAGTTACACCAAACGACTCGATAATTACAATCATATAAGTGTTTAATTTTATGAAACAAACCAAATATATTTAGGTAATGCGGAAGCGAATACAGTAAATATTTAACAATAGTTTTGAAACCCACAACACGTGTCCAGTCCAGTCTATGTAAAGTAAATGCAAATTAACTCTTGAAAACAGTTTGTGTGAATACAGAATGACATGCTGTAGATGCTGTGCTCCTAACGTGCCACATCAATGTCCTGAGAGAAAACATGCAAAAATCTCATCTCAGTACAAGACTGGTGAGTTCACAGGTTTATCAGAAAACAGTAATTATCAGTAATGAAGTTCCCGGATTAAGTAATCCGATAAGTATAGTGAAATCCCCGGATTTATCAATCCGATAAATATAATGAAATCCCCGGATTTATCAATCCGATAAATATAATGAAATCCCCGGATTTGTATAAAGCATATAATGGGTAGCTAGTCCATAATGATCACTATGTGTATGAAGGCGCGACCGAACTGACATGTAAGCAATTATAATGTAGGCCCGGTTGTGGATCACACACCACAACACTTGAAATTAGGCTAACCGTTCACCCGTTTGACCAGCTAGCGCGACTAGCCCGAGTGGGGTATGTCAATCCCAGTAGTACTACTAACAATTACCTCGTTAAGTCCATATTAACGGTCCGTTGGGCAAGTATACACCATAGTATCAAGTATATGCAGTATTACTAAAATCTAATGTAATGTAACTTTTATGGAAACATCATGTTTCTCTCCCCCAAAAGGTATATAAGTAAAAGTGGGGCTGTAAACTCACCTTAATGCACAGCAAAATCAATTAGCGTAAACACGAGCGATTAATTTCCAAACAACCTGGATGCATGTTTTATATACAATTAATATTAAATATAAAAAAATTACATCTTGTACGGTTTCGTGTCCCCAACTCGGTTATAATGCAAGTCACTGACACACACACACACACACACACACACACATATATATAGTTTATAAATACATAACCCCACGTCTTAGTACATGATGATATATATAAGAATTCGTATACGCCTAACGTAAATACCTCCCATAACGCACACCCATATTATGTCTATATATATGCCACACATAATACATACTATATATATATTGTATCTATTATATTATATATATATATATATATACTGTATACAGAAACACACAATTAGCATGAGATAGAATTCATACATGTCAAATCATTTTTGTGTACACAGTCACAACCCTGTACACCATAATTAATTCATGCATTGTACATCACCTCACACACAAATTAAGCAATGCACATACTAAATAATTGTTGACTCACCACTGAAAAGCTTTATGTTATATTATTGAAAACACATACATCATCAACTAACACATCCACCCACACACGCCACATTCATAAAAAAACAAAAAGAAAACACGCATGCACACATACTTATATAAATTCAGAACACACACATATCAATACAGTAGCCATGTATACACCCCATTGAATATATAATATAAATACTATATATATATATATATACCTTTACAATATCGAACCATTTACATATACATCGCATGTAATATATATATAAAATGCAGTACACATGATTATATACATATACACACATTAGCACACATGCTAATATCAACATATACGCAGCATACATACATATGTATGTATATATATATACACACATATACACACACAATTCGCAGAACGTAAACCCATGTATTTATTCAGCACATATATAGACATAAATCGCAGCAGCTTACATATATATATATATACGCAAACATATACATCGCGTACACAACAGCCGAAGGCTGCTGTGTTCGTCCTTCCTGCGCAACATAGATACATACATACACAACCTGCGCACACATATATACGTACATATACAACAGCATACACATACGAACATAAACGTATACATACATACGCAGCAACATACAGTCACGCACACAGCAGCATACGTACATACGCAGCAATATACATACATACACAGCAACATACAGTCACGCACACAGCAGCATACGTACGTACGCAGCAATATATATACATATACACACTTCAGCTTATATACATGCACACAACAGCAGCCTTCGGCTGCTTTGTGGTGCCCCTCAACCACATACACATTTATTTTTACATGATGAAATCACCTATATATATATTTACATGCAAAAAACATATACATACACGCACACATACCTACATGTACAGATTATTTCATACCAACATACACAGCACATATACATACATATATTCTCATTAGTTTAATTGTAGCCCCAATTACTACAACTCCTGACCCCGTACGTAGTACATGTACCCATAACCGAAACCGAAACCGTACACGTAACGGACCTGAATAACATAACGAAAGAAGACATACTACTCGGGACTGCTACGATGGCCTCTGCGATCTACCGAGGGCTGCGATCGATGGGTCAGGACTCGTCTGATTGTGTGTCGCGATTTGAGTTGCTGATGACACTAGAATCCGTCGAGAGGTGGCTGTGGTGAAATCTTGCCGAGAGGAAAATAATCTAGAGGAGAAGAGTCGATGAAGAAGGGATCGATTAAGGAAAGAAAATAGAGAAGAGGCAGTGAGGATGAAGGGAATATATGAGATAAGTGAATGGTTATGATTGCAGAAAACACGGAGTAATGGCCTCAAATTCTTCCATTAACTCAAAAGCAGACAAACCTCTATTAATTATTATTATTATTACTTATTATTATTATTATTATTATTATTATTATTATTAGTTTATTATTATTATTATTATATATAAAATATAATAGAATAAAAAAAAAACTCGGGTTGTCACATACCATCGGCTATTTCTATGGTGTACTCAGAAGTCAGGTTAGTAGGTACCATTCCTAGTGCTTTGCTAAATTTTATGGATACATAACTTTTATCAGTACCGGAGTCAAATAAAACAGAGGCGTAACATCCATTAATGGTGAATCTACCAGACACTATAGTAGGGTCATTTCGAGCCTCACCTGAATCCATGATGAAGGCTTTGCCTCTGCCACCGCCACCACCATTGTTGTTGTCTTTAGGCTTATCATTAGTACCATTGTTACCATTTCTTTTCAGTTTTGGACATTTCCTTTTAAAGTGACGGGTTGACCACATTCATAACACCCAGTCTGGTTGTAGTTCAGCTGCTGTTGAGGTACTTTTCCTAAGAGGTTTACCCTGCAGTTTTTAGCAACGTGCCGAAACTTTCCACACCTCTCACAAGTGTTCCTTGTGCATTGTCCAGCATGATGGAACTTACATTTGTTTCACTTCGGAAGGTTTCCATGATAGCCACCCGAATTCCCCCTGTCATGAGAAGATTGGGACGGGTTGAACTTCTTGTGTTGGGGTTGATGAGTAGAGGATGAAGATTGCTTCCCGCTGGCAGATGGTTCCCATTTCCTCTTGTTATTGTTGGAACCAGATGCAGCACACACGCGGGGGTAGTTTACCCTGAGTGACAGCCTGGTCAGTCAGCTTATGGGCTAGTTGGACAGCTTCCTGAATGGTAGCTGGTCTAGCAGTGGTGACCATGCTCTGTATTTTCGGTACTAGCCCATCGATGTACCGACTCCAGCTTTTTGAACCAACGGAGCAGTCCCACTGCTCCCTCAGTTCCCTTGAATGGATTAGGTTTGCAGTCCATAAAGGACTTGTAGGTGCAAACTGGTTGTCCAATGGGATTCTGTCGTGGAAGGTGTTGGCTTGCCAATGTTACGGTAACACTCTGATTGATTAGCGCCGCCAATACTGCAGGCGTCATGGAGATGTTACCTCTCCTGCGTCCACGTCCTCTTCCAGACATTCTTTAAATTACCATATACATAAATAAGTAAATATCCAACCAGATATCAAAATTCAAAGCTATCAGTCGCATGAAAATAACCCCTTTGTCTTGGAATGAAAAGGAAGAGAGGTCCAAGAATTTAAAATAACAGACAAGCTAGAAGATTAGTTCGAATCCGAGGGATTAGGACACATGTCATGGTTTGAATTTCATCTGAATTCGAGGTAAGAGTGAGCATTCATACAATAGAATTGAAGGATAGTTTCCACATCAATAGCCATGTTCTATGAAAATCGAAAATTTCTTGCTCACGGTGTAGAAACGATGACTTATACCGACTACAATGTTACCACCCGACCAAATTCACCGGACTTAGCATGCATGACAAATTACAATAACGTGTGCACCCGTAATAGTAATTTGCTTTGCATGATCACCCCCGTTCCTCCTATCAGGCTAACATATCTTGTCAAGTACAGTGGTCATCAACGATAGGAGTACCAAATATGTAAGTATTATATCGGGGTCGATCAATCAAAGTATACGAAGGATCAGTAAGGTTCAGGAAATTCATAAGTAACCCATCCCGTGACTCACAGTAACTCGGAGCCACCATCCCTGTAGTCGTAAGCTCACAGGGATATGTTAAAGCAAAAGTTCTCAGGCAACCAAATTAAGTAAGCACAGCTTAGTAATCTATGTGTGTAACTAATGCAAATCCAACTATAGTCTAAATGCAATGCTAATGAGATGCAAAGTTCATTTTAGTTGGCTATAACTAATGCTCAGATACCACTCTGTCACACCCTCAATTTCCACAAACGAGGTTTTACCGCCAGGCGTGTGACATAACCAGGATCTCAGATAAGCATCAGTTACTCCAAACGACTCGACAATTACAAATCATATGAGTTGCTTAGTAATAATGAAATAAACCAACTTGTATTTACTATTGCGGAAGCGAAAACAGGAAAACATTTAACAACGGTTTTGGAACACGCAAACACGCGCCCAATCCAATTTATGTAAAGTACATGAAGTTAAATCTTGAAAACAGTTTGGGGTGAATGCGGAATGACATGCAGTGGATGTTGTGCTCCTAAACGTGCCATTTCAATGTCCTGAGAGAAAACATGCAAAAGTCAGTACAAGACTGGTGAGTTCACAGGTTTATCAGAAAACAGTAAGTATCAGTAATGAAATTCCGGATTTAGTAATCAAAGCATATAACGGGTAGCTAGCCCATAGCAATCACTATGTGTATGAAGTCGCGACCGAGCTGACATGTAATCAATAGTAATAATGTAGGCCCGGCTGTGGTTTCCCACCACAACACTGTAAAACAGGCTGACCGTTCACCCGTTTGACCTTCAGTCAAGCTAGCGCGACTAGCCCGGGCGGGGTATGTCAATCCCAGTAGATCTACTAACAATCACCTCGCTATTTGCATATTAACGGTCTAAAGGGCAAAGTATACACCATAGTATCAGGTATATGCAGTATTATAAAACTCAATGTCATGTAACTTTTATAAAAGCAACATGTTTCTCTCCCCCAAAAAGAGTATAAAGTAAAGTGGGGCTGTAAACTCACCTCGAATGCTCAGCAATGAATAAACGATAGTACAAAGATAGGGTTCTGATTAACCTGTGTTCCATTCAGTATATATATAATTAATATTAATTATTAATATTAATTATTAATTTAAAAGTAAGGATTGTTCGGTTTCGCGTTTCACAACTCGGGTACGGTATCGGTTATCGATATTCCCCTTCCCATTTATTTATCAATAATACTAGAACACTATAAAAGATACTCATCAAACGTTTTAATTATGTGACTTCATACTCTAGACGTTTATCAAGGCGTAACCAAATTATATATAATATAACACGTACATACAACCCTCAAATATACTCAATTCACCAAATCATAACCACTGCCACTACACATCCATGGATGTGTATATATCTACACTTACCAAGTTATCATGCACGTTTTTAAATCTATGTCAATATATGCACATGCAATTTTTATATTTAGATATTCCAGGTTGGTTGACTAAATCATTCTCCAACATACACAAGTATTACTCCAATACCATGATATATATATATATATATATTATATATATATATATATGTCATCATAATGATCATATGCTAAATAAATATGCTCTCGGTTTCATTATGCTTTCACCTCCTTATCCATGCATGAATTCACATGCAATTTACAAAACAAAAGCATATACAATCACATTAACACACACCAAGCACATGCAATACTAACTTACATACTCATATAAATACATACATACAATCGATTACATATATACACAATATACACTGTATATGGCACGTACCGTGCGCACCCGATCTCACGAACCCTTAAGCGACCTGAACACCAAGCAACAATCGCAATTTATATATATATATATATATATATATATATATATATATAATATATATATATAATATATATATATATATATATAGGGTATGGATCCCTTGAAGACCATGTTATAATAAAAACCATGAAAATTAGAAGTTACATATATGTAAGTACGTATTACAAAGTGTATAACTAAAAGTTACATATATGTAAGGGTTATGTATATGTAATTATGTAATACCAAGTGTACAACTAAAGTTACGTACATTTAACTCATAAAAGTTACGTATACGTAACTCGATTCGTTATCATCGTCAACCTTAGAGTTTAAATTAAAAATAAATAATGACCTCAAAAAATAAGATTAAAGTTTACTCAAATATACTTTAAACAATTAAAAAATTAATCAGTTATAAATTATATGATTGGATAGTGGTGGTTTTCATGATTTTCAATTATAACATGGTTTTCATTTAATCCTTCCCCTATTATATATATATATATATATATATATATATATATATATATATATATATATATATATATATATATCCTATATATATATCCGTATATACGCAGCAGCTTATACCTACTTACATACGTAGAAACGCTCACATATACTTACGGGTTGGGCACGAGTATAAATATATATACATACATACGCATAAACATACATATATACAATCAACCAATGTATAGATACACATAGATTTACCTACATATCGCACATCATGAACGACAACAGTAACGTACACATACAAATATATATACAAAGTAGCACAATCACACACCCCGCGAACCCCCACAGAAATCGATTAACCCATAATAACACCGAGTACCCCCGCACCCGACCAGCCCTAACCGAAGGCAATATGGAGGCTAAACACGGTTGGCTATTGAAACCCCGCTGAAACGACCGAAACCGAAAATTGTAACAACTACAATGAAACTCATACCGTAAGGTTGCTCCGGTCGGTCCTCGCGAACGCCGGGTGGTGTCGATTGCCAAGTGGTCGTCGTTCAATAACGTAGAAAGTCGCGAGCGGATCGTCGCTTGAAACGGGATGAATGTCGGAGGTTAGGGGTCGCGAACAAGGGCTGCTGGATGGAGCTTTGTGGGAATAAAGAGGTTGACGGCTGCTAGAGTTTCGAGAGAAGTTTGGATAGAACGGTTGTGGAGAGGGTACGGAGTTGCTAGATTAATACTTTTCATGTTTTGCACTAGACAAATATGGTTCCTCCACTTTATCTAGTGGTTTGTTAGATTAATACTTTTCATGACGAAATGGTTCCTCCACTTATCTAGTGGAGTTGCTAAAAGTATTATTATTAGTTAGTTATAGATTAAGTTAATGTCCACTAATTTTAATAATAATCGCGTTAACAATAATAATTATTATCCTTAAATAATAATATCACAGATTACTTTACGATAAGCGGAGAAAGGTTAGATCATAGGGAAATAGTATTAACCGGAACACTCGGTTGTCACAGCTATAAGGTTTAAGAGGCAAAGCTCCAAGACCATCGGGGATTCTAGGGGCCGGCACCACCCCAATGGGGTCCAAGTGCAGAGCCCTAACGTGGATTGCACTACACGGTTTAGCATGGATAATTATCAGTTTAGCCTGTTTTTGTAAACTAGAAGTTGCTTATAATTTACATGATTGATCAAGTTTTATTAAAAAATACTAATGAAGTAATCAATAGAAACTAATTAATCATTGATGGCAATTTGGTCCATCATCAGCAAATGCTAAGCAACAATTGAATAAGTAGTAGCAACGCAAAATGAGTGGCATCTCATCTTTCGTGGACTAAGATTAGTAGCAAATGACCAAGCAAATGCAACTGAAGCATTTGTGACGACTGTACAATAGTTGCAACTAATGTCAGCAGTAATTGAGCAATCAATGTTAAACACTTATGTTTTTTCCCATGATGTAACTATCAACCGGTAGTTATCGTCATCGTTGTACTTTTTCACAAGATTTTTCATGTTTTACCCCAATTCAATCCCAATTTAAAGGGATTCATTTCGTATGTTCATATACGAGTTTCTAGAGAAACCATACTCATTCTTAAGCACCTTCTTGTGATGTCCAATTATTGATTTCCTATATAGACATGAAATACTTTAAAATGATAGTCATTAACAATTTTTAAATTGCCATCGGGACATTAGAAAAATCCAAATAAACCTAACAATAAATTAAAACTCAAGAATCACATTCAAGTTCGGAATAGGTGATGCTTGCATAACACACATTAACTGTGTAGGCCATAGCGATGGGAGACTAACAAGCTCATAATATGCCTATGGTGATACCGTAATATGTCTACTATGTTAATGTTGTTGTCATTATACGGGTGGAAATCTTCTCTACAAACATGCATTTTGTCTGAACAAGTAATTCGTCGGATGAAATAAAACTATAAGTTTTCGGATGGTAAAACCTATTGAAAATAAACAGACAATATCACGTCATGATTTACTTTACAACACCGCTATTCTCTTGTCATCATATAACTAATCTTTATTAGTATTTTCAAAATGGCATTGTGTGGTTGATTACAGGTTGAGGCTGTGACCGATAAGGTGATGAGTAGACAAAGAACGATGACTGTGGAAACAGAAACGATCGACTTAAGGTGGGGGCGGGAGATGATCAACAGACTGTCTGGACCAAAGATTGCCATTTAGTGGCTTAGAGTTTTAGGTGGTGTTTGTTTTTTTGAAAACGAGTTTCTGAAGCTCTTTTGTTTACGCCAAAAAGAGGCGGGCAGATGTTTCTGGTCTGCAGAGTGTTTGTTTTTTTGAAGACGTTTCATTAAAAAACGTCTGCGTGACCTCTTCTTGGAGAAGAGGTGGACTAATGTCTTCACACATCTTCTCACCTCTTCTAACCATCCCTGTCGATACCCTCAGTTAAACACCATCGCAACCCACCATCATCATCATTGACGGACACCTACCATCGAAGCCCCCCACTCCCGAAACCAGCAATCACCCTCAACCCCTCGACCGCAACCTTCGATCATCATCAATTACCATCAACAATCACCACCGAAACCATCATCCCCTTCGTTTATCCCTGCCGACCGACACCATAGAAGCCCGAACCCACCATTGACCGACTTCAAACGGCCGATTCCGGTGGAAATTGAACCAGTTGTTGCTCCGAATCCGATGGTCGGCGGTGAGGGGGCGGTCGGCGGGGGCCCTAGAAACACAACATATAAACCACCATCGTGAGACCCACCCACAAGAACGTGATGAACAGGCGTTTGAATACAGAGGGATAGCAGACATCGTGGGGGGGCGGTCGGTTGAGAAGGGAGCGGCTGGTCGAGCAGGGAGGGGGCGGTCCGTGGTCGGCGGTGAGGGGGCTGTCGGCGGTGAGTTTGGTCGGCGATGGGGGGAGACCGGTCGTGGAGGATGGGTGCTGGAGATGGGGGAGATGGTATATGTTTTTGTGTTTAGGTTATTTTCTTATTATAAGAGGTTGGAATAATAATAATAATAAAATAATAATAATAATAACAACAACATCGCAGATGTTAAAAACAAACAGTCTTTTTCTTGCAGACTGCAGACGTTTGGTCCACCTCTTCTGCTACAGATGTCTGCAGATGTGGTCTGCAGACTGCATACATTTTACCTCTTCAGAAACAAACAACACCTTACTTTTAGATATGGTTTAAATTTCTTTTGGGTTGATTGGTATAGCACCTTTCAAAATTCTTTAAAAGTTTAATGAAAGTGTGGGTAAAATAAATAGTTATATTTGGCGAGAAAATGACAATGATCTTTTGATCTAATATTTCAAGGGAGGGTGAGAAACTTTGCTTTTTTGGAGATCATGGATGTAATCATGGGTGAATAATTACTTACCTGGTATTATCAACTTAATAACCACTAACCCGTTGCTGAAAGAATATATATTTAGCAAGAAAATCAAGGGGCTGCCATAATGTCTAATATGGTTTGGAGTTTGGACCTCTTTACGAGTGGTCCAGCCCACAGATGAAAGTCTGGTTAGGATTTTGGACCAAGATATACCCTATATCTATTATACATGACATAAGATTATTGAATAATGATCAAGGTTTAGTAATGTGTAAATAAAATTACTCACACTTTCTTCTAACCATCTTCTAACAATGAAAACCATTCTAAGCTTTTCTATTGTTTTTAAGTATGTGAATTTTTTCATACATATTTAAAAAATTTAAAAGTTGATTACATAAAACATGTGAACTCTGGTGTTTTTCAAGTTGACTTAAATGAAACATGTTAAAACTTTGTTATTATGTAGCAATTTTTTTCTTCACAGTTATCTTTTATTTTCGTTAAACGTGAAAATTAATCACTTAATAGTTCATTTAGCTCAGTTAGTTATAAATTTTTAAGAATTATATAACCGATTCACAAGATTGAAATAATACCGAAACTTGAGTGTGTATTATCTCTTATGAGTGACTTTAATGAAATATCGAAGAAACTTGATTAATATTAGGAGAAATGTTCTCATTAGAGAAGAGTATTAATATGATAACATTTAGCCATTGTGTATTAGGTTAAATATTCTCATTAAAATAGTATTGATATAACAAAATTTAGCAAGAATGGCCAAGGGAAAGCCACCGTATTTTAAGCAAATGGTACAACCGGGTGTTGGTGGGTAATATTGTGACCTTGCTTTAATCTCCATGAATATATGGTTCGGGTATTTCTATTTCATTTTTTTTATTGTTATAACTACTATGTTGTCATATAATATAGTAACTCTTTACCTTTTAATATGTATTCTCATTAGTTGAAGCTAAGGAATCCTTGTTGTATGTTTCAAGCACCTCTCCTGGTCGAATAGTTTTTTCCGTGACCATATTAAGTACATATATAGATGTACATTAAAATTTTGTTATATTGAGTACATATATATACATATTACATATATAATAACAACATTATGTAAAAGCAATAGCTTACCTGGACAACCTACGGAGATTACTTGAAGAAACAACAAAAGTCTTGTTTGGATGTATATTTTACAACTAAAATATCAAATAAAATAGAAATTGATACAAATACAGTTATCTCAAAAGAAAGTCCCAAAGTGTTGAATGTTTATTCTAGGAGGGGCAAAGGGAAAAGTGGCTAAAAGTTGTTACACGTAAAGATGAGTAGTATAAATTAGAAAAGAATAATGTTTGTTAGGCACTTTTGATTGTTATGGTTAGTGGCACATTCTTATGCATTGAGAGAGGGCAGAGCCCTGAATATCTGTTTTTCCTTTAAGTTTCCCCTACAATTGAAACATCATCCTTTGTTCCTGAATATCTGTTTTTTCTTTAAGTTTCCTCTACAATTAAAATACAATCCTTTGTTTATTGAGTTCATTGTTGAATTGTTTTCCGATTTGATCTTTATTTCTACTCATTTGGGGACAAACCCCAACAGAAATTGATTAAAGAGCTGCATTTATACAACTTGGTAAAATAAAACTAAACCAAATACAGAATGTACAGAACAATGTTTATTTCTTCATAACCAAGTCCAACCTGAAACATGTAGTTTAGTATAATAATAAGAGAAAAAGAGATATTGAAGTTTGATATGATGCTCACCAACTTAGAAAAATGAAATCAAAGAATACCGACATTAGATTAGTCCACTAATAGTTATTCGATTTCATCATATTTATTACCTAAAAACGAATAATTTAACCGAATCTTGGAACCAATGTATACCTTAGTACTGTAAATTTCAACATTTCTCACTGCTTTATACCCATTTGACCCATTTCAGTATCATAAATATGTAAAGAAATTTGTTAATGCTAACAACCTACTACCTACTACATAAACTAACCTCTAATGGTGGTAGTAGAGAAATTTGAGGTCAAAGTTTGGACATATCTTGAATTCACAATTACAGAATTATTAATAATCACTAAAATATATAATTTATTGAGCATCGTGAGTAAAATTAATTGATTTTTATAAATCTATCAATACAAGCAATGTTCAAGTGGTATACTAATCAGAACATGCTTAAGTCTTAACCAACCATAATCACATTCTTTTATCATATTAACCAAATAACCATCCATCATAACTTGATTATATATAACAAAATATCCTTCATATCTAAATTCATGTGTCTACATGACAATATTTCATCAATAAATTCTACACATAAAGCTTTAAAAATAACAAAAGAAAACAAATTTTATGTACCTTTTAATACAGATCATCTAACATAGTTTTAGTGTTCACCGACACCACTGCATGAAATCTAGTATGTTGGTTCAACAGTCACGTAGATGAAACATATCAGAACCTATTCGTGAGCAAAATCGTTGAAACTGGAAAAATTAATCATAAAAACCATCATAACAAACCTTAAACAGGGTAAAAATCAGAACACATAAAGAATTTCATGAAACCCTAAAAAATCAACATAAACATCAATAACAAAACAATAAACCGGATCAAGATTAGGCAAATCAATATACATCAAAATTGGAGAAGCGGATGAAAACGATAGAATAAGGTAAAGTAACTTGTTGTGTTTAGTCATAAACCTTTACTAAATCATTTGTGGCCTGTAAAATAAGATAAATTCAGTGGAAATTAAGCACAAAATAATAAAGAAATTGACCTTAAAGGATTTCTAACATTGCGACAGATTCATAACATATCCAGCCAAAAGCATTAAAATGATATGTATCATAGAATTTTTCATATTCAAAAGCAAAACTACAGCCAACAAAAAAACTTAATAGACCAGTAGTCGCACAATCAACATCGATAGTGAACATTCACAATTGTTCATTTGCATTAAGTTTGCCAAAACCCTATGAAATTAGCTTACTAAAAGTCAGAGCATGATGAGCTACACAAAGCGCATATGGTGAATTAATAAACCGAAGCATACCTGAATCAGAAACCTTACTTCAAAGGATGCGGCAACAACAGATCACACAACCCTCTTCGTCGCAATCGCCTTAGCATGTGGAAAACGCTTTGATGGAGAATTAGGGTTTGGGATAGAGCTTCACAAGGAATTTATTGTAACCTGTTTACAAAACGGGTCGGACAAAGGATCCACGCGTATTTTTTTATTAGAATAGAGAGGTGGCGTGAGTGATTGACACGTGGCATATGAGATTTAAATGATGACATGTGTCATTACATTGTTTAAATAAGGACACATGGCATAACCTTTTTCTTTTATTATATATAGAGATTTATGGATTTAGTTTCCATCCAAAAACAAATTATTGTTCTCAGGGTGAGGATTTAACGCCCATCGGGGATCAGAAACTAGGAGACAACCGTAGCAACGCATAGCGCACAATTCTAGTTTGCTTACCGTAACGAACGATTTTTAATGAACTAAATTAAGAAATGTTATACTTTAAGTACGCTTTAGTCTTTGTCTATCATTTACCGTTACACTTCTAGATGTCATAATAAAATATGATGAAGCATGCAAAAATTGACCTAGCTTAAAAGGTCGAATAATCGCATAAAAAAGCCTAGGGTGGCTAGATTTTGTTTATAAGGATTTCTTTTTTGATGTCATGTACTTAAACAAACCAAATACGAGAAAAGTATGCAGATAGAACTATCTTTCCGGATTACCAATGACAATTCCTTATCATCTTCGGTGCTTCACCTTAAATATTGCACATTTAGAATAGCATGATGGAAATAAAACATGTGGGTCTTCCTTCTTTGCTTCACGCTAAGAAATCTTTCTATTTATAAATCACTTATAAAGATGTTAGTCAAGTTTATGTTGGAATTTAGTAAAAAAGTGAGTTTTTTTTTTATTAACTTTTGGACACTAATAAATATTAGTATATGTTACTAATATAATTATGAGTAAATTGCCATTTTCGTCCCTGAGTTTTTAACTGTTTTGCTATTTCCATCCGAATATTAATTTTTTCCCCTCTGGCCCCCTTACTTTTTAAAAAATTATCATTTTCATCCGATCTCGTTAGTCAAGTTAGTTTAAAAGTTAAGTTTTATTTGAAACTAACCCATGTGAAGGGTAATATCGTCTTTTTACACTAAATGTTAAATTATAACCTAGAAACACATGCAGACCGTTCCATACGCAAACGATCCCCTGTTCCGTTCGTAATCGGTCCCCTGTTCCATTCGCAATCGATCAAAGCATATCGAGTCTGCAAAATCCTACTGTTCGACTATTCGATCGAGCCTATAAAATTGTGACAACCCGGAAAATTTTTCAAGATTTAATAATAATTTACAATTAGTTTTTATATTTTTTATTATTATTATTTAATAATAAATAATAATAATAATAATGTTAACAATAATAATAAATAATAATAATAATAATGTTAAAGATAATAATAATAATAATAATAATAATAATAATAATAATAATAATAATAATAATAATAATAATAACAATAATAAAGTCCAGGGGGTGGTTTTGTAAATTTTGAAACCTGTTTTAAAAGGTTATATCATGAAATAATAAAAATTCTAAACTATAGGGGGCCATTCTGTAAATTTATTAAAAATCCCAAACCCCCGCCGTCCCCTTCGATTTTCCGGCCACCCTCTCCGGCGGCCCTCCGGCAACCCCAAAAGCCAAAAATAACGCGGTTTCAATGCAAACAAACCATCCCGACACCATATAGTGCATGAATCGAACTCAGGGACCACTACAATTTGAAATTAAAGTCGGTTTGGTGTGTTTCCCACTCTCGACCGAAAGTCGGCCGACCCACTCACCAAAATCGCACTACCACTCTATTTTATTCAAATTAATCGAACAAGAGTGGCTATATAATCATTCCTAAACTAATGATACATTCAAACGCATCTTAAACACTTGAAAACAATCAATCCGATCCCCTCCATCGTCGCGGACCTGCAATTGGTCGAACACCCTCCGTAGAGCTTCAAAACAGGTAACTAAACACACCATTTTGCTCGTTTTTACAAGGGGAACAATAGCCCCATGAAATCACACGCAATCGAAATCGATTTGGGGATCAATTTGATGCGGATCGAACCTAGGGTTCTTGGTGAATTGGGATTACTGGGGTTTGAGTTTAAAAGAATTAAAAGTGGAGTCTTACCGCGGCCTTGTGCCTTGGTTTACTGGTTTGTGTGTGTGATTATGAACAGGAGGTCAGGGGTTCGAACCCTGCCCCCAACAATTATTTTTGAAGCCTTTTTGAGCCATTTTAAAAATACAGGAAAATTATTAAAAATTATAAAAATAATTTTATAAACTTTGTTAATTTTATAAGTTATTTAATTATTTTCTGGAAAATTATTTCATTAAAAACCTTATTTATTTATTATGTTATAATTATTACAAAATGTTATAAATGGGTATTTTTAAAAAAATGGATTTTAATCATCAAATTATTAATGAACGTCATAATGTAAATTATGAATTATCTTGATAAGATAAATACAAATTAGATTTTATAAATTTAAATATTTATAAAATCTTACAAAATTAAATATAAATTTACATAATTAAATAATGTTTATAATTTATTTAGAATATAATGATATGTTAAAATCATTATTAAGCTAATCAAATTTTATGAAATATAAATCTTTAGTTATTAAAACAAAATAACTAAATAATTTAATTATATGTTTATGACAAATTCCCGAGAACCAAATCCTAGAACAATTGAACACCAGGTTCAAGATCTAACTTATTTAGGTTTTGAATTTGTATCTATTTGCTCATGTGAATTATAATTCCTTAGGAGGAATTTACTAGCTTATCAACATCACACGAGAACTGATGTGAGTTCATGCCCCACTATTTTACTAAAACTCTTTTGGGGGAGATAGCATACTGGTAATGTTACAAACGCTTTTTATATATTTAAGATGTGTATGGATATTAATATAGTGCTGTTTATCATGATAAAAGTCCTCACACTTTTGAATTATTAATATTGGATAGCGGGGAAAGTTGGGTAGTACTACTGGGTGTGAAGAGCCCCACCTGTGTGACTCGCGGTCAACCGGGTGCAATTTGTCCTATGTATATTTGTCATGATATGGAGACGTCGTGACAGGAGGCAAACATAACAAAGTCAGCTTCAATGTCGAAATCACTATGTATTAATATCAATTTGTGAATGGACTAGCTAGCCATTACAATGAACATGCTTATATATACGCTATTGTTAAACTGTGATGTTTAACCGTAAACTCTGGAACTTACCAACCATTGGGTTGATTACACTTTTGTTAAACTGTTATGTTTAAACGCAAACTCTTAAACTTACCAACCATTGGGTTGATATACACTATTGTTAAACTGTTATGTTTAAACGCAAACTCTTGAACTCACCAACCATGTGTTGACTTTTAGTATGCTAATCTCAGGTTATTAATCTGGACTACTGATAGGAGCACTACACGAGTCAAGCATGCATCCTAACGCTTAAACAATGATACATTTGTTTATCTTTGTATTTTGGTTTGTTTTATTTGCTTAACGCTTCCGCATAAATTGAAAAAGTTTGAATTTTGGTTTGTTATGTTAAACGTAACATATAGAGTCGTTCCGAGTAACTATTGACTGTGATCCTGGTTTGTTTACACGCCTCGCGGTAGAACTCCGCACGTGGATTCATAGAGGGTGTGACAAAAACGACCACTGTTCCATCATTCAATCGAGTGTGCAAAATCAATGGATTTTCGAGATTCTTGTATGTGGTCTTTATGAAAAAGTGGTGAAGATTATGATATAGCTACAGATTATGGTAAGTTTTTTCCTGTTTACATATGAAATATATGTTGAAATCATAAAACTTATCTCAGAACTATGTTAATTTTGTGTTTTAGGTCAAACCCGTAGATATTTTACAATGAAATTTCACCATGGTGGAGAGTTTAGTGAGTTTCCGGATACAATATATCGCAATGGAACTATTAATTTTATTGACATGGTTGATTCCCGTCGTTTCTCGCTTAATGTCGTTTATAATATATTAGAGAAGCTTGGTTATGCAAAAGAAGATGTTAACTTGGTTGAAGATGTGAATATAGATATACTTTGTACTTTTTTATGGTTAAATTGACAGGATTTATTTAATTTTGGACCATACAAAATGGACACAAAATGCAGAAACAATAACTTTGACCAATTATCAACATACTTTGATTGAGTTTTTTCAATTGCCATTCACATACAACATGCATAATTGAACATAAACAATGACCAATTCATGCATAATTCAACATTGACCATAAAAATGAACACAAAATGCAGAAACAACAGTGGCTACAAGCTGCACAATACATGACCATTTCATGACCCAAAAAGTCAAACTTGATATTAAGAAACAATAGTGGCTACAAGCTGCACAATCTTGATTTTTTTCAATTTCAAGAACAACATAACCTCATGTATTGTCACACCCCTACCGACGGCGGAATCATCGGAGCGGACGAGGGAATGATTGATTGTTCATAACACATGATCGTCTAATAGTGGAAATAATATTAAAATCAGATTACATGATAGCATGAATTTAACAGATACAAATACAACAGTTAAAGTCACAAATAGTAGTTGTCTTTTATTTTGATTAAGTTCGGGTCTTAAATGAGCATGCAGAAGTCCACTAACTTGCTTAACCTGAAATCATGTGAGAAAATAAAGTCAGCTAACGAATTAGCTGGTGAGTAATCACAGTTTTGAGTATACATATAGATTGATTGATTGATTGATAATAATCCAATTCACAAGGTAACGTTAAGACTTATATTGCAATAGTAAAGCATATAGATAAACGGACACAATATAAACCCCTTGACTTGACACTTGCATATAATAGACTCCACACATACACCATAGATTGACTATTGCCTCTGGCACAATCACCACTCGACTATTCATATGGGTGGGTTATCCAAACCAGTAGATCTATCATTGATACCAGGATGATTGATTGAATTAGAGTTTTACTGTCATCCAGTTTATCATAGTATGTTCACATAGTTGTAAGTAATAACATAGCCTGTCTTGAATTGAATTTAGAATGAAATAACAATAGAATATCATGATTGAATATATTGTATCACATGATTTCCCCCAAATAAGAAATGATATAAAAAGGGGATATGAATACTCACTTGATTGATGAGATTAGAATCTGGATGTGATAGATTAGACACCAACGATTTCCTTATGATTAACCTAAGGAACGGTGTCTCGAATTAGAATAATAGTGATTTGAGAATTTGGGAATGTATTAGGATTTCCATTGGGTTTTTAATTTATTTAGTTTGAATATCTTGAAATACATAAAATGAATTTATTGATAGTAATTATGTTTAGAATTTAATAAAAATGTATCAATACGTATAACCGTTTGATTTATTGTTAAAGTGTGGAAAAGCAAATAATTAATTTTTATTAATTAATTATATGATATAATTAATTAAAATATTTAATTATTTAAGTAACACAAAGCGACTTTTTGTAAATAATCTGTGAATCTATAAAACATATATAATTGTAATTATCCTGAATAATTTAAAGTAATATAGCCTCCAATAATAATTTAATAAATTAAATTGTTATTAAAAGTTCACTTTTATAGAAATAATTTTGTAATATTTGTAATTTTATTTATTTAAGACATTTAATAAAATAAATAAAATGTTAAATTAAATTTCAAAAAATAATTAGGTTGTTTAAAAAAATTTAATGTTTGTAAAAACATTTTTATGATTTTTAGGATTTTTTTTCTGAATTTTTAAAGGCCTAAAAAGCTTTAAAAAAATTGTGTGAGGTGGCCCGGGGTCGAACCCGGGACCTCTCGGATGGGGAAGCATGTGTTTAACCAGTGAACCAAAGGCCGTGGCCGCGGTTAAGATTGGTTGGGATTTGATTATAAGCATGGCTAACCCATTTCCCCCAAACCGTGAGGAACCCTAGATCGAATCTCTCCTAATTGATCATCAATTCGATACTGATAACAGTAATAACCATAGGGCTTTGTTTGTCCGTGTAAAATCGAGTATGTATGTTTGCTCAATAACCTGAATTGAAACTTAGATCAATGGGAATGAGTTAGAAACAAGCCGCGGCAATGGAGGTGATCGAATGATGCTCAAACAATGATTTAAATCGAATTAAACTTGAGGGAAACTTCAAAAGATGATCTGGAAGCAAGCCCCTTATCAAATTCGATTAAAATCGATCGAAAATGGGATTTTTAAGGAGTTGCAGGTCCGCGGTTTCAAAGGTTCGAATGGGTTGTTTTTGTTGATTTTTGATGCAATTGAAGCTGATGGATGTTTATAAATGATCAAATAGTGGGATTAGTTCGATTATTAAAATTCGTAGTGGCCAATTTCGCTCCACCACTTCGGTCGACCGTGAGGAACATCACGGGGAAGAAGGGAGGGTGGGGTTGGTGTGTTTTGCAAATTTACAAAAATGGTCCCTGTGGTTTGTATCAGTTGTCACTGACTTTCAAAGTTTTGTTTTTGTTTTAAATAAATTACCATTTAACCCCCTGAAGTTTGAATTGTTATCATTTTATGTAAATTACAAGCTTTAATATAATTAAACTTATATTATTATTATTATTATTATTATTATTATTATTATTATTATTATTATTATGATTATGATTATTGTAATTATAGGGAATTAATATCAACAATTTAAATTTAATTGTTCACAAAATTAATTAATTTTTTTTATCGGAAATACGCGATGTTACAGTCTCCCCTGCTTTAGCAAATTTCGTCCCGAAATTTTAATCACGAGGAGGCTGAAACGAAAAGATGAGGATACTGGGATTTCATTTGGTCCTCACGTTCCCAGGTGAATTCTGGGCCACGTTTAGATTCCCAGCGGACTTTTGACAATCGGTATTCGGTTGCGTTTGTGTTGTTTAACTTCCCGATCTATAATTTCCACAGGTTTCTCAATAAAGTGCATAGATTCATCAATCTGAACTTCGTCGAGTGGAATGTGGAGATTTTCGTCGGCAAGACATTTCTTGGGATTTGAAATATGAAACGTCGGATGTATATTACTGTGCTCTTGGGGTAGTTCAAGCTTGTAGGCTACTTTCCCAATTCGCTCGAGCACTTTGAATGGACCCACGCAACGAGGTGCTAAATTTCCTTTCTTTCCAAAGCGAATCACTCCCTTCCAAGGTGATACCTTAAGAAGTACGAGATCACCGACATTGTATTCCATGGGCTTACGTCTTTTATCAGCATAATGCTTTCGACGATTTCTAGCACGACCAAGTTATTACGGATCTTATGAATTTTGTCGGTTGTTTCTTGTATCAATTTCGGACCAGTAATTTATGATTCACCAACTTCAGACCATACAAGGCCTCAAATGGTGCCATCTGTTGGTCTGGTAACTGTTATTGTAAGAGAATTCGATTAACGGAAGATGAGAATCCCACGATCCACTGAAATCAATGACACAAGCCCGGAGCATGTCCTCGAGGGTTTGTATCGTTCTTTCAGTCTGACCATCGGTTTGCGGGTGATAGGCTGTGCTAAGATTCAGTTGAGTTTCGAGAGCTGATTAGAGACTTTTCCAGAAATGAGAGATGAAGCGACCATCACGATCAGAGATAATATCTTTACTTGACAAAAGATTGTTTAGAAAGACTACCATCACGTAATCAGGTGTTGATGAATCTCAAAATGGAAGTTGATAAGTAAGGAATAAATGGTTCGATGTAGCTAGATCGAGTCAAAACATGAGAATAAAGGGAAAGAAATCGATTTAAGGATTTAAATGTTCCAAGTTGGGAATCAAAATCAACCTAAACGATCGGGTCTCTTTTCAAGTTCAGAGATCATGCTTTGGCTTGATAGGTCGAAACACTAACATTATTTCACCCTTCAAGTTACTACATGCTTCTCGTTACTTGATTACAAACTTGGTAAGTTGAAGATCAGGAAATGAGAATAGTCATCAAGGTATGGTTTTCACTCCTAACTTTATGGTGTATTCCCAAGGTATGACCACTAACTTACCAATCAAAAAGTTCGATCCCAACTCATTGTTGAGGATCCATAAAATAAGACGAGGTAATTCATCATTAAGGTGAGGGATTCACTCCTATCTTAACGATGAAGTTTACAAAAATAAAATATAACAAGATAAACTTCTTTATCAAAATTCAGAATTCACTCCTACTTTGACGAGGTCGTTTCATTTGAGAGAATGCAATCCATAAAAATGAAATTATCATCAAG
This sequence comes from Flaveria linearis, assembly GCA_024085815.1. Lineage (NCBI taxonomy): Eukaryota > Viridiplantae > Streptophyta > Magnoliopsida > Asterales > Asteraceae > Flaveria > Flaveria linearis. The sequence continues at coordinate 38,487,065 of CM044016.1, read as the reverse complement.
GTATGAATTTCACGCGTATCTTGATGATTGAACTTCAAGAAAACAATCGAAGATTGACATTTGTCACCAAATTACGGGTTTCAATCCTATTTTGGTGAGATCATGTCATTTGTGAAATGTAAGTTCCAAAAAAAATAGTTGAAGTCAGTCCTCGAGATAAGGAAATCACCCTAATCCAGAGGATGAAATTTCATAAAACACACAATTGGAAACCATTTATCGAAACGAATAGAGATTCATTAGAGTAAGGGAATCACCCTGTTTTGATGAGATAGAATCATTTAGGAGATACGAGTGTTCTTAGTCTTAGGTTGACTCGCAAACTCTTGCATCTCCCACGGTGCAAACAGTTCAAAGTTCGACTTAACAACGAAAGGAAAAGTATCTCAATTAGAAATTTAGAAATTTTCAAATTACATCAAAAAGGAAATCACAATTACAAATCTTGAATTAAATTAGGAAGACGAAATCAAGGACAAGAATTATTCAACACCATATCATTAGTGGCTTGAGCTTGTTGGGTATTGATGTTGAAAGCACGTCCTTGAGCCGTAGGAACCGGGCTGACAAGTTGAGGGCATTGATTGCGAAGATGGTTCGGATCACCACATTGATAGCATGCTCGACCCTGGATAATTGCAAGAGGATGTTGGTGGACTGATGCACTAGTCGGAGCTTTAGCAGCACTCTTGCACACGTTGAATGTATGACCCAAACGACCACAGTTTGTGCATTGACAACACTGAATATTAGCGGGATGGTGATAATTGCAGTTGTTACACTGCGGATAGGGTCCAGTGTATGGCTTTTTCATCAGCGATTGGTTGTTTACCGCTGGTTGACGAGTTGGAGGGACTTGATTAATTGGCACAGCAGGGGTAATCACAGCAAAGTTTTGAGATTGAGCCTTCCTCTTCTTGTTCTTGAAAGGCTCGGCCTGGTCGGTTTTGACGCTTTCGTTAGAAAGTTTATCGGTATTCTTCTTCGATCCTTTCCTGGTTAAAGAACCAGCTTTCACATGGTTATCGGTTAACTGCGCAGCCAGCCTAATAGCATCTTCTAGTGTCAAAGGATTCCTTCCTAACACCATATCCTGAATCTGCATGGGTAGTCCACCAATGTATTTCTCGATGGCTCGGGAGGTAGGGGTAGCAAGGTGCGGTACTAAAAGGCTCAGTTCGTGGAATCGGTTAGTGTATGCTAGGTTCTCGCCACTGTCTTGGGTTAACTCCCAGAACTCAGCTTCCAGTTTCCGGACTTCATTTCTTGGGTAGAACTCTTTAGTCATGAGCTCCTTAACTTCAGCCCATGTTAATGCTAGAGCGGTTTCAGTTCCACGGGTTCGTTTTTTCCCGTTCCACCAAGTAAGTGCTCTCTTTTGGAGGACACTGGTAGCATACCAGACTTTGAGATTCACGGGATACTCACTATAAGGAAAGTATTCTCGATACTCTCAAACCACTGTAAAAGACCAGTGGCTCTTCGGTTCCACTGAACTTAGTGGGGTTGCAAGAACTGAAATGTTTGTAAGTACAAATTTGGGGAGGGTTTGATGCAGTTAGGTTTTGAACAGCATTGTTGCCTTGGTTCAAATGGGTAAGTAGAGTTGGGATGACCGCAGTAACTTCACGTGCTACAATAGCAGAAATCTTACGGCCAGAGTTTCTAGACCGTGAACGGATTTGACGAGAAGACATTCAGAAATATCATTAAGATATTTTATGAGAATTGGATAATAGGAGTTATACCACATGAAAACAACAATCGGGAATTTAGCATAATAACAATGAGATGTTCCATGTGTAATCGTTTGATTCGTAAATCAAAGCGAGTACGTTGACTAATCAAAGTGTTATGTCAAACACAACCTTATTGAAGTCATGCGTACCTATAAGCAGATACTCATCCTGAGGGTTCCCAGGTAAGGTAGACAGATCCATCGGCTGATTTGGATTTATACGAATACCTTGCCTAGACAGAACACCTCGAGATACATGCATCACGCTCTTCCAGCATTACATGTTTCAAGCTGTAAGACACAGACTTTGATGAATTTGAAAACCATCAATAACAATCGAGTTCTGGAGTTTGAAATCACTTGAATTAGGCACACAATGCCTTAGAATATGATTTAAGATTCGTGTGTACATTGATAAGAATCAAAGCATAAGAAGAATCACATAAGGCATATAATCACATAATCAAGTATAAGCATATAAGGCACATAAAATCCTACCTAAGCATGTAAAATACATGAGAGGACTCATGTGTAAAGGTACTTAGTTATAGTCTAGGTCATTCCATTTCTAATAACCTAATTCCCTATAACCATGGCTCTGATACCAATCTGTCACACCCCGATAGACAGCGGAATCATCAGAGCGGACGAGGGAATGATTGATTGTTCATAACACATGATCGTCTAATAGTGGAAATAATATTAAAATCAGATTACATGATAGCACGGATTTAACAGATACAAATACAACAGTTAAAGTCACAAATAGTAGTCTTTTATTTTGACTAAGTCCGGGTCTTAAATGAGCATGTAGAAGTCCACTAACTTGCTTAACCTAAAATCATGTGAGAAAATAAAGTCAGCTAACGAATTAACTGGTGAGTAATCACAGATTTGAGTATACATATAGATTGATTGATTGATTGAGAATAATCCAATTCACAAGGTAACATGAAGACTTATATTGCAATAGTAAAGCATATAGATAAACGGACATAATATAAACCCCTTGACTTGACACTTGCATATAATAGACTCCACACATACACCATAGATTGACTCTTGCCTTTGGCACAATCACCACTCGACTATTCATATGGGGTGGGTTATCCAAACCAGTAGATCTACCATTGATACCATGATTGATTGATTGAATTAGAGTTTTACAGTCGTCCAGTTTATCATAGTATGTTCACATAGTTGCAAGTAATAACATAACCTGTCTTGAATTGAATTTAGAATGAAATAATAATAGAATATCATGATTGAATATATTGTATCACATGATTTCCCCCAAATAAGAAATGATATAAAAAAGGGATATGAATACTCACTTGATTGATGAGATTAGAATCTGGATGTGATAGATTAGACACCAACGATTTCCTTATGATTAACCTAAGGAACGGTGTCTCGAATTAGAATAATAGTGATTTGAGAATTTGAGAATGTATTAGGATTTCCATTGGGTTTTTAATTTATTTAGTTTGAATATCTTGAAATACATAAAATGAATTTATTGATAGTAATTATGTTTAGAATTAATAAAAATGTATCAATACGTATAACCGTTTGATTTATTATTAAAGTGTGGAAAAGCAAATAATTAATTTTTATTAATTAATTATATGATATAATTAATTAAAATATTTAATTATTTAAGTAACACAAAGCGACTTTTTGTAAATAATCTGTGAATCTATAAAACATATATAATTGTAATTATCTTTAATAATTTAATGTAATATAGACTCCAATAATAATTTAATAAATTAAATTGTTATTAAAAGTTCACTTTTATAGCAATAATTTTGTAATATTTGTAATTTTATTTATTTAAGACATTTTATAAAATAAATAAAATGTTAAATTAAATTTCAGAAAATAATTAGGTTGTTTTAAAAAAAATTAATGTTTGTAAAAACATTTTATGATTTTTAGGATTTTTTTCTAAATTTTTAAAGGCCTAAAAAGCTTTAAAAAATTGTGTGAGGTGGCTCGGGGTCGAACCCGGGACCTCTCGGATGGGGAAGCATGTGTTTAACCAGTGAACCAAAGGCCGTGGCCGCGGTTAAGATTGGTTGGGATTTGATTATAAGCATTGCTAACCCGTTTCCCCCAAACCGTGAGGAACCCTAGATCGAATCTCTCCCAATTGATCATCAATTCGATACTGATAACAGTAATAACCATAGGACTTTGTTTGTCCGTGTAAAATCGAGTATGTATGTATGCTCAATTACCTGAATTGAAACTTAGATCGATGGGAACGAGTTAGAAACAAGCCGCGGCAATGGAGGTGATCGAATGATGCTCAAACAATGATTTTAATCGAATTAAACTTGAGGGAAACTTCAAAAGATGATCTGGAAGCAAAGCCCCTTATCAAATTCGATTAAAATCGATCGAAAATGGGATTTTTAAGGAGTTGCAGGTCTGCGGTTTCAAAGGTTCGAATGGGTTGTTTTTTGTTGATTTTTGATACAATTGAAGCTGATGGATGTTTATAAATGATCAAATAGTGGGATTAGTTCGATTATTAAAATTCGTAGTGGCTGATTTTGCTCCACCACTTCGGTCGACCGTGTGGAACATCGTGGGGAAGAAGGGAGGGTGGGGTTGGGTGTGTTTTGCAAATTTACAAAAATGGTCCCCGTGGTTTGTATCAGTTGTCACTGACTTTCAAAGTTTTGTTTTAGTTTTAAATAAATTACCATTTAACACCCTGAAGTTTGAATTGTTATCATTTTATGTAAATTACAAGCTTTAATATAATTAAACTTATATTTTATTATTATTATTATTATTATAATTATAATTATTATTATTATTATTATGATTATTGTAATTATGGGGAATTAATATCAACATTTTAAATTTAATTGTTCACAAAATTAATTAATTTTTTTATCAAAAATACACGATGTTACATGTATTCCATCTCAATGCTCAATTACAAAGAAAAAAAATGAAAAACAACTAACTAAGCCCTAATACTACTTTCAATAGCTTGTTCCCTTTTGCCATTCATTACATTTAAACATAAAATATTCTTCAAATTGACAAGTTTAGGACTTCCTCTGTGCAGCAACAGCTTTGTTAAACACAATATAATGTTTCAGGTTCTTTTCTCAAATAAAGAACTTCTTTTTTGGCATTTGGTGACTTTGCTAAGTGCAATAACTATGATCCCAATGTATAGTAGCTTTTGTTGAACAATTGCTACAAGCCATCCATTGCAGCTTCAAAGATTCATTAGTAAATTTCAATAATGATCCTTAGCTGCAAAAAAAAAACATAAAACAATTTCACTAGAAATTATAAAAAAAAATACATTAGAATAGTTCTTATTAATAGGATCCAGACTAAAACATTGGATTGTGGAAAAGGAGCCTAAACCCAAGCTAAAACAATTTCAATATTGAGCAAACCCAAGCTACAAAGTTTCCAACTTACCTGTCTGTTACAACAATAAAACGACGACCAGGGTTAACTCCTAATCGAACCAACTTACCTATCTATAGCAGACAAAATTCGAACCAATTAACATGTCTATGGCGAGCGATTGTTGTTGAACAACACAAGCAAAGAACGATGTCTGGTTGTGCAACCACACAGGTCGATTCCATGGCTGATGACTCCTCTCATTTTGTCGATTACTCCATTGTGCAACCACACAAGTCGATTCCATGGCTGATGACTCCTCTCACTTTGTCGATTACTCCCTCAAACAGAGGTCGACCAAAACATACAAGAATTAGGGCTTTATAATTTGGTCCAAGTCAATAACATTTATAATGTAAAAAGATGATATTACCCTTCACATGGGTTAGTTTCAAATAAAACTTAACTTTTAAACTAACTTGACTAACGAGATCGGATGAAAATGACAACTTTTAAAAAATAAGGGAGCCAGAGGGGGAAAAGAATAATATTTGGATGGAAATGGTAAAACAGTTAAAAACTCAGGGACGAAAATGGTAATTTACTCTATAATTATTATTTAGTAGGTTTTGAGAGGATCACAACAAATCAAACTGTGTCTAAAACGAAGCTAATAGAAATAGGATATCGATTATCTAAGGTGTATGATTGAAGGAAATAGATAACGAGTCAATGTGTATCCTCTACTATGATGTAATTAGAGGTTGCGATACCGGTCAAGTTGCAAATAACTGGCATGTGAGTGCAGAGACTATTCAAATTCTGGAATATTAATTCATAATTATATAGAAATTAATTTGTGTATTAATGTGAAATTAATTAACAAATTAGATATAGTTAATTGTGTATTAAGTGAGTGACTATTTACATTCTTGGTTTTGGGTATAACTATTAGGCATATGGGCTTTCTCCCTTCTCGACCAGACGAGGGAGATATGAATTCCATTCAGGTGGGTGATGGCTTGGCTTGACACGTGTTTGAGAAACTACACACACACATTTTGAATAATATCCAATATTCTTCGCTCTACGCACTCTTGTTCAAGACACCTTCGTTTTCATGTTACCTTGGGTGCAAGGATATATCTGACAGTACAAAAAATACTACTTTTGTTGTTGTACCGTGGGAGACAGACGCGTCCGTCTAAGAAGAGGCGAAATCTATTTAAGAGACCTCTGTTGAATAGAAATCCTCAACCACCACTTCACCTTTTATGGTTCGTTGATTGTGTAGTCATAGACAAGTTATGAAGAATTTCTACAGTTTCAAGATACAAGTGAAGAAATTACTCTCTGAAGACTATGGTTTGAATTGGATTCATTTCATGTAAATTATTTTATTTGGTATATTCGATCTATGCGGTGTTGCAATTTTTTATCCCATTAATAATATAATTATTATTTTATTGATTATTAACAAAAGTGAGCCCATGTCTACAAAGATGTTAGCAGATTTTTGTGAGATTGTTATGACAATCTTAAAATCCTCTAAATATGGATTTTGGGTTCACGAAAAGATAATATAAATTATTTGAGATATCTTTAGTGTTTAGTGTTCTAGAAGTTAAACTATTTAAAGTCTAAATGCTTTGATTTTAGTAATCAAGATATAAATAGTTTATCTTAAAACATATATATAATTATTAAAATGCTACTATTTGTGAGTGACTGATTGTTTAAACAATTTAATATTTTGGATAATGTGATGATTGTTCTAGACATGAGTATCAACATGTAATGGGAAAATGATGATATGATTGCGTGATGTTTCACTAAAGGAGTATCTCAAAACATCTCATAAGCATAGGGCTTGGACTCATTCCAAAAGTGTTCATGTGTGTTCTAGTCGATATGATTTCAAGAACTATCATTGACAAAGGATCATTGTAACATCGCGTATTAAAATTTATAAACAATTAAGTTTAATACGTTGATGTTAATTCCAATAATTACAATAATAATAATAATAATAATAATAATAATAATAATAACAATGATTTATAAAAAAAAAGAAAATTATTTACATTAAGTGCAGGGGGTATTGTTGTAAATTGTGAAACTTAAAATAAAACTTTCAAGCATAAAATAAACTCAAAACCACAGGGACCCAATGTGTAATTTTCTAAAACCCAACCCCACCCCCCTGTTATCCTTCCCCGATCGCACCCACGATTTTCGGCTGCTTTACAGCCACAAATCGCACTAAAACCTTGAAAATAATCGAATTAAATGCGCACTCACGAACGATTAATCATTTATAAACTTCCATAGTGTTCAATTTCATTCGAAACACAACAAAACACCACCATCGATCCCCTCTCTTACCCGCGACCTGCAACTGGGTTGAACACCGACCTTTGAGCTTCTATCTTCGAAACTAACAAGGGATTTGCATCAAGAACACCACACGAAGCTAACCTCAAGGTTAATTCGATTATCATCAACGTTTCCTCATCGATCAAACGAACATTGGTCGCGACTGGTTCTCGTCTGTTCTTAATCTTATTACAAGTCAATTCGGGTAAGATTAATGTATCTACACACTCGATTTGACATGGGGAACAAAAGCCCCATGCCTATTGCAGTGATCATCCGAGTTTTAAGTTTCAATTTGGGTTGGATTGAATCTAGGGTTCTTCAATTTGGGGGGGGGACTCCTTACTGGAGGTTATAAGGTTTAGAAACCAATATAAACCACGGTCGCGACCCATGGTTTACTGGTAACAGCCAAGCATTCTGAACTTGAGGTCCCGGGTTCGAACCCGGGCACCTCCATATATTTGTTTTAAGGGCTTTTAGCCCAAATTAATTTTTCAGAAAATTTTTAATAAATATAAAAATTATTTTTGTAAAGTTTAAATATTTTTCAGACCACCAAGTAATTTTCTGGATTTTTCTATTAATTTTAAAAATTAAATAATTGTTTTAAAAACATTTTAATAAATATTATTCTTGGTTAAATCCTATTAAAAATGGGTTTCAACTAATAAAATAATTTCGGTCCAGCCGTTATTCTTTTAAAATCATGGTTGTCTTAAAATATTTGTTTAAATTTTATATTTAACACTTTTATTATAAATTGTTTCCTTTTTAGATAATTAAATAATTATTGGACTTGAAACAATAAATCTTTATAATAATAATGGACATTATATTAATTAAGGTTTTGTCATAATAATTGTAGAGATTATATAATTTATAATCTCGCAAAGTTATTTACAAATATTATTTTTTATAACAATATACCATAACAAATGGTTTAGATTAATATTATTGATATTAATCTATATATTATTCTAATTATTTGTAAATAATTATAAAGATTTATTTATACATTAAATCATAGCAATATTTATACTTAAAGGCATTTCTAAAATATTTACATATATAATTCTTCTAATGGATTAAGAACGTAAATAATTACTTTGTAAAGTATTATTTATCAAAAACCCCATAATTCCATTGAAACCCTAGTTCTCGTTAGAACTTTGATATTATTATTAACGTAAAATTTGTAAATATATACATGTTTAGGTACCTTGTGAAGGAGTTCATTGGAACATCGATCATTATCCTATTTAATCATCTTATATACATACTTATACGCCATGTGAGTTTCACGGCCCCTTTTTATGCTTATATAATTGTTTCAATCTTTTACAAATATGGGGGAAAAGTATGCTCACCCGTTTTCAATGTTGTACAACATACATACAATTTTCATACTTGGATTAACGTGTTACTGTTTGCAAGCTATATCTTATGCATGAGTTTTCTTTGTGGTTCTTTAATCACAACTATTTAACTCCGGTGTTGGAGCCAACGGACAGATATTGATAGTACTATTGGGTTGACACCCCCACCCTTGATAGATGGTTACTTATGAGTACCATCACGCTGCCAGGAACGGGCCTTGGGTGAATATGTTCCGAAAATTGTTGTGTGGTTCGTCATAGGTTTAGTTGTGATGCTCATGTGATATTACTTGTGATAAACTGTATACACTTATGATCCATAAACTCATGCACAACAACAAATTTTAATTTATGTTTAAACCTGTGAACTCACCAACCATATGTTGACTTTTGAGCATATCTTTTCAGGTGATAATAATCAAAGAGGATAGCTAGAGCCGATACCTTAGCAGAGACCCTCAAGATTTCAGTAGACATGCATTAGTGTTTTGACTATCGTTTGATTTCGCTTATGAACACTATGTTGAACTTTCTGTTTGTTGGATTTCATGTTGGATTTGGTTTTGTTAAATCGATAGACTATGCTAGTCGTGGAACTGACTAACCACGACACAAGTCACCATTGTGTCGGGTGACATCATGACACTTGGATCTTTGCATTTATTTTGTCTCTGTAAACTAACCAGGTGTTATGTCGATCCCGTCCGTTACATCCTCGTGTTTCCGCTATAAGCGGGGGTGTGACAGATTGGTATCAGAGCCTTGGTTATAGAGAATTAGGCAATACACTTGACCTAGACTATAACCTAGGAACCTTCATGTAGAATGCATGCTAGGACTGGCTTGCATTTAATATTACGTGTGTGTTCCTCTATACTTGTTACTTGACTTTATACATGATTCTACGCATATGTGCTTGTTATCTGATCATCCTGAGGAAGACACTATTACACTTAGTCTTTCTCCATGGGATACCATTATACTAGAATCTTACATTGTATGCGCAATACATCATATCATTAGGTCGAGATACCTAAACAGAAGGGAACCTCGGTGATCACGCGTAGCGTCGATCTCGGATACTAATTCCGACCATAACATGGTTATGCCTGAAATCCTGAGAGTATGAAGGATAGGCAACTATCATTAAACATATTGTGCTTATATGCTTGGAGTTTACTTGTTACTATATACTACTATTGGAATACTAATGGCTCATGGACATGAGGACATTACACGAACCAGGCTTGATGAGTGTTAACAATACTATGATATTAACTTGGGGTAAGTGGAGCTAGGGTGACCCTACAAGGTAAATTACCATTACGGGTGCACACGTAATTGCAATTTGCACTGCATGAGAAGCCTGACAAATCTTACCATGAGGTAACAATCAGGAGTATCACAAGTTCTCTCTTCTATACCCTATGGTGTGCTAGGATCATAATTCTAGTAAGACTTCATTAAGGGAAACAAAGCATTACTAACATTTGCTATTACTTAAGTCCTGTCCTACTTAGAGCCTTCAGGGTATTTCCAATCATGACATTGACCTTATCCTTTATGAGACATTCCTCCACTTAGCATTTTAGTAACTAAGGAACTGATTGAATGCTTAGAATGAAAGTGGACTACAGGAAATGTAGAGGAGTGATGATACTCTCTACATATACATTACGTTACTCTTTGAAATGATGCTAAGGAAAATTAGGATTTCGTGTAACTGGTTTAAGCGTCATTCAAGGTATATCGTGGATGTGGTGGGAACGCTGCGGGGAACCCTATATATAAGCATCACCGGTATACTAAGAATGTGCTTAAACTGGGCTACGTGATGATCTTGCTGGACCGAAGCATGGGTTATTGGAACTTGATGAGTGGAATCCACATTTATCATCATGGGTTCAATTCCTTAGACTCTATGTCTAATCTATGAAAATCTCATCAAGGTTTTGATTCTATGAACCAAAGAAATTTGTGTGACACATAGACACCTGTATTCTCGATTTCCTGGCAAAAGGCCTCCAGGCTAAGGCAAGCATATCGTATAAATCTCATTGCGAGACCAGTTATGCTTACCTGAGGATTTTGGGATGAGTGATAAACTATGGTCAATACACAAGTCTCTAAGGCAAATGAGTCAAATTACATGGACGTGTTCCAAAAGGTAATGTGTTACCAAATGAGACCATCCTCTTTGCATCTTGAAAATCCTTGAATCCTTGAACTGGTGTATCACCAAAGTTTAAATATCTTCTCATTCTTAACCTAAATAATGTTCTTGCTAATATTGAACCCATCCTACATTTCAACTCTTACATTTAAACGCTCAACGTGTAACGTGTAACGGTATGGAACTCAGCGTTTCATGTAACTATCTTCATACCTTGACCAACGTGGACATGGATTTTAATATACCCAAAGATATTGGGAATCTAAACCGTGTGGTCTTTAAAAACTTTAAACCCGTTACTTATGGTTCTCAAATCCTCTTAAGGATGTGTCCCATAACTAAGAACATACAATGCTGTAGGTTGAATTCCTACAACTCGGGATACTTTGTCTAGGCAAAGTGTAAATGGTGATTTGATTCGATCATTGAATCCATTTACTTGACTCGAAACCCTTGATATAAGTGATCACTTATATGTACGCGTGTCTTTAATAAGGTTATGGCTGACCTCATATCTTGAGAAGTCCATGTATCCCCTTCGATTGTGAATCGAATGTTCACGTCTCATTGTGATGTCGGATCATTCTTGTCCTTGATTTTGTCTCCCTAACTAAATTATTCAAGATTTGAACACCATCATAACAGATTCTGCTATCTCGAACTTTAATCTTAAGCTTGTAAGCATGATTTTTCCTTGTAACACTGATGTAACTTGAAATTTTCCGAATTTCTAATTGATATTATTTTCCTTTCGTCGTTAAGTCAAACTTCGTACCGCTTGCACCGTGAGAGATGCAAGAGTTTGTAAGTCAACCTATGACTAAGAACACTTGTATCTCCTAAATGAATTTATCTCATCAAAACAGGGGAGATTCCCTTACTTTGATGAATCTCTATTCGTTTCGATAAATGGTTTCCAATTGTTTGTTTTGTGAAATTTCATCCTCTGGATTAGGGTGATTTCCTTATCTTGAGGATTGACTTCAATTATTCTCATTCGAACTTACATTTCACAAATGACATGATCTCACCAAAATAGGATTGAAACCCGTACTTTGGTGACAAATGTTAACCTTTGATTGTTTTCTTGTTATTATGAAATTCAATCATCAAGATAGGCATGAATTCCATACCTTGATGATAATATCATTCTTATGAATTGTATTAGTTCAAATGAGACGACCTCATCAACGTAGGAGTGAATTCTGGATTTTGATGAAGAAGTTCATCTTGTTATATTTTATTTTTGTAAAACTTCATCGTCAAGTTAGGAGTAAAAACCACACCTTGATGACTAATCTCAATTCTTGATCTTCAACTTACCATGGTTGTAATCAAGTGACGAGAAGCATGTAGTAACTTGAAGGGTGAATCAATGTTGGTGATTCAACCTATCAAGCCAAAGCATGATCTCTGAACTTGAAAGGAGACCCGATCGTATTAGGCTGATTTTTATTCTAAGCTTGGAGCACTTAAATTCTTAAATCGATTTCTCTCCCTTTATCCTCATGTTTTGATCTAGCTATATGGAATCATTTATTCCTTATCTATCGACTTTCATTTGAGTTATTATCAAAACTTGATTGCGCGATGGTAGCCTTCCTAAACAATCTTTTGTCAAATAAAGATATTATCAACTTGTGATTATGTCTTTCTAGTCATACGAATGTTCTCGACTATACTTATGGGTTTGATGAATTACGTATGCAATCTACCTTTGGAAATTTGTTATCTTGCAAAACATGTTTACAAATACCTATCTTATTATTTGCGTTATTTCTTGAATCGTTTTTGAATCTTTAACTTTGAAAATCATTGAAATTCTAACTTGGTTTTGAACAACAAGACTCGTTATTATCCGCATTGCGATGTGAATATAATGGTTCATAAACCATCGTAACTTGTAGTCATGGGTTTGGCATAAAAGAAAAGACCTAACTTGGCATGTGTCCAAGTGTCTTACCTTCACATATGACAAAACCGTGTTCCCGTAAAATCTCCTGTTTAATTTTTCATTCACTAAATGCTTCTTATTTTAAAGGTCATGATGACAATTGATGCATTATCTACCGATTGACTAGTCTCATATGGACTCATATGGAATAACGGGTCGAGAAATTGACCTGTATCTGTTTTAAATATTCGTATACCGTGGAATGACGTTAAAACATCGATCGACATTTTGAACGATTGATTCATTTTCTGATTTTAATAAACCATCATCGTGAACTCATTCCAAGATCTTCGCATAGCGTATTATTCTTAGACCGATGGTTGGTCAAAAGAGAAATACATATTCACAAGATATGCGTTAAGGTCGTTTCATATGGTGATGTTTGGGATTCTTAAATTCCGACGGTTAACCTTTCTTATCATTGTTGGTCTTTTATTGATTTCTAGACATCACCTTACCACGAAATTATATCCTGGAAGTTGTGATACCATGGTAACTCTGTAACACCCCGAAATTTCCCGAAACAAGCCATTTAATAATAATGGGCTTTTAAGGGTTAATTTAAGAAATAAAGGGGTAAATTAGTGGGCTATGGATAAAATTAGTCTTAATGGGCTAGACTTGATGGGTTTAAGGGCCCTAATCAGCCCTTAAACATGCATGATCAGATCCATCTCCTCACTTCAACCCTAGCCACCAAAATTTCATAGAGAGAGAAAGTAGAGAGAGAAAGTGGGAAGAACTCAAGATTTGAGCTTGGAAGATTGGAGGATTGAAGAGCTGGGTGTTTGGAGCATCAAAACCCAAGGAAATAGCAACAAAACAAGGTAAGAATCGACCTCTAAGACCTTCTGTAGATCAAACCCGGATTCTAGGGTTTTGGGGTTTTGAAAAGTTCAAAGAAACACATAAAGGTCAAATTTTTACGTATGAAAACGTGTAAAAAGATTAGATTTGGTTTCATAGAAGGTAAACCAAGGATTTGGACGTAAAAAGTTAAGATTTTGGGTTAAAAACGGGCTGGTTCTTAGTTTTTATTCATCCAGCGAAACTGGGCCCCGATCCAGCGAAACTGTGAGTTAATCCAGCGAAACTGTGCACTCATTCAGCGAGACTAGGAGAAAATTCAGCGAAACTACAGTTTCGCTCGGGCGAAACTACAGTTTCGCCGGAAATCTCGCTATGACCCAGACTGACCTATAGATATTGCGAAACTAGGAAATTCCAACGAAAGTTGGGCGTTCAAGGCAACTAATCTGTCTAGCGAAACTAGCAGAAGTGCTGCCCAGCGAAACTGCAGGCGAAACTGTAGTTTCGCTGTAGCGAAACTATGGGCGAAACTATGAAGAAAATGATGTTTTTACATGTTAACTTTCGTGCAGCTAGAGTATTCAGGCTATAGCCTAAGTGACTTAGAATTTAAGCTACTTGGACGAGTTCAGGTGAGTTCTAGATCCCCTATTTTATACATGCTTTGAATGTTTTGGGGCGGTATGCATACTAAGATATATACTTTTTGTAATCAGTTCTTTTAGAGTAAAGTTTTACTTACTATCTTATATGGGAAACAGGATTTTCTAACGAATTGATAACGTGTTTTCCTTATCGAGATATAACCTTGTAGTGATGGATTGCCTTCGAGATGTGTTGTGTTATATTATATATATATATAACTTAAATAAGAAAGTGAAACGTAAAGAAAGGTTATGTGGCCCATAACGTGTACCTGGATAAAGTAAAGTATTGCAAGTAAAGTCCTGCAGGCAAGGGATAAAGTAAAGACTTGCAAGCAATGGCTAAAGGAGGGTTGCATTTGTTGTGCCCTCACTCGGATAAAGTAATGCTCGAACAGGCAGGTCTGTAAGCCCTGAATTAGCATGACAATAATGGCCCGATCGAGTACGACTGTAAGCCCTTAATTGGCGTGTCGTAAAGTCCTAGGCGAGCCTAGGCACCGATAGTGACAGAGAATTGACGGATAAAGAAGAGTAATAAATAACAAGAAATGAAAAGCAATGATAAAGTATCGATAAAGTGATAGCCTGTATGTATTGATGATTGATAGATGATAACTATTTTCAACTGCTAAAGCTAATACCTTTACAAAAAGTTATTTACAAAGAAAACCTAGAATTCACTCAGCGAAGCTGACTTTTGTATGCATTTCAGTTGACAGGTAAGAGTTAGAGCGATGGAATAGAGGCATGGGACTGAAGCTTCTTGGCACTAGAAGACTGGCATCCCGGATGAAGAAAAGCTAAACAAAGAACTCCTAAATAGTTTTGTGGATTAAAGACAATGTTTATATTTTACTTGTAATGAATTGAAATGACAGTATTTTTCCGCTGCAATATATATTTTATACGTATATGAGTAAATGATTGTCTTAAATTTTATGTTTTGATGTGAATGACCAACTGTGAGGCTTCCCTGAGGAAGGTGGGCCTTACAAGTTGGTATCAGAGCCAATGTTTAAGAGATTTGGGAAAACTGTTTTTGTAAAACTAAACTTAAACAGATAATGGGACCAAGTGTCAAGGATGCCAGTCCAAGAAGCTCCATGCCAAGAGGTAACAAAGTATGTTGTAGGTATTATTCCGAGGGATAGTGCCTTCTTATTTAAGTAAGAGCCGAGGTAGAGTATGATAAAGTTATCTGTGACACCTATCTGAATTTATGTGACTTATACGTGCATAGAATAGGTATAGTAGGTTCTAGTGTTAGTGTGGTTCAGGATAGGAAAGTTTATGGCACGAGGAGTTCTGTAAGTAGTTAATCACAACTGGCCACTGTTATTAAAAATTTACAAAACTTCTCGTGAACTGAACTTGTCTTGAAAGACCATATTAACATTCGGAATCTTATAGGAAGTAGGAAGAATGGCACCAAAGAAAGAAGTTCCGACCATGGTCAACCGGAGAAGCACTAGGGTAAGGCCCCCGACTAAGGCAAAGGAAACTGCAAGTGCAACTGTGAAGCCAACGAAAATGTCAACCAGAAAACCGGTCGAGGAGCCGGTTAAAGAGGAGGAGGTTGAGTTAGAAATGGGAGCCGAGGGGCTCACTACTGACCAGGCAAAACTGAAGGAGACAGTGAAGGAAGCTATTGCCCAAGAGGTGCATCAAGTCCTCTCTGGAGTGATGCCCGCTCTGCTCGCAGAATTTGTGGAGCAGGTTAAGGGCGACAGTAAAAAGAGTGCGGCTTCAGAGAAGGTTGATAAGAAGGGAGCGGTCAAGACTGAGGAGATGAGCGACGAGGAAGATCGTCTAGGTAACCATGATGGTCCCGAGGTGGAAGAGAGGGCGAAGGGGTGCAGCTACGGGGATTTTCAGAGGTGTAGGCCCCCAACATTTGATGGTACTGGTAACGCTGCCACTGCCCAGCGTTGGATCAGGGAAATGGAGGCCGTACTGAAGATCAGTGAGTGCCGTGAAAACCAAAAGGTGAAGTTTGCTTCCCATTCCCTTTTGGATCCAGCATTGTGTTGGTGGGATAACATTGTTGAGTCTTACGGAGAGGAGGCCATTGAGAGGATGAAGTGGCCGGAGATGAAGAGGTTGGTGATAGAGGAGTCCTGCCCGGAAAGAGAGCTTGACAAGATTGAGCAAGAGTTCGTGAGTTTGGAGGCTGGAAATATGACTCACCAGGAGTACACTACAAAATTCAGTGAAATGGCACGTCTGGTGCCTGACTTGGTGACTCAGGAATCCAAGAGAATCAAGAGGTACATACAAGGGTTGCCTCTGGACATTCGTAGGGACATGGTCGACCTGGTACTTTTAAATCAGCGGTGCACCTCAGTGGAAGGTTGTACGATCATCGCAGGCTGGTGATAGTGGGTGAGACGAAGAAGGCTTGGAAAAATAATAGGAAGAGATATGGAAGTGGTGGCCACCAACCGGGGAACAAGAAAGCAAGGGTGGATGCAAAACAGATGGTTGTGAAGGGGGTCGAGGAAGTTAAGAACTGTGGGAAGTGTGGGAGGAGGCATCCCGGAGAGTGCCGATTGGGTAGCCATGGGTGCTACCGGTGTGGGAAAACGGGTCACATGGCTAGGGAGTGCCCGGAAGTAAACGAGTGTTTTAACTGCCATGAGTCGGGGCACTACAGCAGGGATTGCAAGAAAGCCAAGCCGGGAAGCTCGGGCATGAGCAGGGGTGATGACAAGGGGGATGATGGAAAGCCCAAGGTCAAGGCAAGGGCTTTCACCATGAATAAGAAGGAAGCAAGGAAGGACCCGGACGTAGTGTCAGGTACGTTCCTTCTCAATGATGTTTGCGCCTCCATATTATTTGATAGTGGTGCCAGTAAGAGTTTCGTATCTGTATCCTTCTGCGCTACACTAGATGTCCAAACTAAGGAAATAGATGATGCCTTCGAAGTAGAAACAGCCGATGGTAAGTCCATTAGAATAGTCAGGATGATAGAGGATTGCCACATTAAACTAGGAGGCCATTACTTTCCCGCACGATTGTTTGTTATGCCCTTAGGAGGTTTCGATGTCGTACTAGGGATGGATTGGCTAGCTGCCCACGATGCTAACATAGTATGCCAATAGAAGATGATCCGATTAACGGCTCCAGATGGTAGTTCGGTTACAATCTACGGTGATAATGATTGTAAGGTTCCAAGGATCATTTCCATGATCAAGGCGGAGAAATGTATGAGGCGAGGGTGCGGAGCTTATCTAGCGTATGTCGAGGATGTTAAAGATAAAGCGAAAGAGTTTCCCGATGTACCAGTGGTGCGGGACTTTCCTGACGTATTCCCGGAGGATCTGCCCGGAGTACCACCAGATAGAGAGATAGAGTTTCAGATTGACTTACTGTCAGGAGCCCAACCCATTGCCAAAGCACCCTACCGCCTAGCTCCGTCCGAGATGAAGGAGCTCATGTCACAACCGCAGGAACTCCTTGACAAGGGATTCATTAGGCCCAGCATTTCTCCATGGGGCGCTCCCGTGCTGTTTGTGAATAAGAAGGATGGCAGCATGAGGATGTGTATAGATTACAGAGAGTTGAATAAGCTGACCGTGAAGAATCGGTACCCTCTACCCGGATAGATGATCTGTTTGATCAGTTGCAAGGGGCAAGTTGGTTCTCCCGAATAGATCTCCGATCCGGATATCACCAACTGAAGGTAAGGGAGCAAGATATCCCAAAGACGGCCTTTTGAACGCGCTACGGCCACTACGAGTTTCTGGTTATGTCTTTCAGGCTAACCAATGCTCCTGCGGCATTCATGGACTTGATGAACCGCGTGTGCCGCCCGATGCTGGACAGATCGGTGATAGTATTTATTGACGATATCCCGATATACTCAAAGAACGAAGGAGATCACGCTTGTCATATCAAGGACGTGTTAGAAACTTTACGAAGGGAGAAACTGTATGCGAAGTTCTCTAAATGTGCCTTCTGGCTACGGGAGGTATAGTTTTTAGGGCACGTTATAAATTCCGAGGGGGTAATGGTTGATCCAGCGAAAGTTGAAGCAGTTACGCAATGGAATTCCCCGAGGACGCCATCCGAAATCCGTAGTTTCTTGGGATTGGCTGGCTATTATAGAAGGTTCATTAAGGATTTCTCAAAGATAGCTTCCCCATTAACAAGGTTAACGAGGAAGAACATGGTATTCGACTGGGGGAAAGAACAGGAAGATGTGTTTCTGGAATTGAAGGATAGACTGACCAAAGCTCCTATACTAACCCTACCGGAGGGAGATGAAGACCTAACGGTATACTCCGATGCTTCTTACTGCGGGTTAGGCTGTGTGTTAATGCAAAGAGGAAAGGTTATAGCATACGCATCCAGACAGCTAAAGGACACGGAGGTTAATTACCCAGTTCATGATTTGGAACTTGCCGCAGTAGTGTTCGCATTGAAGATCTGGAGACACTATTTGTATGGAACCAAATGCGTCATATTTACCGACCATAAAAGTCTGAAATATTTCTTTGAGCAGAAGGACCTAAATATGAGACAGAGGAGGTGGTTGGAGTTGATAAAGGATTACGACTGTGAAATCCATTATCACCCGGGTAAGGCGAACGTGGTAGCCGATGCACTGAGCCGAAGGGAAGGATATGAACCGATCCGGGTGAAGGCGTGCCAACTAGTAGTGACCCCAAATGTTATGAGGATGATAAGCAAAGCTCAAATGGATGCTTTAAAATAGCAGCAAATCAATAAGGAAAGGATGGTGGGAAAAGCGGATGAATTGGTAGAGAACACCTTAGGTGTTAAGACCTTCCATGGCAGGATATGGGTTCCGAAGCATGGTGACTTGCGGGAAAAGATTATGGATGAAGCGCACAAGACCCGCTACTCAATACACCCAGGCGCAAATAAGATGTACCACGATTTGAAGAAAGATTATTGGTGGCCTGGGATGAAGAGAGATGTGGTTGCGTATGTAAATAAATATCTCACGTGCCAACAGGTGAAGGCTGAGCACCAAAGACCTTATGGTTATGTTCAGCCGTTAGAAGTGCCAGAGTGGAAGTGGGAACATGTTACCATGGACTTCATCACCAAACTACCCCGCACGACAAAAGGCCGTGACGCGATATGGGTGGTCGTTGATAGACTGACTAAAAGTGCGCATTTCCTGCCAATCAAGGAAACAATTAGTTCAGAAAAACTTGCTGAACTATTTATCCGAGAAATTGTGGTGCGACATGGTATGCTCGTATAGATTGTTTCAGATAGGGATACGCGGTTCACCTCCAAGTTTTGGAAAAAGTTCAATGAAGAAATGGGTGCGAGGTTGCATGTTAGTACCGCATACCACCCGCAGACCGATGGGCAATCGGAGAGAACGATCCAGACCCTGGAGGATATGCTTCGGGCATGCGTTATCGAATTTGGCGGTAACTGGGATGATCACTTGCCACTAGCAGAGTTCTCCTATAACAACAGCTACCACGCCAGTATTAAGATGCCCCCATATGAGTTATTGTACGGTCGACGGTGCAGAACTCCTATTTGTTGGGGTGATGTCGGTCAGAAGGAACTAGGGAGCTTGGAAGTCGTGGAAGCCACCATGGAAAAGTTGGAGAAAATCAAGGCGTATATGAAGGCTGCCAAGGATAGACAAAAGTCATACGTCGACAGAAGAAGGAGACCAATAGAGTTCAGCGTGGGCGACAGGGTAATGCTGAAAGTGTCACCATGGAAGGGAATCATCCGATTTAGGAAGAGGGGGAAACTGAGTCCCAGGTTCATCGGACCATTCAAGGTACTAGCAGGAGTTGGGGATGTAGCTTACAGGCTAGACCTTCCAGAAGAATTAAGTGGGATTCACCCTACCTTTTATGTGTCGCACTTAAGAAAATGTTTAGCACCAAATAAGGCAGTCGTACCTCTAGAAGACATCGAGGTGGACGAGAAGCTGAACTATGTAGGACAACCAGTGGCTATACTGGATCGGAAGGAGAAACAATTGAGAAATAAAGTAGTCAACCAAGTCAAGGTGCAATGGAAACACCGAAAAGGGTCGGATGCCACCTGGGAATCCGAGGAGGAAATGAGACGCCAATACCCCGATCTGTTTAATGACGAGTCAGGTTTCGAGGACGAAACCTAAATAAGGGGGGAGACTTGTAACACCCCGAAATTTCCCGAAACAAGCCATTTAATAATAATGGGCTTTTAAGGATTAATTTAAGAAATAAAGGGGTAAATTAGTGGGCTATGGATAAAATTAGTCTTAATGAGCTAGACTTGATGGGTTTAAGGGCCCTAATCAGCCCTTAAACATGCATGATCAGATCCATCTCCTCACTTCAACTCTAGCCACCAAAATTTCATAGAGAGAGAAAGTAGAGAGAGAAAGTAGAGAGAGAAAGTGGGAAGAACTCAAGATTTGAGCTTGAAAGATTGAAGGATTGAAGAGCTGGGTGTTTGAAGCATCAAAACCCAAGGAAATAGCAACAAAACAAGGTAAGAATCGACCTCTAAGACCTTCTGTAGATCAAACCCGGATTCTAGGGTTTTGGGGTTTTGAAAAGTTCAAAGAAACACATAAAGGTCAAATTTTTACGTATAAAAACGTGTAAAAAGCTTAGATTTGGTTTCATGGAAGGTAAACCAAGGATTTAGACGTAAAAAGTTAAGATTTTGGGTTAAAAACGGGCTGGTTCTTAGTTTTTATTCATCCAGCAAAACTGGGCCCCGATCCAGCGAAACTGTGAGTTAATCCAACGAAACTGTGCACTCATTCAGCGAGACTAGGAGAAAATTTAGCGAAACTACAGTTTCGCTCGGGCGAAACTACAGTTTCGCCGGAAATCTCGCTATGACCCAGACTGACCTATAGATATTGCGAAACTAGGAAATTCCAACGAAAGTTGGGCGCTCAAGGCAGCGAATCTGTCTAGCGAAACTAGCAGAAGTGCTGCCCAGCGAAACTGCAGACAAAACTGTAGTTTCGCTGTAGCGAAACTATGGGCGAAACTACGAAGAAAATGATGTTTTTGTATGTTAACTTTCGTGCAGCTAGAGTATTCAGGCTATAGCCTAAGTGACTTAGAATTTAAGCTACTTGGACGAGTTCAGGTGAATTCTAGATCCCCTATTTATACATGCTTTAATGTTTTGGGGCGGTATGCATACTAAGATATATACTTTTTGTAATCAGTTCTTTTAGAGTAAAGTTTTACTTACTATCTTATATGGGAAACGGGATTTCTAATGAATTGATAACGTGTTTTCCTTATCGAGATATAACCTTGTAGTGATGGATTGCCTTCGAGATGTGTTGTGTTATATTATATATATATAACTTAAATAAGAAAGTGAAACGTAAAGAAAGGTTATGTGGCCCATAACGTGTACCTGGATAAAGTAAAGTCTTGCAAGTAAAGTCCTGCAGGCAAGGGATAAAGTAAAGACTTGCAAGCAATGGCTAAAGGAGGTTTGCATTTGTTGTGCCCTCACCCGGATAAAGTAATGCTCGAACAGGCAGGTCTGTAAGCCCTGAATTGGCATGACAATAATGGCCCGATCGAGTACGACTGTAAGCCCTTAATTGGTGTGTCGGTAAAGTCCTAGGCGAGCCTAGGCACCGATAGTGACAGAGAATTGACGGATAAAGAAGGGTAATAAATAACGAGAAATGAAAAGCAATGATAAAGTATCGATAAAGTGATAGCCTGTATGTATTGATGATTGATAGATGATAACTATTTTCAACTGCTAAAGCTAATACCTTTACAAAAAGTTATTTACAAAGAAAACCTAGAATTCACTCAGCGAAGCTGACTTTTGTATGCATATCAATTGACAGGTAAGAGTTAGAGCGATGGAATAGAGGCATGGGACTGAAGCTTCTTGGCACTAGAAGACTGGCATCCCGGATGAAGAAAAGCTAAACAAAGAACTCCTAAATAGTTTTGTGGATTAAAGACAATGTTTATATTTTACTTGTAATGAATTGAAATGACAGTATTTTTCTGCTGCAATATATATTTTATACGTATATGAGTAAATGATTGTCTTAAATTTTATATTTTGCTGTGAATGACCAACTGTGAGACTTCCCTGAGGAAGGTGGGCCTTACAAACTCGTCATCATTTCCAATGTTCCCTCTCAAAACGTCTCGTATTTCACTGAAGAGTTCAATTTGGCATGTATTATGTCAAGAGACTTGAAGGATTCCCTAAAGTGAAACATCTCATCTATAATTAAACACCTATCACTGTCCGTTCGTACGCTTATCTTTCATTTAAACCCTCTTGTTCGTTTATAAGTGTACCTTTAGATATTATCTCTGATCGCGATGGTTACTTCATCTCTCGTTTCTGGAAAAGTCTCCAATTAGCTCTCGGAACTCAACTGAATCTTAGCACAACCTAACATCCGCAAACCGACGGTTAGACTGAAAGAACGATACAAACCCTCGAGGATATGCTCCGGGCTTGTGTCATTGATTTCAGTGGATCGTGGGATTCTCATCTTCCGTTGATCGAATTCTCTTACAATAACAGTTACCATACCAGCATCCAGATGGCACCATTTGAGGCCTTGTATGGCCGAAAGTGTCGATCTCCCATCTGTTAGTCTGAAGTTGGTGAATCACAGATTACTGGTCCGGAATTGATACAAGAAACAACCGACAAAATTCATAAGATCCGTGATAACTTGGTCGCTGCTAGAAATCGTCAAAAGCATTATGCTGACAAAGGACAAAGACCTATGGAATACAATGTCGGTCATCTCGTACTTCTTAAGGTATCACCTTGGAAGGGAGTGATTCCCTTTGGAAAGAAAGGGAAGCTGGCACCTCGTTACGTGGGTCCATTCAAAGTGCTCGAGCGAAGTGGGAAAGTAGCCTACAAGCTTGAACTACCCCAAGAACTCAGCAATATGCATCCGACGTTTTATGTTTCAAACCTCAAGAAATGCCTCGCCGATGAAAATCTCCACATTCCACTCGACGAAGTCCAGATTGGCGAATCTATACACTTTATTGAGAAACCTGTGGAAATTATGGATCGAGAAGTCAAAACACTCAAGCATAGCCGGATACCCATTTTCAAAGTCCGTTGGGAATCTAAACGTGGCCCAGAGTTCACTTGGAAACGTGAGGACCAAATGAAATCCAGGTACCCTCATCTTTTCGTTTCAACCTCCTCGTGATTAAAATTTCGGGACGAATTTCCTAAAGCAGGGGAGACTGTAACATCGCGTATTAAAATTTATAAACAATTAAGTTTAATACGTTGATGTTAATTCCAATAATTACAATAATCATAATAATAATAATAATAACAATGATTTATAAAAAAAAAGAAAATTATTACATTAAGTGCAGGGGGTATTGTTGTAAATGTGAAACTTAAAATAAAACTTTCAAGCATAAAATAATACAACTCAAAACCATAGGGACCCAATGTGTAATTTTCTAAAACCCAACCCCACCCCCTGTTTTCCTTCCCCGATCGCACCCACGATTTTCGGCTGCTTTACAGCCACAAATCGCACTAAAACCTTGAAAATAATCGAATTAAATGCGCAATCACGAGCGATTAATCATTTATAAACTTCCATCGTGTTCAATTTCATTCGAAACACAACAAAACACCACCATCGATCCCCTCTCTTACCCGCGACCTGCAACTGGGTCGAACACCGACCTTTGAGCTTCAATCTTTGAAACTAACAAGGGGTTTTGCATCAAGAACACCACACGAAGCTAACCTCAAGGTTAATTCGATTATCATCAACGTTTCCTCATCGATCAAACGAACATTGGTCGCGACTAGTTCTCGTCTGTTCTTAATCTTATTACAAGTAAATTCGGGTAAGATTAATGTATCTACACACTCGATTTGACATGGGGAACAAAAGCCCCATGCCTATTGCAGTGATCATCCGAGTTTTAAGTTTCAATTTGGGTTGGATTGAATCTAGGGTTTTTCAATTTGGGGGGGGGGGGACTCCTTACTGGAGGTTATAAGGTTTAGAAACCTTACTGGTAACAGCCACGCATTCTGAACTTGAGGTCCCGGGTTCGAACCCGGGCACCTCCATATATTTTTTAAGGGCTTTTAGCCCAAATTAATTTTTTAGAAAATTTTTAATAAATATAAAAATTGTTTTTGTAAACTTTAAATATTTTTCAGACCACCAAGTAATTTTCTGGATTTTTCTATTAATTTTAAAAATTAAATAATTGTTTTAAAAACATTCTAATAAATATTATTCTTGGTTAAATCCTATTAAAAATGGGTTTCAACTAATAAAATAATTTTGATCCAGACGTTATTCTTTTAAAATCATGGTTGTCTTAAAATATTTGTTTAAATTTTATATTTAACACTTTTATTATAAATTGTTTCCTTTTTAGATAATTAAATAATTATTGGACTTGAAACAATAAATCTTTATAATAATAATGGACATTATATTAATTAAGGTTTTGTCATAATAATTGTAGAAATTATATAATTTATAATCTCGCAAAGTTATTTACAAATATTATTTCTTATAACAATATACCATAACAAATGGTTTAGATTAATATTATTGATATTAATCTATATATTATTCTAATTATTTATAAATAGTTATAAAGATTTATTTATACATTAAATCATAGCAATAGTTATACTTAAAGGCATTTCTAAAATATTTACATATATAATTCTTCTAATGGATTAAGAACGTAAATAATTACTTTGTAAAGTATTATTTATCAAAAACCCCATAATTCCATTGAAACCCTAGTTCTCGTTAGAACTTTGACATTATTATTAACGTAAAATATATACATGTTTAGGTACCTTGTGAAGGAGTTCATTGGAACATCGATCATTATCCTATTTAATCATCTTATATACATACTTATACGCCATGTGAGTTTCACGGCCCCTTTTTATGCTTATACAATTGTTTCAATCTTTTACAAACATGGGGGAAAAGTATGCTCACCCGTTTTCAATGCTGTACAACATACATACAATTTTCATACTTGGATTAACGTGTTACTGTTTGCAAGCTATATCTTATACATGAGTTTTCTTTGTGGTTCTTTAATCACAACTATTTAACTCCGGTGTTGGAGCTGACGGACAGATATTGATAGTACTATTGGGTTGACACCCCCACCCTTGACAGATGGTTACTTGTGAGTACCATCACACTGCCAGGAACGGGCCTTGGGTGAATATGTTCCGACAATTGTTGTGTGTTTCGTCATAGGTTTAGTTATGATGCTCATGTGATATTACTTGTGATAAACTGTATACACTTATGATCCATAAACTCATGCACAGCAACAAGTTTTCAATTTATGTTTAAACCTGTGAACTCACCAACCATGTGTTGACTTTTGAGCATATCTTTTCAGGTGATAATAATCAAAGAGGATAGCTAGAGTCGATGCCTTAGCAGAGACCCTCAGGATTTCAGTAGACATGCATTAGTGTTTTGACTATCGTTTGATTTTGCTTATGAACACTATGTTGAACTTTCTGTTTGTTGGATTTCATGTTGGATTTGGTTTTGTTAAATCGATAGACTATGCTAGTCGTGGAACTGACTAACCACGACACAAGTCACCATTGTGTCGGGTGATATCATGACACGTGGATCTTTGCATTTATTTTGTCTCTGTAAACTAACCAGGTGTTATGACGATCCCGTCCGTTACATCCTCGTGTTTCCGCTATAAGCGGGGGTGTGACAATCATGTTGCTAGACGGCTACATGACACAAGCAATTGACATGGGACAATGGAATTGGAAATGTCAATTTTCCTAACATTAGAAAATGTTGTCCATATTCCAAACTTCATAGTGCAAGAAAAATTTGAATGACAACAACTAATGTATTATTATTAATAGTCATGCGTGATATATCAGACATAAACATGCACATAAACTGGAGAATTCACTATGTGTGAATTGTAACATATGAAATAATTATATGTTATCATAGTTATTATACGAATCATGCGTGATCGTAATACATGATTATCACTACAGAACATATAGAAGTGTATACCACCTTTAATGTTATTTGAACTATGAAGAGAATGTGAGCCTCATTTTAGGTGAGTAACTGACAGCTCGTGGGCTGTTATCAAAAGTAGTCAGACAATATTGATTCATAGCTAATACAATTATTTATATTGCTAGTTGGTTAATAATCATAAGTTGGTTCCTAGGTGCTAAATAGTAAATGTATTTGTTTCATATGATCTGTTATGACTATATGTTCAGTCTCCAAACACTAAAAATATGTAAATCACGTATGAAAATCTGTGTATATTTCATACTACAGATATCGGTCTATTATAACTATATCTTAACATAACGTTGAATTATTCATTTTGTTGATAAATGAATTTGTCAAAATGACTTAATTTGAGAGTTTTGTTAAAACTTATACAAGTCAGGCGTAGCATCTTATAGATTTAAAAAGTTATGATCCTGAATTGAATAATTATTAAAAAAAATTTCCAACTCATACTCATGGTGGTATTCTCGCATTAGTGGCAGCGGAAAGTGTGGTGGTTGTATGTTCACGGGGTTAACAACGAACATTGGGTAGTGGTGGAGATTGAGAGGCAGTCAGTTGA
This sequence comes from Flaveria linearis, assembly GCA_024085815.1. Classification (NCBI taxonomy): domain Eukaryota; kingdom Viridiplantae; phylum Streptophyta; class Magnoliopsida; order Asterales; family Asteraceae; genus Flaveria; species Flaveria linearis. Next base: position 38,459,978 of record CM044016.1, on the reverse strand, counting down.
TAACAAAGGGTTGGTTGGTTCATGATAGAAGGGTGTGTCAAGACAAAGGGGTGCAAGGGTGGTGGTCAATAGCGTCAAACATGTTGTTGGTAGGTTGTGTCGGTCTTCAATTCGTTGTAAGAAAAGGTGGTGGTTTTCAAGAGTGCTGACCGTCAAGAGCGTTGAAAGAAAGAATTTTCTTCAAATGTGAATGAGTGTCTACTAAAAGTATTTTTATCTAGGCTTTTTTAAGCATTTGCTGATGATGAATTTGTCACTAAAAGTATTTTAATTAGGTCATAACAAGTTCTTGGTGTAAATAACATGCATTGTGTATGCCGAGTAGTGCATGACTAATGGGTCTTTTAATGCGTTGGTGGGTTTATTTTGGTTGAAAAGAGTTATGTGAGATCATAACCTCCCCTATTGTATAAAATTTCATGTGTATGATAACTATTACACTAATCAAACTTAAATAAGACCTATAATGTTTTATTATTATTATTATTAACATTATTATTTATGAATTGCTTTAGTTATAGATAGTCATTAGATCATAACAAGTTATTCTAGTAATATATTTTCAAATCTTACAAATGTATCTAGACCATACATTATCATATTTAGATCTAAAGGTTAACACATTACTATGTGTACTAAATGACAGCTAGTGGTGTTCAAATTCGGATATCCGAATTTCGGATATCCGAACATTTCGGATGGTGAATTTCACTATCCATATCCGAATCCGAAATTTCGGATATCCGAACAAAAAGCTGACATAGATGTTATGGCTTTTTTTGTAAGATGGGTATCATTTTTTTGTAAGTTGGTTCACATCTTAAATCTAGCAATTTATCCATTTTCCATAAAGGAGCCGAATGAAACCAAAGTTTCATGTTCGGTTTTGAATTAGAGACGTTAAAAATGATGAATCGACGTCGACTATAACCCCTAGCCTTCCAAGCTAACGATGCGGGTTCGATTCCCGCTACCCGCTCTATATCCTTATTTATTTAGTCTATTTTATTTCCGAAATTTCAGATTCGGATTCGGATATCCGTTCGGATATCCGAATTAAAAGAAAATTTGTATTATTTAATAAATTTTATAAAAATATAATAATTTTTATTGAAGTTTTATCGGATATTCAAAGTTTTTCATTAAAATGTCCTAAATATCTCAAAATATCCGAAATATTTAATTAATATTTAATATTTTTATAAAAATATTTTGGATATTTCGGATATTTCGGATATCCGAAATATCCGAAAATTCTGAAAATCACTATCCGAATCCGAATCCGAATCCAAAATTTCGGATATCCGAATTTTCGGATATCCGAATTTCGGATATCCGAAGTTCGGATATCCGAATTAGAAGTTCGGATATCCGAATTTTCGGATATCCGAATTTCGGATTTTCGGATATTTCGGATTCGATTTCGTATTCGGATATTTTTAAACCCCTAATGACAGCTCAACATAATGTTATCTTGAAGACATGACTACACAATTGCATGTGTTTTATAGCTTGTGGACCGAGAGACGAACACCCTACTATGAATACTTTCTAGCAAAATTTCTCTTAAAAAAGTTTGTTAAAAAGGCACAAAGCATAATTTGTAGAGTTAGAAAGAAACTTATGCTAATAACGTACACATTATTTGAACACATAGGAAGTTTGGACAACAAGAAAAAGGCTACCACATACAAAGATGAGGATTTCCTGACTAGTTTTGATTAATTTTAATTTTAGCACATTATTTGAACACATCGGTTCACCGGTGATGTTGGTTCGTCAACAATTCTCTCAAGTTCCTAAGTTATGATATCATTCGTTGTTTACTGGCATGTTACCGACGGGTATTTCAATTTTAATTTTCCATTTTTTTATGTTTAGTAGGACTTTTTGCTAATCGGATATCATTCATTGATGATTGTTTGTTAGTGAAACTTGCTTCAAGTAGCGTTTATGTTTTTAAAAAAAAACACGTCTACTTATAATTGAAAATATGATAATTAAAATAAATGAATAAACGAAAAAAAGTGTATGTTTTTTGGTTATGGTCTTTTCACATCATGTCTTCATTGTCGTGCTCCCTAAACCACCAAATAAGTTAACATCACATCTAACTTCCCATTCTTAATTAAATATGATATTTATGACAGCTTCACATTCAAATAATATTTAGAGAAAAATAATAGCAAATATGATCGGGTTTGATTTAGTTATCCGTGAAAACTAAATTACAACTGATTATTTGAATTTCTTTTCAGATTATTATATTAAGTTCCAAAAATACTTTGCTACAAATTTAGTTTTAACCAAACCCAACCTATTATGACATGAAGGAACAAATTTGTTAATTTCTAAGTTACAATGATAAGACGAGTGATGCATTATTTATATATAAAACATAAAAATTAACCCAAGACTTTTCTTACATATAGTATGTTATGTGTAAAAAGTATAACATTGGTTTAGTGGTCGTTGGGTTATCCATACACATATAGTTGTAATCAAACATTTAAAACTTGATTATAAAAGGTTATATCTGAACCATTGCCAATAGTTTTTCAATTGATTTGGTTATTTCAGTTTAGTTTTTCTGTTATTTCAGTTCTTAAGCTTTTATGCTCGCTTAATGTGATCAAGAATCCATATTTGTACAAAAAAGATTTACACACGGCCCTATCTAACATTACGAAAGAAAATGTTAAAGAAGTCGTCTACTTCCGTTCCAACATTTGTCTTTGAAGAGTTGAGAGTTGTTAACTGACTTCAAGTTGCAAGCAATATAACATGCTTTAAGGGTTGGCATATTAAGGTTCACCCGGTGAACCAAGGCATTTGTTTTTTGTGGCTCGACCACTCGTTGCGACTTGTTTAAAGGCTCTCCGGGCAGGGAATCACAAACCATTGTTCGACTTTATTATCTAGATAAACAGTTGGTTGTCCTTTCCTGCGTTTTGTAATCTCTCTTCAAACCATCGATTATCTCATTATAAACATTTTCACTCTGTGACTTGAAACTAAACTTGAAAAGAAAAGAAAATAATAAAATAAAAAAATTCTTATCTACAAATCTATGGACATTCAAATACGCTAGACTAAATTACATGGATGGTCATTGTGTGATGGTAATATTTTAATTTTCATCCAACCATGATATATTACCAATACCACCCATATGTTGAATGTTACATTATTTAAAATGCCACATTTTGTCTGTCAAAATAAAAGTAAATTAAATAATATAATAAAAAAATAACAGTAATTAAACACGTGTGTATAGATATACGTATGTGTGTATATACATATACATGACCTTTTACAGCAAGATGGGAATTGTTTCTTTTTCCCAAGGAAATAGATCTCTGGAGCACTTAACTTTTGTGCTCTTTCACTTCTTTTCAAGTGATAAAAAGGGACTAAAGAGAAGCTTGATTTGCAAATAACAATCACTTAACAACTTGTAAACCTTGTTTAATGGTCACACTATCTTCATCCCCTTTTAGAATTCTAGAAGAATGTGCAATAAGTTACCTCCCATTAGATATCCAAAAATTATATATTCTAATAAAACACACATATCATATTTTCTTGACACCTTGTATGAATCACTTGGTGATTTAGTTTTTATGGGGGTTGTCATGTTATAAATCATGTAAGTAGTGAATTTAACTAAATATCTTACCTGGATAGTCACCAGCTTCTTTTATTTATTTTTGGTTTATTAGATTTTAAAAATCACAACTTTTATTTATTAGTCAGAATTTATCCCAATTCAGTAAATGTTTACAGACTCTCTCAAGCTTAAGCTTATTTTCCTGCAATGATTTTTTACTAATTGAGAGTTAACACCATTAGTTTTTTGATAACGCGAACTACTTATATGGCCAAAACACTAAGTAGAAGGTTGAAATCAACCATCAGGTTCATCAATCTAAAATTTTTGCATCCTGTAACCCGTCAATCTCCACCTCCTAATCTGAACCACTTGATTCGTTGGATGTAGATTTCAGGTGACGATGGAGGCTAGACACCCAAAAAATAACCTGATAGTGGAGGTCATGGGTTGGAGTCTCACTAGGGATCGTTGGAGAAAAATAAGCTTAAAGTTAAAAGCATCTTTAAACATTTTTAAGTTGAAATTAATCCCGACCAGTATATGAAAATTATGATGATTAAAATCTAATAACCTTTTTTTACAAATTGATTATCTTGAATAAAAATACACCACTTTTATCTAGTTACATCAATGGCACGACCAATGAGTCCTAGATCAACTGGTTTAGGAGGATGCACCATATGACTTTCTAAAGTGGAGGTCAAGGATTGGAGTCTCACTAGGTGCAATATGCTCCAAGTGGGCCAAGGGTTTTACCACAGTGAGCCTTTGGGTGATGGGTTTCCCTTGGAATGGTGGGCGAGCCGGGTCACCAGCGCTGTCTGTGTTCACGGGCGTGGGTGGCCTTTCGCCAATGAATTTACCCGGATGACCGGGCTTTAAAATTATTCGTTGGCCGTTCAAAAAAACATCAATAGCACAATTACGACAAGTATGCGTTAGTTACAAAGTGTCATTGTGTTATTGGTTGTCAGTCTAATCAACACAAAAGTAACGATATAAAACTTAAACATTATCCATTTGTCTGGTATCAATCCAGTTTCATTTTATTAAATAATTAATAAAGATCAAATTCATTTATCTTTGAAATATAACAATTTATCTATTTTGGTAATGTATTGTGATTTTCCAAATATTTCTTGGAACATAGTAAGGTTAGTTTGATTGAAAGGCTAAATGGTTGTTGAATGTCTAGTGAAACAAAGGCAAGCAATCTTCATGTGAGACCTTTAAGCATGTGATCAAGCTCCCAAGACCAACCATCAGAGTCAACTACCTCCACAAAAACAGGTTTACTTGGACACATGGATATATTCTAAGTACAAAAGTACAAGTAGATTAAGCATGCCCGCATTAATCACTTGTACTTTGATAATCATGTAAATGAACAATCATTGTACTGCTTATGTACATGGATGCCCATGATCATCAATGTATTCTATTCCATTTGGAAGATGAATCATTTTTCTAACAGAGTAACAGTGCTTTCCACAAGCTAGTATCAAATTGTACCAACCTTTTTACGGCATGCTAACTGAAATCACATGATTATTAATTAAATTCATTTATCTTTAATAGTGTGAAAAACGCTCAAAGTGTTGGATTCTGTATGCCCAAGACACATAGAACATTGATGTGGTTAGTACGTTGTGATCCAAGTCGGGTCATACCCAATAACAAGCTTAGCAAACACCAATTAATATTTAATTGATGATATGATCATGCAATTAAATAAATACACCAATTTAGAAAATGGGTTTTCTAAATAAATTGTATGTGAGAAAGAACAAATTATGAGGATAGTTTGTTCATGGATATTATTTGTTTTGTTGTTTAAATTAGTTAAGCAACATCAAATAATAATAGTGTGTGTGTGCATATTATGTGTAATTAAAAGGTTAATTATATTAAAACATTTTAAATAAAACTTAGAAGGTTTTTAAAGGGATAAAACCCTAATAGGGTTGTTAGTTTTTTCGGCCGCAAGGGCCTTTGCCCTTCTTCTCCCCTTTCTTGTTTTTGAAACAAAAATCCTCTCTAAGAACACACACACATCTGATCTAGACTTCTCTCACATGCAAAATCGATCACCAAGACTAGTGTTCCTCATCTAGAAGACGGATTTCATGGATGAAACAAAGTTCCAGCAGCTTTGTTGTGGTTCACGGTTGGAACTCGTTTCCAACAGCTTTCTTGATGCGATTTGGTGTTCAAATCCTAGCAAATATGGTGTTTTCTTGAAGGCTTGTGGGTATGAACACTTGAGAACATCTATTGTTGATGTTTTGGTCATCCAAGAACAACTTCATCTTCATCATGCATCCACGTTTTTTTTTGACAGCTTCTAAAGGTAGTTCATTGTGCTGTTTTGGTTGTTATGTTTGCTTCATGATAACTAATCTATTCACATATATATGATCCTTTGTCTTTGGGTTTGTTGAAACAATATTATGAACTTTAATTTTCAGATTATAGGATACGAAATTAAGTTCATATTCCGCTGCGTTTTCTTGTTTAAAATGGTTAAACAACATTGTTTAGGTCCAACAAACCCAACACAAAGATGGCTACGGAGGCAGCGACGAATTAGAAACCTATGGACGTGACGTTATGCGGCCAAATCTATGGCTGTTTTTAGCTTATTTGTGCATCTCAATGGATGACAACAGACGGAGTGGGATGACAACAGGCGGAGTGGGATGGTCTCATTTTAATCCCCCCCCCCATTTTTTTCCTTGAATCATTTTTATTTTTTAATAAAACCTAAGCTCTTTTTATTTTATCTAAAACTTATATACTTTGTAAATGTTACATACATACATATAGATACCTATACATACATATGGGAAAGATCAAATAAGTTCATGAGAACTCTGATAATTTTTTGTATGAGTATAAAAAAGAGGACTAATTTATACTTGTGTAAACACGTGCAAAAAAAGTTCCTAGAGTAACCACAAAATTACAAATTATCGTTTATTTTTGTGAGAACTTTTTACATATATTTACATATGTGTAAACATGTGTAAAAAAAGAAAACTATTTTACACATGTACTCATGTGTGAAAAAGTTTTCTGAGTTTCTCACGAAAATTATGAATTCTTAAGATAACCCTCTTACAGTCCACACATACATACACACGCACACGCACGCGCGCACGCGCACACGCACACACATACACATATATATATATCACATACTTTTAAAAAGTCTAGAAACTTTTATAAACTATCTAAAAGTTTATAAAAAGCTATTTAAAATTTTCAAATGGCCAAAATCAATAAATATGCAATATTTAGATGTAATATATTTTATTCGGTTATACAATATTAAAAACTATCAATTTATCATAACAAACTAGAGGGGTGTTTGCTCGATGCGAAGAGAATCAATTGAAAAAAAGTTATTTTTAACAATACCATACCTAAGTTAAAGAGAACAAATTTATTTTTATGATGTATATTTTTTAAAAACAAAATTAATGTATGAAAAAGTTATAAGCATTTAGAAATCGTGAGAAAATTTGATTTAAAAGTTATCAATTGAAATCATAAAATGACATGTATGTAAAAGATAATGAAGATTCTTAACTTTATAGAAGACAATTTTGCCCGTTTAAACTCGTAAAATTTAATGGAAAAAGACTATTCTTTTCTTATATCAAATGCATTATAATATAGTATGGACAAACCAGTAATTACTTGTAACAAATCAAATGTCCCAAATGAGCATCATGTGATAATGTGTATCCTCTCTATTTAAGAGGTTAAGGGTTAAAATGTTAAGGGAGAATTACATATATCTTATTATAAACTTTTAAAATTACACATTCCTCCGGAACACAAGTTTTTGATGTAAATATACAATTTCAAGTATGATTTGGGAAAATATATAATTTTATAAATTTAGTGAATGATATATGAAAATAAATATGAGAAATGATGATAACCTAGAAAATGAGTTGAAGGATAGATAAATTGCATTATAAAATCCTTAAAACATCACACAAACCCTAAAAACATTAAAAAAATTGTTTCGTCAACTTTCACATTGTAAGAACATTCACAGTCCATTCCTTATCTTTATCCATATAATTACACTAAAAATCACTACTTCTTCTCTCTCCTTTCAATTAAATAATATATTTTTATACCTTTTTCATTACCTTTTCTCTCTCCTTCACTCACAATCACTTTCAAAAATATTAAAAAATTTATAAGGATTGTACAGTGATTCTTCAAATATACCAATCCACAATAACATTTTCTCTCTCCTTCACTCACAACCACTCAAAATCATTCCATATAATATACCAAACACACTCACATGATTATAGGGCACGGGTTGTGAATGCTCTAAGACACTCATCTTCTAATTTTTCATTAATAAAAAAACCCAAAAACATCAAAACCAACACCAGACACCACCACTCTTATTAAAACCCAACCAATGGCCCTATCCCCCACCCTGGTTCCTACTTTCTTCATTTTTGGGCGTTCATATGTATGAACAAGCCCTCCGGAAACAAACCCACCCAATGACTAGAAATGCCAAAAATGACTTATTTTAGGTTTTAAGGGGCTAAAAGTTTTTCTATGGGTGATGGTATTAGGTGAAAACAGTGGCGGAACTTGAACATCCCCGTAGGGGGCGGGACGAAATTAATTTTTTTTAGGGGGGGCGAACTCGATATTTGTATAAAAATTTACACTACCGTACCCAAAATTTACACTAACGGACTACAATTTAACACTACCGACGAAAAAAGGAGGGGGGGCGGCGGCCCCCCCGGCCCCAACAATCCTCCGCCCCTGGGTGAAAAGTCATTATCTCAAGTGATTAGGCACGTGTTTAGTTAAAAATATCCCTACACTACACATGTTATTATTTTTAGAATATTGAATTAAATCTAAAGATAGGTGACTAATGAGTATTCATAATGAATACAATATTATTTATTGTTTTATAAAAATTTATATAAATATTTTTAAGAACAAATTTCATACATCTTCTAATCTTATTTCTAAATCTATATTTTTATTAAATATAAGACTTGAACCACAACTATTTAAGAAAGAATATCTTTTGTTAATATCTTAGTGCCACGCTGCCACCCGTGAAATAAGCATGGATAACTTACACTTTCAATTAGTGAAGCATGAGAAACTATAACTAAAGTAGAGTACAACGGTATTGTTTTTATACAAATAAATGACAATAATGTATTAAACAACTAACTTTTCTAGACAGAGAATTCAATCTTTTTACAAGACCAAAAAAATAAATGGCAGGCTACATCATTTTTAGCAACTAGCAAGTAAGGCAACTTGTAAAATGATATAAGAGAAAAGAATTACTTTATACACCAGAAAAAAAATTACTTATTCTATAATATAGAGTTGATTAAAGAATTGCCTAACTTGTTTCAATGTTTTGGAATAACTAAAATGAGCTAGAAATGACTCTAACTAAAAATCAACATGCATTTCGATCCGTTTGGAATAACAAATATACAAAATACGAATCAAAATGACATTACGAACTAGCTCCTGTTCCAAATTCCTTCACTTGGAGCCTTAATATTGATAGCTCACTCTAGACTTTGTGATTTTGATCGAAAAGACATAATAAATTTAACGTTTATCCAGCCATTTTATTTAAATTATAAGATTTGATAATATAACATCTTTCAAATTTAAAATATTCCCATAACAAACCATTTGATGTGATAGATTACTCATTGAAAAACATATCAATTTTCTTATCAAGAATGCATTATTATTTTTATGCTTCAATACCTCCCCAATGGAATGCACTAAAAAGGACCATATAATCTGTAAATTGACAATATCACAATACAAAATGTACATGCACTTTAGTATAATTTAGCCTCCTCAACTGACACACTCCACATGACTTCAGACCCCATCCACATTACTTTGTCCACATGGCTGTCCAAATCTGACCAATCCAAACTCTCAGAAACCATATAAATTTATATAATATAATATAATAAAATATGCCATCAAATTTCCATCTTAAAATGGAAATTTGCCTCAATTTCATCCCACAAATATAATAATCCAACAATACTTCCATATATTGCCTCAAAATCCCCTTCAATATATACCTCTAGCACCCTCTTTTGAAGACCAAAATTAACCAAATTCCAAATCTTACTTTTTCTATCTTTCTTTCTTCTACCATACCCGAAACCCGACCCAGTCCACCCGGCTGGTCTTGGTTCAGCAAGGACTCGAACCCATGCTCACATGGTCAAAAAGAGTAACATCATATCGCCAATTTTGTTATCTTTTTTTCCTTTGAAGTTTCTTATAAAAAAGTGTGTAGCTCTGCACATTCTTTGTGCAGCTTTGCAGAAACAACTACAAGTGTATCTACAGTTGAACAAGAAAGAATCTTTTTTTTTTTTTTTTTGTTTTGGTGCTTATTTTTTAAAGAAGGTTTATAAGGTTTTTATTGTGAAAAAGGGGAGAGTGGTGGTAGAGTAAATGGGTACTAAGGTTGTGTGCACAGTTAGGGAAGAAAAACTGCAGAAGCAGTCAGGATGCATGAATGGGATTTTTCATCTCCTTGACCGCGGTTACATTCTCGGTCTGCACCGCCATTCGCGGAACCAGAACAGGTTAACTCAAGGTACAAATATAAGCATATAAACTGAACCAATATGTTCTTATTGTTTGTGCTAGTTATCAACTGTTGTGATTTTCACTTACTCTTCGTGTCACAAGTTATGATCACCATATTAATTGTTAATACTACCGTTACTATTACCATTATTTGTCACTGTTACTACTACCGTTACTATTACCATTATTTGTCAGTAATTGAAAAAAATATTAAAAGTGCTCATGTTGAGTAAACCAATATTTGGCCATTATACTATACTAAATTGGATATATTATATACATCGAGAGCCGTTTAAGTACTTAATTGGTAAAATTAAGTAGAGAGTTAAAGAGAACCACATATTGGCCAATATATGTACCTAAGTACTTTAATTATGGTTAGAGGAGGAAAAAAAAATCTAAAGATGTGATTTTGGGTTATAATGGGTGTTTTAAAAATAAAGATGGGTTAGAATGGATTAAATAAAAAACACAAGGCGGTCAAGATGGGTTAAAAACCTTTTTGGAAAAAAAGAAACATAGGTCAAGATGGGTTTTTAAAATTAGATCTACAAGTCTAAGTCAACGTTTCTTTCACTCAAATTGATCACCTCCGTGGCACAAGACACCACCGCACCACCACCACCACCACCGCATCACCACCGGTCCATCATACCACCACCGCATCACCACCGGTCCACCACACCGCCAACACACATACAACCACCCACCTCTGTCGAGTTTCATCGCGCATCACCACCGGTCCGCCGCGTCGCCCCGGGTCCGCCGCGCCCCAGGACCGCCGCGTCGCCCCGGGTCCGCCGCGTCGCCCCGGGTCCGCCGCGTCGCCCCGGGTCCGCCGCGTCGCCCCGGGTCCGCCGCGTCGCCCCGGGTCCGTATATGTATCTATCTATATGTGTTGTTGGATTGTAGATGCGTCTATCTATTATAGATGAAGTCTTATATGTATCTATTTGAGCTCGTATATGCATCTATCTATATGTGTTGTTGATTGTAGAAAACTAGTAAAATAATGTTGACTTTTTTAAAAATGACCCATCCTGATCCGAACCCATCCTGATCCAAACCCATATTGACCCAAACCCATCCTGACCTTTTTTTTCTAAATGACCCATCCTAACCCAAACTCATCCTGATCCAAATCCATCCTAACTTAACAACCAACCCAATCCAACCCACTCTAATTATGGTATATAAAGCTGTTATGTAACTGCATAAATGTCTTGTCTTATGTGTCCACTTAATCTAGTCAGCACTACGTACCTACAAGTGCTTATGCGGTTTTCATAATTTTTTACTTAAAATTGGTTTAAATTGAATGTGCTAATACGCACATATATATACATGGGCGCACATTTGAAATCGCCAAAAGTGGTTCTCATTATGTGTATAGATTTGCTAGAAAGTGTGACCAAGGGATGATTACAGACCATGAAGTACAATTGTCAAATAAATAACTTTTGCATATAATGACCAAAATTGCTTCACTCTAGCAGCAAAGGGTCAAATGTTTAAGTTATCATATGCATATAACAATACAGTTTATATAATTAATGAAACATACTTATAATTATGAATTGATGTTTAGGTGAAGGTGAAAATAGTGAAAAGGAGTTGAAGAAATCATCAGAAAAAGCTAAGGTAAAGACCAAGAATGAAACCATTAGCTTTTGCCACATATAACAGCATAATTATAAATTTTTGACTGATATTTGAAACTGCAGGAGAAAAACCAAAAGAAGATGATGATGATAGAAAAGAATCGAGCCTCCGTTGAATCATCAAGAAACTCGTCTTCTTCTTCTTGCTCATCTACCACTTTCTCATCTTTTAATTGTAGTAAAAGGGTCCAAACCGAATGGCAACTTTCATCTGAACCCACGTCCCCAAACTTGCAGAAACAACAGCCAGAATGGTGTCATCTGCCAGCCGATATCAGAGATGTGGTTAAGGACTCAATGACTAGAGTGATCCGTGTGACAAAAGATGAACGAGCCGGCCCTGTCATGAAGCACATTGATTCTCCAAGGCCTTTCGTACAACAAAGTTCCATTCAATATGATAGAAAAGATCAGAACCTTGCAAAGATTCAAAAGATTTCATCAGCAGTTAAAAAAGTCGAGGGGACATCGCGATATTCTTGTGATGAAAGGGAATCACAATATTCATTGAAGTCAAGTTTCAAAGTCAAAGAGCTTCCAAGGCTGTCATTAGATAGTAAGCAAAACTCAAAAGAGAGTTACATGAACGAGTCTAGAAGCGAGCCAGGAAGCAATAAGAAACCATCGTCTGGTATTGTAGCTCGGTTAATGGGTCTAGATACTCTAACAGACTCCATGTGTGAAGTTGAGACCTTGAAGATTAAACCGACTTTTGGTCACCAATTGGGTTCAAGTTCTCCAAGGGTGCACTCGAAGACTAGACCAGCCTTGCTGCAGGAGGAAAGTAGCGACCGCGGTTCCAAAAAGCCTTATGTTTATGGTGAGATGGAGAAAAGATTGAGTGCACTTGAGTTTAAAACATCAGGGAATGATCTCAGAGCACTTAAGCAGATAGTTGAGGCAATGCAAATGACAAAAACAGTTCTTGAGAACAGAGAACAGTGTCTTCATAGCCAGAAAAACGACCAGCCAGGTTCGCCCACGGTCAAGGGTACTAGATCACCAAAGAAACGTGAACTCGTGAACCGGCCCGTTAAACCAGCTAAGGTGGCTGCAGAGCCTATGATGGCCACAGGTCTTCATGGCGCTAACAGCAAGTCTAGAAAGCAGGTAAAAGATCCAACTCCAAGAAATATTAAGGCAGCTGGTAGGACATCAAGATCACTAGAGGACCTGACAGGAGAGAGGCCCGTCTCAAGCCCAAGACTGCAAAGGTCAAAGAATGGCATTGACAAGCATAGTGTTAATGGGCCGTCATCTGGTTCGAGCAGAATCAAAACACAATCCAAATTGAAGACAAGACCCCTGAAAATCAAGCCCATGAATCCAATGCAAAACAATGACCTATCATGTATGTACATAAATGAAACAAGAACCATAGGCCGAGATGACGATGCAGTTAATTCACACAAATCAGAAAGTAAACAGGACGTCGCGCGTGTAAGTGAGGTTGGTTCAGTTAATTTGTCTAAAAGACACATTTATACATACATGTTTTTGTTACAAATGCAGTTATCTTAACATATGTCAGCTTTGCCTTTGCAGAATAACTTTAGAGAAAGATTGATAGAAGATAAGCCAATGGTTGAACTTGCAAAGCTTACCATGGAACAAACGAGCCCCATCTCAGTTCTTGACACCTTTTATGTGGAAGACATACTGTCTCCAGTAAAGAACAAACCAGATGCATTTAATGGTACATTTCTTGTCTGTGATGGACCTCTGCCCTATTAATATACAGTACTACAAAATCTGTTAAGGATTCATAGTCATAACAGTACACCATGACCAAAAAGGGAAATTTGACAATAGCCATATAGCCATATGAAACATAAACTATTTTTCAGTCACATTAACAAACTAACAATATGTGTACCTCTTTCCAGATTGTGACAACTTATGCATTTATGAAACCGAATGGAATCAAGTGGGGATCTATAACTTTCCAAGCAGCACAGATGCTGGTCGGTTTTATCAAGTTGACCTATTGAACTCCAGTGATGGTGAGAGCGCAAAATCTCAATACAAAAGCACAAATGGGGACCATAAATACATCAGAGAGATACTTTTAGCATCGGGTTTTCTAAGCGATCCAGATTCTGCCATCAGGATAGCCCAGCTTCATTCAACTGGCAGTTTGATAAAGCCTGAGTTGTTCCATATTCTGGAGAAAACTAATGACGAATGCCACGAAAAGAACCGAAGTTATAAATCCAATGAGAAAGTCAGAAGAAAATTGATATTTGATTCTGTGAATGATATTCTTTTCCACAAGTTAGTCATGTCAGGCTTTTGTGGAAAAAGATGTGGGAGATTTGTGGATGCAGAAAGGCTACTGATCGAGTTGTCGTTAGAAATAGATAGTCTCCAAAGTAGCTTTGAGAGATGCATATATGATGAGGATGATGAAGTAAAGATCCTTGTAAGTGCAGATTTGAATAAGAAGTCACAAGATTGGGACACGTATTGTTACGAGGTTCCTGGTCTTGTTCTAGACATAGAGCGCCTTATTTTCAAAGACATGATTGATGAGATTGTGAATGATGATGATGCAGTGCATGTGCAAGATCGACAGAGCAGACATAATAGGTGGTTGTTTTCCATGTAAAAGCAACAATGAGTAGTGAAAGTATGTATTTGAATGCATATGAGCTATAGTATTAAGTTAACCACTTTTGTGTATATGTTCAAGGCAATGTTCATGAATGTTACTTGTTCCTATTTAGTCTTGATGGTGGGGATACACCAGCACACTCACCCGCGTGGCCTTATCATTCGTGAGGAAGATTACTCTCACATAAGACGCGACACACATATTTTTTAAGACACGATAACGTTTTAGTTTAGAATAATATGACCCAGATTTTTCTATATTTAGTTACTCAAAAGCATGATTTTTACTTTAGAAATATCAAACACATACACTTTCAAAAACCATATGCAATCAACTATTGTAGTATCATACTAGAACATAATCAAATTTTGACATTTCATACTAATAACCGACTTTAGCAAATGAGTATTCATTCATCTGTCCCGAGACTCGATCTTGGTCAATCTTCCACTTATGGTGTTTTACTTGAAAGTATATGCGATTCAACTAATTAGTGAAACTAAGCTAGATTTCATGTTAATAATCATGGTACACCCCTTTGGCGTATGACACGCCACATATAGCAGAATTGGGTATTTCCCTCCTTTCAAACACCATTGCAGTACAACGCAACTTATGATGTTACATTTGGGTTCTTAAACAGCATGATTATTAAGTTTAAAACTAGATCATCTTAACCATCAATTTGGGTTAAAATTCAACTATGTGACTCCATTTTACAACTAGTAATTTTACATATTATGGTGGTTGAACCCATGAGGTAGTTTAGAGTAGAGTTTCAGCCTGATTCATTCACCTAGGGAAAATGGTGAGAGACGCAATCACCGTGGTGTAGACATTGGATTGCTACAATAATAAACATGATTAAAATCTCAATCAGTCTTCATGAGTTTGACCCGTTTCAACTTACTATCCACCTAAATCTTTTCACTCTGCATTCTTTTGAAAAAAAACACCTACGTTACGATGCATGCACGTACAAAAGATTGTTGACTACAAATAAATTTCGAATGCTAGGTACCTGATGTATTACAAGTTTCTTGATTGTTTTACCAGACCCATGCCCAACAGATGCAACAAATCAACATTGACCCTCTTATTCAACCAACAGCAACTCTTTGGCATAATTGACCATTGCATAATGGCTGATCCACAAGCAAGGTAAGTTGGTCCATGTGAGCAGCTTGGATGCACCTTTTAGCTGCAAGGGGTTGTGATTTGATCAAATTTTGAATTTACAGATTCAAAATGAGAAACCGTAATCTCATTTAATCCAATCAGGATGCCTTTATCAAATGGTAGAACCCTCTTGTTCTTAAGAAATACCTAATACAGGAGAATAGAAAAGAAACCAAAATTTCTTATTGATCTCTTGTTTCCTTGGGATTGTAGTAGAGACACAGAGCTGTGCTCTGAATAGGAAAAGAGTGGACCTATAGCGTCTCAAATGAATTGGCTTATGCAGAAAAAGAATTGTTCTTTGGAAGATCAAAATGTTTATCTGATTACCCATGTTGTCACTGCAATACTGCATACCCCTGTTGAGATCAACTTAGACAAAGCAGAAACCTTTTGCAATGTCACATTAGCAGATATGTGGATACTCTCCAAGAGCCAAATGATTTTTTTTTCACACACAAACCGAAATCATAATATAAGGTCTTCCAGCAGGAGGTAAAGTATTCAGAGATTTCATTGTAACCAGACAATAGGCCTCAGGAGGTATAAGGTTATAGGAAAATAAAGTACAGTGGTCAAATAAATAACTTCTACACTGCAAGTGGCCAAAATTATGTTACTCTGATGGCAAAGGCGGCCAACTTTAGAAAATATATGCCTGTAACAATGTAGTCTATATAATGACACACTACAGATATATAAATCTTTACCTGAGTTTTGAATAATACACCCCCCAAAGACTGATAACAGAAAAAATATTGCAAGACTATATGATGAGTTGCAAAGTTTGTTTTTTATCAAGTATTTGGTGACACAGACTCCTGAACCCATTGAATCTACTTCAATAATAACTCTCATGCAACTTGGGTTTATTTGTTCAAATCAAGCAGTATTCTCTTTATCGTAATCTTTCTGCTACAATCGGAACTCAGCTTGAGTTATTTATCAAAACTACATGAAGACACAAAAGAGTGTTTTCTAAATGATCTTAACACATGTATGAGAAATATAAATACCATGCATGAGTCATAATGTGTTTAAACAAAAGAGCATGATGGAATTCATGAACACAAAAAATAATCATTTTGGAAGTGGGCCATGTGCCTCACACAATGCTGATTTATAAGTTCAGTTCTAGGGTATGCAATCTAACTGATCAATTACCTTCTGCCATCTAATGTCTTTAGGCGGAGAAAACCAATTCTGTGTTCTTCCCTTTGTTTATGACATCACCCATGTGCATATCGTGTTTATGATCTCCCTCAAAAAGGATCCAACTTGAACCTAGATCCATTAAAGGGTTGTTCATTGGTTATTCCTATAGCCAAAAAGGGTATATATGATGCAGTTTAAATGTGTATTATTTGGCTACACTCATTCTCATAAACACATGATATAGTCCTCTTAAAAGGTATTTTGCTAATGTCGCATTAACGAATCTAGGTGGTACACCTGTGCAACCTTACGAAAGCTTCTACATTCTGAAGATAGTCCAATTAAGTATTCCGAAAGTGGTTCCCACATCTTTTAAAGAGGTCACAAAATCCAATAAACAAAATCAAACAATTAGCAATGGCAGTCAAGATTTTGTGAAATCAGTTTAAAAAGGGTTTTACAAAATCAGTTAAAAAGGGTAAAGGCTACATTGTTATAAACACTAACATCCATGCATGTTAATATTTTGTAATTTTTGTTAATACATAATGTGATGTACCAATAATCTTGGCAACATATGTGTAACTATGAAGTAGCACAACACAAGTAAATAAACAAACTAGAACAATAACGTGTTCAGAGCAAAGAATTTCAATTGAAAAGAATTATCATTGACTAAAAGCTCATTATGGAAACTACAAACATACCTTACGAAAACATGTTAACGCGAAAACATTCCCTTCTAGACGACATGTATCCCTCACTTTGACTACTCCAGAACTAGCACCCAATGCTAGGATTCCAAACTAGTATACAAACTCTAATCTAGTTTTCCTAATTTACAACTGAATCTTTTTCGGTATGTTCTTCAATATCCATTGGCACCTTTGGAGGTTTCTCTATTCTCTTTTCTTCTTCATCCCTCACCTCATCATTTGTAAACCAAGCTGCAAGTTTTTCTTTTCCTTTGTCATTGGGCCGAATTGCAGTACTCAATGACGTTTTGCCGATGTGAAGTTTCATTTGCACCCGAGGTCTGTTATTCAAAACAACCATTCCACTACCTTGCTCGGTACCAAAACCAAGGCTCTTAACCGCTTGGTCCGTTGGAGCCGATTGATCCAACTCAGAAACATGATTGCCATGATTTTGCACTACGTCTTCTTCCTTAAGTTTAGCAGGAACTGAAACTGAAGAAATCTCCTTTTCCCCAGGCTTTAGAGGAGCAGCAAGAAAAGGATTCAACGCTTGTTCCCTTCTTGCATTATCCCCATGTTCACCAACCACAGGAAATACAGACTCGTTAGATGCCCTAAACTGTTCCAATTTCAACAATGGTGGATCTAAAACCTTCTGTTCTTGCTCAATTCTATCAGGCATCATTTGAGTTTCTTCTGTAACAGCTGAAGGTATGCTAGTATTAGTCTTGGTATCAAGAAACATGGGAAGCCAAGGTGGGATGTCATCCATTGGTGGCATTTCTCCAGCTTGCAAAAAACTTGGCGTTGACTTCCGCTCTTTAACTACTGGAAACGAAGGAATCGAGTAAGCAAACCCTATTTCTTCAGACAGATTAACATACTGCGAAAGATCTTTTACAATCCCTGACCCCAACAAACAGTTATCTCTATCAGATCCTCCTACAAACCCCTGTGACAGATTCAAATCTTCCAGCCCTTGAACTACATCGAACGCGTTACACTCGGTCCTACCAGCTAAATTAGCATAAAAACTCGAAATCTTCCCTATCTCACGAATATACTTGCAGGCAACATCAGAGAATGTATCAAGTGCAGACTGCTGAAACCCTTGAAACCCAACACTCTCACACACTTGCGCGACCGCAACCCTCGCAATTGCCTGTGCGAACTCATCATTCTTACTATTCTTCCTCCTCTTCTTCACACAAGATTCAACACCTTTTGAACAACCCTCTCCACCACCACCATCGCTCATATTAGCAACTTCATATCACTTCATTCCCACATCTTCATCATACCCAAAAACACAAAACAAAATCTCAAATCTTCGAACCCAAAAAACAAAACCCTAATTCTTGAAACCCTTCATACAACCAATCCACTCAACCTCAACAAAATTAAACACTATCCCAGAAATAAAAACACACCCTTTAACCTTTCAACGTAAATCTGCTCAAATTAAAATCTGGAAGATCGAAAGAAATGAACTTACAGGTGGTACACGCATCGGGGGTGAGTAATTCGATGAATTCAAGAACAAGAATTGAAAAACTTCAAGAAATTAGCGTCTGAAAGATCGAGAGCTGATGTTTGAATTTGAAGAGGGGGGAATTGATCGAACGTCAAAAGGGTTTTGAATAAACCTTCGAGCCCGACCCGGATCCGAAGAAGGTGACCCGAGTTGTAGAGAGAGAGTGGTGTAGTGAGGTTGAAAGAGAGGGTCGTATTTGGTTTTATAGGAAGTGAAAGGGGGTGGGGTTGATGTAGAAATATTTAATTACATAAACAGTCCCTGTAGTTGTTATAAAGTATGAAATCTTTCACACCTTTTAGTCTCGAGTTTAATTATTTATTTATTTTTTGTTAATTTAGAGTAATCCTGGTTTGTTAAATTAAAAGTTTTAAAGGAGAAAGATTTTTAAGTAAAATAATGAGAGTTTTAGATGAATATAATATGCATCTCACGTTTCGAGAATAGTCGAGACATTGAGGAATATTCAAAAAAAACATTTCGGGAATCAGTTTGATTCTATTTCTGTTCCTTCCGTTTAAAGAAAGAAAAGATCCTAAAGAATTAATTTTTTTTATAGTTGTTGAATCTCTTTTGATTGAGGAATGTGTGATTTCGAATCCACCACCATATGAACTATGTATCAATCTTTTTTTATAGTTGTTGAATCTCTTTTGATTGAACAATGTGTGATTTCGAATCCACCATATTGAACGATGTATCTTGGCCTTATTAATATTTCCTTGGTTGGAGTTTGTTTGGGATGATTAAACCAAAAACCAAAGGAGTTACACATATAGTTTTTGAAGCTAAAAAGTGTATACCGAACAAGTCAAAACATACCATTGGTCTAAACATGAACCGGATTTCGCTTTTGGTGTATCATGGTCTTCAAAAGACAACTTTAATCGTGTAACATTTATATTGATTTTTATGAATGTGTTAAAATATTTTGAATCATCTTGAGTAATAACATCAAAGTCATTTGTTTAGCTCATCGATCTAAAGAGAAGATAATGAATAATTTAAGATGAAAAGAAGAAACGAGAAAAGAAAAAATAAATATAAGTTTGTATAGTGACATGAAAAGAAAAAATGAGAAGAGAGAAAATAAAGATAAGTTTATATAGTGAGAATATTAAGAACAAAGTAAATGACTGCACCCAAAGGTTACATGGTTGTTAATTAAGGAATGTTTTAATAAATTATAAGAGTATAGCAGTAGAGAATTTTAGTTTCCCCTAAGACATAGAAAACAACATCATCACCGGTAAAGATGATAGTAATAAGGGTGTGCGGTTTGGTTCGAATTTAGCATAAATCTAAACCAAAAACCAATATTTCGATTTCTACGTTTTTCAAAACTGTTCGGTTTTGTTTTTTTTTTCGGTTTTACCATTTGGGCTTCAAGTTTTTAAATAAAATTTTGGTCCAAATTTAATAAATATAAACTAATATATTTAGACTTACGTATTCTTCTAAATTACTTGTCATTAAAATGAATTACAATTCATAAAATGCAATAACAAAAAAATCAATAAAACATTTTAATCTACTGATTCAAACAAAAAAGTTTAAAGTTTATTCTTCAAATCTAAATATTCAAAACAAAAATTAGATAATATGAGTTAAATAAGTAAATAATAGGCTAAACACGTTTATAAGTTTATGAATGCACCTCTAAATTTAAAAGTTCGATTTGTATGGTTTCAGTTCGTTTTTTTCCGGTTTTTATTACAACCAAAACCGAAACCAAATCGAAAAAATTGGGTTTTAAAACCATCAAACCAAACCCGTTGGTTTTTTATTGGTTTCATTTTTTCGGCTCGGTTTCGTTGATTATTTTGGTTATCGTTCGATTATAATGATTTCTTGCACAACCTAGATACTAATAAAGTGTTCTGACGTACAAAACCACATAGTTAGCGCAGTGTAGGGGTGAGCATAAACTCGGGAATCCCGAATAAAACCGATTCATGTACCTAGTGATACCCGACACCCGATCCCGGTTTATATTATATAGTAGGTTATCGGTTATCATTTAAAAGGATTTTCGGTTTCGGGATCGGGATCGGACTTTGGTGTAGGGTACCCGATCAATCAAGGCCCAACCGATTTTTAAAAAGTTCTTTTTTAAAAACCTAAAAAAATCAGGGGCCCTTTAAAAAATCACAGCCCCATATTAATTGATCGATTGAATGTTTCAAGTTTCAAAGGAAAATTGTTCCATTTCATCTTCAATCTTCGATATCTACGGTTGAGCAACATCGATTCACAAGTAAGTTGGATCCATCAATCTTTTCTCTAATCCTTCCCTGATATTATTCTTCAAAAGTTAGTTTTTTTTTCACTTTAATTATCAATAGTAAAACCATATTATAACAAGATTATGGTTCATCATATCTTCATAGATTGATTATGAATTTATGATGTGGAAGAACTTACATATATTAATAGTAATGGTCAAAGATTAACGAGAGATCGTAACCACTGGACCATAGGGCCTATGGCCACCTTGATTCATACTACTACTTTCACCATTATATTAAAAGTATAGATAGATAGCTAGATTAATGAAACATTGTGCATCATAAGGTGAATTTTGATATTGATGTGTGCGAATTTTGTTATTTGTTTGTTATAAAAAGTTCAAACATAAAGGTTAGAAAAACTAATACTAAATGGTCATCTTTGGAAAATGGGATCTAAACACAATCGATATGGGAATAAATTAGAAATTAGATCACATGGTCATTGGTAGAGAAAATCAAATATAACATATCTAAAGATCGATCTACAGTTTGGGATGATTTTGAAAAATTTACAGCCGAGGACGGGAATAAAAAGGCAAAATGTAAGCATTGCTCAAATGTATTAGTTGCGGACCCATATACAAACGGACATTGTTGGTCTTATTTGTTTTTGTTTTCATTATTAATATTGTTGCTTTTAACTTTTATTTGCTTGGATCATGTTGGAATGTTTGGTTTAACATTTTTATGAGATTATAGAGTGTTGCTTTGAATTGTTATGTGGTTGGTTTTTCATGGGTTGTTAGTTTTATATTTTTTTCTCATATTTTTGCTTTGAATTTCTCTTTATTTTGATAATATAACCTAACAATTTTCAGACGGCATTTCATCAAAAAACGTGTGTGCATTTAATACAAAGATATCACACCCTTAAAAGTCGGTCTTCATTACCCGATAGGTACGGGGTAATCAGGTCGGGCGGGTATTCCCGATCTTGCAAATATAACCTACCTTGCAAATATAACCTACATTACCCGATACCCGATCTTGCAAATACCCGAGTACCGATTTATATCCAATAGGTACGGTATCGGTCTTCATTTTTCCCTCTTTTCAGGAATCGGGTCGGGTCGGGTATTCCTGAACCACGCTGGTTACCCGATTTGCTCACCCCTAACGCAATGTACACACCTTTAAATCACTACTTAATCATTATTTATAGATTATTATTCTTTTATTTTTAGATATATTTTTAAATAGTATTTTAACTAAATATATTATTTAATTTTTTAATAATAATATAATTAATTAATTAATTAATAAACATTAATACTTACATTAACTTAATAAATACCTCAGAATTTCAATTCTAATCGATAACAAGAAAAAAAATAAAACTTAAACAATACAAAATGTTAATATTAATACTACATTTCATACTTTTCACGAACCTCTTTCTTAAATTTCTACGTCATTTCATGATCCCAGGCCGTCTAGTATTTGGTATTCATCCTAAGTAGTTTCGCTAATAATATTATAAATAATTATTTTTATTTATTTATGTGTCTTCTTTTTTATGGGAATAGGGGTTGTGTTTCAAAAAAAAACCTCATTGGATTCTGGTTGAGTTTTGAGAAAAACTTCCAAGTGGGGTGATTGTGAAGGATGAGTGTATCCGAGAAACCCTCTCGTTGAGTATTATCACACCCCAATCTTGACGGCGGAAACGTCGAAGTGTAAGGGTTAAGATTGTTCACAACCACATAACGCTATATTATAATGTAAAATGCCATTAATCAATTGTTTCAAACACCACATACATCAAAGTCTCAAAATAAAGCAAACGAAAGCAGGAAATCCAATTGTTCTTATTAAGCCTAGGTCCATGTTCTAGGTTTAAGCATTTCTTCAATTCGCTAAGCTTGCACATTACCTGAAACATGTTGAAACTAAAGTCAACTAACGAGTTGGTGAGTTCTCATGGTTTTAAATACAATAAGTATACAAAAATGTGGCAATTCTAGTCAATGGTTACAAGATAATAAGTATATAGAACATGCATAGTTACAATCAAACCTCGACTGAATAATATAAATAAGCATGATTAGCTAAGTGTATTTGGTTCCCTAGTGCACAAGCATACGGCTTCTAGGAGCCGGCAATCCCTCGGCTTTAGCACCAAATAGGCTTGTCAGGCCCAAAGATCTAAGACTTCGCCAGGCTAGCAATAGTTAATGATTGCACACGTATGTCACATCTCATATAATACTTAACATATTCAAATAACCACGACTATGTAAAGAATTGCACGTGTGTAATAAGTATCAAAGCAGGTATGTGTAAGTTTGTATAAGCAACATGTTTCACCCCGAAAGGTGTGAAATAAACGTCAAGTGGGGCATAAGAACTCACATGTTTAATAATAGGAGACTTGAAGATAGAATAATAATAATCGCGAATAAGATTCCCAACACAATGTCACAAGGCACCTAAATAAAATAAGGTAGCGCGTTATAATTTGTTTGATGATTAATTATGTTTTTAGGGTTGTAGGTCTAATAGGATTTATTACTTATTCGTATTTATTACATGTTAATAATGGGATCGGGTTAATGGAACGAATGGATTTTTATATTTGAAATAATTAATTGCTTGCGCGTATGAGAAAGAAATAAATAAAGAAAAACCTAATTTAATTGTACGTTAAACCGATTTATAAATATTGTATATAATAATTACAATAAGTGATTTAGCTATTAAAAGGAACTATATATATAAATATATATATATAGGTATAAGTAACTAAACAATTTAATTGTTTAAATATATATATAAATATATATAACATAACATACCCAGTAATTCCCACTCAAGAGCAGGGTCTGGGAGGGGTAGGTGGCGGCGAGTCTTTCCTCTATCTAGTGAGATAGAGAGACTGCTTCCGAAGAGACCCCCGACTCGGTAACGAAAACCAATAACAATCGCAAACATAAAGTAAGTCAGACAACACACAGTTATAGGACACTTAAATACATAGAAAGCGTGTACATCAAATAAGCCGATAGAATCACGTATAAGGGCAGAAATAGGAAGATAGGTGGGCCGCAACAGATCTACGTCTACCCTTCCTGCCCAAGATCCACGTCTACCCTTCCTACCCACTGGTCCCGCTAGAAGTCCTTAATTTTAATTCTACGTCTCCACTCACTCCTATCCTCGATCATGTGCTTAGAGAGGTGCAAGTCTACCATATCTCGCCTAATTATTTCGTCCCAAGTCAACCTAGGTCGACCTCTATTTCTCCTACCCTCTACGGTGATGTTCTCTACTGCTCTAACGGGTGCTACCATCGACCTTCGCTTCACGTGGCCAAACCATCTTAATCTTCCCTCTCTTATCTTCTCTGTGATACACGCCACCTCCAGCCTCCGTCGAATCGTGTCGTTTCTTAGTCGATCCAATCTGGTGTGTCCACACATCCATCTGAGCATACGCATTTCCGCGACCTCTATTTGTCTTTGGTGCGATTTCTTTATGGCCCAACAATCTGTTCCGTATAACATTGCTGGATGTACTGCCACTCTGTAAAGTTTTCCCTTTAATTTTGCTGGGAACCTCTTATCACACAGGATCCCTGATGCTGCTCTCCATTTGCACCATCCTGATTGCACACGGTGAGATACATCGCTGTGTATCTCTCCGTCCTCCTGTACGTACGAGCCCAGGTATTTGAACGTAGACGTCTGTGGTACCGTCATACCCTGGATGTTGATGTGTATGTCCTCTTCAGCCTCACCACTAAAGTTACAATGCATGTATTTCGTCTTAGAGCGACTTATCGTTAAGCCTCTGTTCTCTAGTGCTGCTCTCCACTGTTCTAGCCTGTCGTTAAGCACCGTTTTAGATTCTGATATTAGGACAATATCATCTGCAAACATCATGCACCACGGGACAGGCTCTTGTATAGACTTGGTCATCTCATCCAGCACTATTGTGAAGAGAAAAGGGCTTAATGCCGATCCTTGGTGTAGTCCCACTTCCACCGGGAAGAAGTCTGTGTCCCCGACTGGTGCTCGCACACACGTTTTTGCCCCTTCGTACATATCCATTATTATTTTGATATACTTCTCTGGTACCCTTCTGAGTCGTAAACTTTCCCAAATTAGTTGACGCGGCACACTGTCATATGTTTTTTCTAGGTCAATGAATACCATATGAAGGTCCCTTTTCTTTTCTCTATATTTCTCTATTAACCTTCTTATGACGTGTATGGCTTCTGTTGTGGAGCGTCCTGGCATAAATCCAAATTGGTTCACCGTAATCTGAGTTTCTCGTCTAAGCCTCGTGTCAATAACTCTTTCCCATAGTTTCATCATGTGACTCAATAGCTTTATTCCCCTGTAATTTGTACAACATTGGACATCTCCTTTTTTCTTATATATGGGGACTATGAAACTGCTTCTCCATTGCTGTGGCACCCTCCCTGTTTTGAAGATGATGTTAAATAGGTCTGTTAGCCATTGCAAGCCCTCGTTTCCCAGGCACTTCCACACTTCAATCGGTATGTTGTCTGGCCCCACCGCCTTAGCCTTTCCCATTTTCTTCAACGCTCTCGTAACTTGGTCGACTGTGATGCTTCTACAGTAACACTTGTTTTGTTGGTGTGGTTGATTTGGTATACTAATCGCAGTTTGTTGGTGAGGGTTCCTTATGTTGAAAAGGTTATCGAAGTAAGTTTTCCATCTCGCCTTGATGTCGTTCTCCTTCAGCAATACTTTTCCATCCTCAGCCTTTATAAACTTGACCATTCTCAGGTCTTGTTTTCTACTTTCTCTTGCCCTGGCATTCTTAAAAATTTCATATTCTCCTTCCTTCGTCTCTAGTCGTTTATACATCCTCTCGTACGTTGTGTTCTTTGCCTCTGACACGGCCTTTTTCGCCTCTCGCTTAGCCTCCTTGTATTTATCTTTTAGCTACGCTCGTTCTTCGTCATTAGTACAGTGTAAAAGGTCTCTGAAACTTTGTTGTTTATTTCTTATCTTCCCCTGTACGTTTTCATTCCACCACCAGGCTTCCTTATGACCTACTGTCCTATTTGTTGCAATTCTAAGAGTTTCTTTAGCTGCTTGCATCATTGCAGTTGCCATATCCTCCCACATTTTGTTTGCATCTTCCTGTGGCCTAGTTTGGGTCATAGGTATGACCTTATCTCTAAAGATGGTAATCTTTTCATCTTTGAGCTGGCCCCATCTGATCGTAGGTCTGATTTTCTTAGTTGGTTGGACGAGTGCTCTCTTCACGCGTATATCAGCCACCAACATATGATGCTGAGTCACTACCGTCTCTCCCGGGATTGCTTTACAGTCTTTCCACAAGTTACGATCTTCTCCCCTCATCAGTATATAGTCTATCTGAGTGTGTCTTCCGCCGCTGGTAAAGGTGATCAGATGCGAATCTCTTTTCTTAAAGAACGAATTTACGATGCCCAGATCATGCGCCAAAGCAAAGTCAAGGAGCTCCCTCCCGCCGTCATTCCTCAGACCATACCCGAACCCTCCTTACCGATATGCCCATTAAAATCTCCTCCTATGCATATTTTTTCTTGTCTAGGTATATCTCTCATAACATGATCTAAAGTTTCCCAGAACTTATTGCGTTCCGTTTCCCCTAATCCAACCTGTGGTGCATACGCACTAACTACTACCACTACCTCGTCCCCTATTACTATTCTTAACATCATCAGTCTATCATCGTATCTTCGCACTTCCACTACATTATCCTGAAGTTCCTTAGCAACTAGAAAACCTACTCCATTCTTTGTACCCTCTAACCCTGAGTACCATAGTTTATATCCGTTGCAGTCTTTTTAGAAATACTTGTATAAATATATATACAAGTATTATATTTACGCACTTCTTTTGTACTTTTTAGAAATACAACAATGTATTTATAAATACAAAGTATTTTATAAAAATTAATTTAGTCACAAATTAGTTAAACAAAAGTTTAAATAAATCTGCATTTTATAAAATAATTTTAGAAATTTTCAGAATTTAAAAAGATTGAATAAGTAAAAAGAAATGAAAAGAAAAGAAAAAAAATCAGAAAAAGAAAGGGGGGGTTGCCCGGGGTCGAACCCGGGACCTCCCCTGAAACATGGGGCGTAGGGACCAGTGAACCAGGGCCAAGGCCTTGGTTTTCCATGGTTTCGATATCATTTTAACCTTCATCCCCGGTAAACCCCAAATTTGGATGAACCCTAGTTTCGTTCAAACCCAAAATCAACCCTCGATTCGGTGTTAATCACCTAAATCATCATAGGGCTTTTGATCCTTGAACGGAACCGAGTAGGAAGCAGGTCTTAATTACCTGATTGATATGGTATTGAAGGTATTTCGAGTTCGATTTAGGTTCGGGTGTTCTTGAGTTGGGGTTTTTTGATCGAGGGGATTTCTTGTGAAATTGAGGGTTCGGAGGGTTTAGGAACTTCAAAATGAATCGAAAGCCCCCAATTTATAAGCTTGATTTCATGGTTTCGATCATAACCCGTTTGATTTTGAAACCGCGTTCATGTTTACCAAATTTGAGAGATTCGGTCTGTTAATTTGCGTAATTAATTGATTGATTAATTGATTCGACCGCGTATTATCTTTAGGCGTGATTGATTTGATTCAATTTGTATTTTTGGTCAAGATTTGATTCGAAGGTTCACAGTGGGTAGTCACGGTTCGAGCGGGAAACTCGAATTGGGTTGGGATTCGAGTTCGAAACAGGGGGCCGAGGGGGTTGTACGGTTTAATTAGGTCAAATTGCATTTAAAAACGATGGTTTGAAGCCTCGCCGGAGCTCCGGCCGAAGCCCCGGAAAAACGGGCATAAGGAACACAAAATTTACATTTTCAGCCCCTGAAGTTTGGGCTAATGGTTAAAACAACCTAAACCTTGATTTTCAAGTTTAAAAGTTTACAAAACACCCCCGTGAACTTTGTACTAACTTAAAAATTTATTACTATTATTATTTTTATTATTATTATTGTTATGATTATTATTATTATTATTATAGTTATTATTGTTATTATTATTACTATTATTGTTATTGCTATTATTATTATTATTACTATTATTATTATTATTATTATTATTATTATGGTTATTATTATTATTATGGTTATTATTATTATTATTATCATTATTATTATTATTATTATTATTATTATTATTATTATTATTATTATTATTATGGTTAATTAATCCTTAAAGAATTAGAATTTTACGAATGAGTCCACACACTTAAATGAAATGGCAAATATGAACACAAGGTATAATACAAAGATACAGGATGTTACAGTCTCCCCAACTTAAAAGAATTTCGTCCCGAAATTAAAACCAAAAAGGGGTTACAAGAATAAGGAAGGGTACGTCTTCTTCATATGTTCTTCACGCTCCCAAGTGAATTCCACTCCTCGTTTGTTCTCCCATCGAACCTTTACAATTGGGGTCATAGAGGTCCTAGTCTTCTTCATAATGCGATCCATGATTTCGACGGGTTTCTCAACGAAGTGTAGTGACTCGTCGATCTGAATGTCTTCCAATGGCACATACAAGTTATCGTCGGCCAGACACTTCCTCATATTCGAGACGTGGAAGACCGGGTGAATTCCACTAAGGTCGGAGGGTAGTTCTAGTTTGTAGGCCACTTTCCTGATTCTTTTCAGAACCTTGAAAGGCCCTACAAACCTCGGAGCTAACTTACCTTTCCTTCCAAAGCGAACCACACCCTTCCACGGTGAGACCTTGAGAAGGACCATCTCCCCAACTTGGAATTCTAGTGGCTTGCGACGTTTATCAGCGTAGCTTTTCTGTCGACTCCTTGCAACTTCCAGGTTCTTGCGGATGATAGCGACTTTATCGGTCGTCTCTTGTATGAGTTCGGGGCCGGTGATAAGATTTTCGCCAATGTCGGTCCAGCAAATCGGGGAACGACACTTACGACCGTAAAGTGCTTCAAACGGTGCCATTTGGATACTCGAATGGTAACTGTTGTTGTAGGAGAATTCTGCGAGCGGTAGATGTGTATCCCAGTCGCCACCAAAATCAAGGACACATAGACGCAACAGGTCTTCCAGAGTTTGGATCGTCCGCTCAGTTTGACCATCGGTTTGGGGATGGTAAGCCGTGCTTAAATCCAATTGCGTACCCAGAAGTTCTTGCATAGAAGACCAGTAGTGAGAAGTGAATCGAGCGTCTCGGTCGGATATAATGTGAAGAGGCACACCATGACGGCTTACGATCTCGTCAATGTAAATCCGAGCTAACCTCGATGTCTTATATGTGTCGCGTATGGGTATGAAATGTGCCGACTTGGTCAATCGGTCGATGATTGCCCATATGCTATCGTGCCCGCGAGATGTCCGAGGCAGCTTGGTTATAAAGTCCATGGATATATGTTCCCATTTCCACATGGAATTTCGGGTTGTTCGAGTAAACCACTTGGACGTTGGTGTTCCGCTTTAACTTTCGTGCATGTAAGGCATTTAGCAACGTAGGTTGCTATGTCTTGTTTCATTCCGGGCCACCAATATTGACTCCGTAAGTCCATGTACATCTTATCGGAGCCCGGGTGGATAGAATAACGAGTCCGATGTGCTTCGTTCATGATAGAAGCCCGAAGGTTATTGCGTTTGGGAATCCAGATTCGGTTTGCGAAATACATTAACCCATTGGCTCTTGTTTCCAATTGGGCTAAGAGATTTGGCTCGAGCTCTTCCTTCATACTCCCTTCGGTTTGCACCGCTTGCTGGGCTTCTCGAATACTTGACTCGATGTAGCAATCGATCTTCAAATTTTGTAGTAGTACTGTTGCATTGTTGACATCAAGTCGGATTTCAGTGTCAAACTCTACCAATGCGTCGAACCATTGACGTTGGTCGCGAGTCTCTTGAACGGAAACCATCTTTTGATGCGTCTTTCGACTCAATGCATCGGCTACGACATTTGCCTTGCCGGGATGGTATCGGATATCACAATCGTAGTCGCTAATTAGTTCCACCCAACGACGTTGCCTCATATTGTGGTCCTTCTGATTGAAAACGTGTTTGAGGCTCTTGTGGTCCGTGTAGACTATACATTGCGTGCAGTATAGATAGTGTCTCCAGATTTTCAAAGCAAAACCACCACCCCGAGCTCGAGATCGTGCGTCGTATAATTTACCTCGTGAACCTTCAATTGTCTCGAGGCATATGCGATGACCTTTCCCCGTTGCATGAGAACACAACCAAGGCCTTGTTTCGACGCGTCGCAGTATACCGTGAAATCGTCATTTCCATCCGGTAGCGTCAGAATAGGAGCATTCCACAACTTGTGCTTCAATGTCTCAAACGCCTCTTCTTGCTCGGTTTTCCACTCGAAAGGCTTGTTCTTCTGAGTCAAAGACGTGAGTGGCTTTGCGATTTTCGAGAAGTTGGCAATAAATCGCCGATAATACCCGGCTAGACCAAGAAACGATCGAACTTCCGTCGGAGTTATGGGAGCACTCCAATTCTTCACGGCTTCAACCTTCGTAGGGTCGACGTGAATTTCTTGACTATTCACAACGTGCCTTAAGAATTGTACTTCTTCAAGCCAAAACTCACATTTTGAGAACTTCGCGTACAGTTGTTCCTTCTTCAACAGCTCGAGGATTTGACGGAGATGAAGTTCATGATCGGAGCGAGACTTGGAATAAAGAAGAATGCCGTCAATGAAAACGATGACAAACTTGTCTAGGTATGGCTTGCACACCCGATTCATAATATCCATGAAGACAATAAGAGCACTGGTTAAGTCGAAAGGCATAACCATAAACTCGTAATGCCCATACCGAGTGCGGAATGCAGTCTTTGGGATATCGTCGTCGTGGACTCGTAGTTGGTGATAACCCGAACGCAAGTCGATTTTTGAAAAGATTGCAGCTCCTTGAAGTTGATCGAAGAGATCGTCGATACGAGGAAGAGGATACCGGTTCTTGATGGTCAACTTGTTGAGCTCCCGGTAATCGATACACATGCGGAATGACCCATCTTTCTTCTTCACAAATAAGACAGGTGCACCCCAAGGAGAAGAACTAGGGCGGATAAACCCCTTCTCGGATAATTCCAGGAGTTGGCTAGAGAGTTCTTGCATTTCAGATGGTGCGAGTCGGTAAGGTGATTTAGCCGCGGGGCCTGCTCCCGGAATCAAGTCGATTTTGAATTCAACTTCACGTACAGGAGGCAACCCACTAAGGTCGTCGGGAAAGACTTCAGGGAATTCTCGTACAACTGGAACATCTTTGAGTTCCTTCCCTTTGGCTTTGGTGTTGACTACATAGGCCAAGAATGCCGGATAACTCTTACTTAGGCATTTCCGAGCCTTAGTGCATGACATAAGCTTGAGCCCTTTGGAAGACCGTTCACCGAACACCTTCATCGTGTCACCGGAGGGTAAGGGCATGCGAATACACTTCTTAAAGCAGATGATCTCGGCGTGGTTCTTGGATAACCAATCCATGCCAATAATAACGTCGAAGCTTCCACGCTTCATTGGAATGAGGTCGATAAGAAACTTATGGTTATCGAGACACAATAGACAATCGCGGATAACCACATCGACGGTGATGGGTTCTCCATTAGCAACTTCGACGGTGAGAGGTCTCTCTAGATTTAAGCAAGGTTTAGAAAGTGTCGGCTCGAATTCTAAGGAAACAAAACTTGTATCGGCGCCTGAATCAAATAATACGTATGCATTGTAACATCTCGTAATTTTCATTAACTTAAAAAAAATTAATTTTGTAAAATCTTAAAATAATTGATATTAATAATAATAATAATAATAAACATATAAGTTGTATTAAATCTTATGACTAATAATATTTTTACATAAAATAACAACAATTTAAAACTTCAAGGGGCTAAATGGTAATTAAATACAACCTAATCCAATCCATACAACTCAAAATGAAAACATCTTGGAACATCAGGGACCTGTTTTGTAAAACTTCAAAAACACCCCAACCCCACCCCTATCTTTCCCTCGTTGTCTTCTCCCACGATCGGCCGAAAACAGGGAGCAAAATCAGCCACTACGAATTTTAATAATCGAACTAATCCCACTATTTGATCATTTATAAACATCCATCAGCTTCAATTGCATCAAAAATCAACAAAAAAATAACCCATTCGAACCTTTGAAGCCGTCGACCTGCAACACCATTAGAACCCAATGTTCGATCGATTTTAACGAAATTTGATAAAGGGCTTTTGATCACGATCATCATTCGAAGCTCCCTTCAAGTTTAATCCAATTATAATCACTGTTGGAGCCTCATTCGATCGGCACCTTGTTGCGGATCTGTTCTTGTTAAGTTCAACACTAATTCAATCGTATACAAGGTAATTCGACACACACACACACTCGGTTTTACACGAGGGACAAAAGCCCTATGACTGCAGAAGCATTCTACATCGAATTGAGCTTCGATTTGGGTCTGGATCGAACCTAGGGCTCGAATGGATTTTGGGAATTGGGGGTTTGATGGAGATTGTGTTTAAAACAAATTGAAACTGATTCCTTTCGCGGCTTAGGCCTCTGGTTTGCTGGTTCCTGCGCCCTTTGTCATCCGAGAGGTCCCGGGTTCGACCTCGGGCCACCTCACACATTTTTTAAGCCATTTTAAGCTTTAAAAATTATGAAAAAATTTCTAAAAAAAGGTTTCTGCAAACATTAGAAATTTTTAAAACAACCAAATTATTTTCTAAAATTTATTTCTACATTTTATTTATTTATTTTATTAATTGTTTCAAATAAATAACATAACTAGTTAAATTTTTATAAAAAAATAGACTTTAAATCACATCATCCAATTATTTCAATATATACACCTGTTTAACAATCAAATATAATATTTGTTATTTTTATCTTGACATTTATTTATTTATTGTATTAATCGTTTAAATCATTATTAAATATAAAAGTTTTATATATAAATCTTTCCAAATCATTTTCATCATTTAAATAATTAAATATTTTAATTAATTATCACATAATTAATTAATAAAATTAATTATTTGTTTTTCACACTAAATCAAATAATTACGAGTATTGATACAATTATTTTTATTAAATTCTAACATAAATGCTATCAATAAATTCATTTTACGTATTTCAAGATATTCAAACTAAATAAATTAAAAACCCAATAGAAATCCTAATACATTCCCAAATTCCCAAATCATTATTATTCTAACTCGAGACACCGTTCCTTAGGTTAATCGTAAGGAAATCGTTGGTGTTTAATCTATCACATTGTGACGCCCTAAACCCGGCAGGGTACCGGAGGCACGTCACGCAGTTGGATTAATATTTTAAACACAAATCAGAGCTTTCTATTTACAGCGGAAGACGTTAAACACTACTATATATATATTAACCCAACTTTCTAAAACATTTTACATAAGATTGTATTTAATTATACATTGCCCTGTTTACATTATTAACAAGTCCTAAATCCTATGCCAGCAGTTGCTCCAGGATAGCGTCCTCATCAGTTCATACTTGCTTTCCTCTATTATCAGAGGATCCCTCCTTACCTAGCACACACAACACACTCAAAACATCAGATAAACTGGTGAGTTCTAATTTTCATTAAAACATTAACAACATTTTCACACACACCACAACTATCTTTTTATTGGCAATATTATAAATTCAACTTTCATCATTATTCTGTCCCACTGGACCTGTCCCATCGAACGTCGGTTGCCCACATCTAGCAACTACCAGTTCCCAATACCCAGTAACGTCGGTTGCCCACATCCAGCAACTACCAGTTACTACACTCAGAAACATCGGTTGCCCACATCCAGCAACTACCAGTTTCTCATACTCGGTAACGTCGGTTGCCCACATCTAGCAACTACCGATTACCATACCCAGAGACGTCGGTTGCCCACATCTAGCAACTACCAGTCTCCCATACCCAGTAACGTCGGTTGCCCACATCTAGCAACTACCGGTTACTATCTCTCATCCAGTAGGATGCCAAATAATCATCTAGGGTCGTCACCACAAGATGTTCACAAAGCTGAGTGATCGTCATCACTCCTATCAAACTGTACAGTTTCACACTCAGGCATCTTACCCTAACTGGCCTGTTGAGATTTACATCATATTACCATTTCAAAAACATTTCTTTTATTTATTGCCAATATTATCACATTCACTCACACCCACACATTCTTTCTTTTAGCACCAGTTTTAACATATTTTCATTAATCATCACACCCCATCCGACCCATTGGAATCATTATCATCACGTAATGATTGACAATATTCAGAGGACTATCTTTTACACCCTACCTGACTCATTGCAATCATTACCATCATGTATGATTAACAATGTTCAGGTAATCATTTATTACCCCACTTTCCCTCTAACAGCTTGACAAACTGTTAGAAACATATCCATCATTACTATCACAATTCTGGTACTAAAACATTCAATTCATTTATCATTATGTGTGTGCTAGCCCGAATGTTAAAACCAAATATTTAAAAAGGCTTAGAACTCACCTTATCAACTTCCTCACCACAGTCTACACAATCCACGTACCCAAGATAACTAGTCCTTCCTCTAATCAAGGTATATCTAAAGCAATAAACCCTGATTCAATAAACTTATTCTCAAACAGGCCCTCATGCGATTGAACACTTATGCGAATGAGCAATCATGCGACTGGACCTATGCGAATGAACCATGCGACTAAACCTTCAGTCGTACGACTAGCAGTTCATTCGCACGATTGAGTTCTCATTCGTATCCAGTGTTCACTCGTCTTCATTCGGCCTTCTAACCAGGCGACTGAGTTCCAATCGCACGACTGAACCTCCATTCGCACTCAGTCGTCCGACTAGACTCTCATTCGTATGACTGAGGCATGCGATTGAGCCCATTCGCCTGAAACGAATCAGCAGCTGTGTTCTTGACGTTTTTGATCCAAACTCACTCAAAATTTAAGTTTTAACCATCCAAATCATACCATATTCAAAACAGATCCTATACACATCGTTTACAATGGTTTCGGACCATTATTTCATCAAAACTTCACAAAAACTTGGATTTGAATTCCTGGATTTTAAATTCAGGAATAAACCAGACCAATTTACTGATTTAAACAGGTTATTGGATCAAATTCAATCATACACACAGCTTATAACATCTCCGGATTAATCCGTGATGTTCAAAACTTACCAAAACAGAGCTTCGCCTAATCGATTTCGTGAGAGCAGGGTTTTTGGGTGTGAAGGGGACAAGAAGATGGAGTTGGAAATCTGCCCTTGAACCCCTGCACCGCCCTACTTATCCATAACTTAAACTTAACCGCCTCACCTTCAGTCGCACGACTGAACCATTCGTACGACTGAATCTGCGACTGAAGCTCATACGCCTACGATTCGTACGACTGAGCTTCAATCGCACATAAGGAGTGCGACTGGAGTTCATTCGCACATAACTTATGCGACTGAACACTTAAACACTCAAACACCTCAACTTAATTTAATTAATTATAACTATAATATAATTTACAAGTCCGGATTTAGAAACCGGATGTTACAACTCTCCCCCCCTTAAATAGGTTTCGTCCTCGAAACCAGCTATTCAAACAACTGGGGATAATCTCTCTTCATCTCCTCTTCTGACTCCCAAGTGAAATCAGACCCCTTTCTATTCGACCACTGCACTTTAACTAACTCAATAGTTTTATTCCTCAGCCTTTTCACCTTTCGTCTACTATAGCAGTTGGTTTCTCAACATAGTTTAACTTATCATCCACTTCTATATCATCCAAAGGTACATAAGCATTCTCATCTGCCAAACACTTACGCAACTATGACACGTGAAAGGTTGGGTGGATCCCTTGCAACTGATCGGGTAATTCTAGTTTATAGGCAACTTCCCCAATCCGTTCCATAATGCTAAACGGTCCTATAAAACGAGGACTCAACTTTCCCCTCTTTCTGAATCTGATAATTCCCTTCCAAGGAGATACCTTCAACATAACTCTATCTCCTACTTCAAACTCTATATGCCTTCGTCTTTTATCTTCATAAGACTTCTGTCGATCCTGAGTTGCTTTAAACGAGCTTTGATCTGATCCAGTTTCTCATTCGTAGCCTGTACAATTTCCAAGCTACCCAACTCTTTCTGCCCAACTTCTCCCCAACATATAGGACTCCTACACTTCCTGCCATATAACATCTCATACGGGGCTCTCCCAATCGTAGAATGATAACTGTTATTGTAGGAGAATTCAACTAATGGCAAATGACTATCCCAGCTACCACCGAAATCTATAACACAAGCTCATAACATGTCTTCAACTGTTTGGATAGTCCTTTCAGTCAGCCCATCAGTTTCTGGGTGGAAAGACGTGCTGTGTAACAGACGAGTACCCATATCTTCATGAAACTTTCTCTAAAATCTCGAAGTAAAACGTGTATCTCTATCTGACACAATAGACAATGGTACCCGTGTCGAGCAATAATCTCTCGTATAAACAGTTCTGCTAATTTCTCAGAGTTATACTTTCCTTGATTGGTAAGAAATGCCCACTACGTGTCAATCTATCCACCATGACCCAAATGGTATCATAACCTTTAGCTGTACGCGGAAGCTTAGTTATGAAATCCATTGTCAATTCTTCCCACTTCCATTTCGGGATTTCTAAGGGTTGAAGCTTACCATATGGTTTCTGATGCTCAGCTTTAACCCGAAGACACGTCAAACACCTATTTACATACTGCATC
The DNA here is from genome assembly GCA_024085815.1 of Flaveria linearis. Taxonomy (NCBI): domain Eukaryota; kingdom Viridiplantae; phylum Streptophyta; class Magnoliopsida; order Asterales; family Asteraceae; genus Flaveria; species Flaveria linearis. The sequence goes on along the minus strand of CM044016.1, from coordinate 38,422,821 downwards.
ACATTAAACTTCATACCGGGCCACCAATATTCTTGTTTCAAATCTTTGTACATCTTAGTAGCACCAGGATGTATAGAATATCTGGACTTATGAGCTTCATCTAACACTAGTTCCCTCATCTTAATAGGAACCCACATACGACCACATTTCGTCTTAACCCCAAAACTATTTTCTTCTAGATCCTTTGTTTGACCCTTCATTCGTTCTCGCTTCAAGTTCTCTTTTTTTAGTGCTTCTAATTGAGCTTCTCGTACCTGATGCATAAAATATGGGGTTATCACTAACTTGTATGACTTAACTCGAATTGGAGGGTGTTCATTCTTTCTACTTAATGCGTCAGCAACCACATTTGCTTTACCAGGATGGTAAAGTATTTCACAATCATAATCTTTCACCAACTCTAACCATCTCCGCTGGCGCATGTTCAATTCCTTCTGATCAAAGAAATATTTCAAACTCTTATGATCTGTGTAAATCATACATTTCGCCCCATATAAATAATGCCTCCATATCTTCAAGGCAAATACCACTGCTGCCAGTTCTAAGTCATGTGTTGGATAATTCTTTTCATGTTCTTTCAATTGTCTGGAAGCATAAGCTATCACTCGTCCCCTCTGCATTAAAACATAGCCTAGACCTTGATACGAAGCATCTGAATAAATCACCAAATCTTCATTTCCATCTGGCAACGACAGCACTGGTGATTGGGTTAACTTCTGCTTAGTTCTTGAAATGCATTTTCTTGTTCTGGTCCCCAAACGTATTCTTCATTCTTCCTCGTCAGTTTCGTTAACGGGGATGCGATTTTGGCAAAATCCTGAATAAATCTTCTATAATAACCAGCCAGACCCAAGAAACTACGGACCTCAGATAGCGTCTTTGGAGGACTCCACCTCACTACTATTTCAATCTTAGTAGGATCTACTAAAATACCTTCTGCATTAATCACATGCCCTAAAAACTGTACCTCCCGCAACCAAATTCACACTTAGAAAATTTTGCATAAAACCTTTCTTTTCTCAGTCTTTCAAGTACTTCACGAAGATGGCAGGCGTGATCTCCCTCATTCTTTGAATAGATCAGTATATCATCAATAAACACAATTACTGATCGATCTAACATTGGATTGCACACCCTATTCATCAAATCCATAAAAGCAGCAGGGGCATTCGTCAACCCAAAAGACATGACCAAAAATTCATAATGATCATAACGTGTACGAAATGCTGTCTTAGGTATGTCTTCTTCCTTGACTTTTAACTGATGATATCCCGAACGAAGGTCTATCTTAGAAACCAATTGGCTCCCTGTAGCTGATCAAACAAATCATCTATTCGTGGGAGTGGATACTTATTCTTTATTGTCAACTTGTTTAATTCTCTGTAATCAATACACATACGCATACTCCATCTTTCTTCTTCACAAACAATACTGGAGCACCCCACGGGGAAGAACTGGGTCTAATGAAACCTCTTTCCAGTAAGTCTTCAGTCTGTTTCATTAACTCCTTCAATTCCGATGGAGCTAATCTATAAGGTGGCTTAGCAACTGGCTTAGCACTCGGAACCAAATCAATTCTAAACTCAACTTCACGATCTGGGGAATACCTGGTAATTCCTCTGGAAACACATCTGCAAAATCTCTAACCACAGGAATGTCTTCTATCTTTCTTATAGGCTTTTGCAAATCAATTACATATACCAAATAGGATACACACCCGCGGCTCATTAACTTATCAGCTTTCATCATAGATATTATTTTCACAGTTGACTCCTCCCTATCACCATATACATTAATCGTTTTCCCATCCGGTGCTCTTAATTGAATTAACTTCTTATTACATACAATATGGGCTTCATGGTTTGCCAACCAATCCATACCCAAAACTACATCAAACCCTCCTAATACCATTGGATATAGTTTAACAGGCAACCTATATCCTTCTAATTTAATATAACAACCATCAATCATACTACTAATAATTACTGATCTATCATTAGCAGTTTCAACTACAAAAGCTACCTCTAGTGGTCGAACTTCACATGCAAGCATAGGGCAAAAATCAATAGATACAAAACTTCCACTTGCACCAGAATCAAATAACACATTAGCTGGAATTCCATTCACTAAAAACATACCTGAAACTACATCTGGCAACGCTTTAGCCTCACTGGCTGTCATAGAATATGCTCGCCCCTTGGCCACACTCGATCCTTCTCTTGACCCTTTCATCGATCTAACTGATTCAGGCTTTCTAACTACCATTTTGGACATTCGCTTCGAATATGCCCCGTTTCTCCATACTCATAACATTTACGAGGACCTCCACTACATTCATTAGCATAATGTCCCATTTTTCCACATCTAAAACAAATCCTGCTACCAATCATACATTCTCCCTGGTGTAGCCTACCACATTTCCCACAACGTGGCAACTCATTTCTGGCTTCCTCGGAAATTGACCCCTTCCGAACCTACTTTTCTTTTGGAAGCTTGGGTTCTCAAATCTTCTTTGCACGACAGGTTCTTCACACCTCCTTTTACTCCCTTCCGGAACAACATTATTACCATAAACTTCTTGATACATATCTGTAGCTAAGTTTACCGTCAACTGGTAACTACTCGGAGCAGATGATCTAACCAACTTTCTGACTTCTTGAGGCAACCCCTGTGTATACCTCAAAATTTCTTCTCTTCAGGAACCACCAAATGAGGCACCAACCGCGCCATCTCCTCAAACTTAGACGTGTATTCCCTATGAGACATATTACCCGCCTGAAATTGCAGGAAATTCATTTCTATTCGATCCATCTCGCCTTTCGGACAAAACTTCTCCGACACTAACTTTCTAAATTCAGGCCACAACATTTTGTCAGTAGCCTCCTCACCTAACGTCTGGATAATCGTATCCCACCAATACAGAGCCTCACCTACAAACGAGTGGGCTGCAAACTTTACCTTCTGATCCTCCCTACACTCACTCAACTTGATCACGGCTTCCATTTCACGAAGCCATTTGTAGGTGGCTATCACATCCATAGCCCCAGAAAATCATGGAGGATTACATTCTTTAAACTGGCTATACGTAACTCCTTTTTCTCACTAGACCCCTCAGCTTTATCAACATTCCTACTTTCATCAGGTCTAGCTGCATTCAAGGCTTTACGAACCTCCTCAGCAATCACATCATGGAATTGCTGCCTCGTCATACTAAGCACCTCGGTGCTCTCATCAACATTTCTTTTCGAGGTTCCACCTTGCATTCTTTCACTCTCCCTATCAGCCATAACCTATTAAAACGAGATCGGGATTATTTGGTACTCGCATGTAAGTATATAACCAGAATACTAATAGTAAAGTAAATTATTAATAATATTGGCCAGGTACTATTAATTGTTTACTTTACTTGTACTATTCTCGTTATTCCTTCTCATGATAGTCCCATCACCTTTTCTTGTTTTAATAAACTATTCTATCTAGCTATCCTTGCTGGCATATCTATTTTCTAGTTAAAGTCTAGTCATTATAACACTAGATCCCTTTAACTACTGCTCTGATACCAACCTGTGACGCCCTAAACCCGGCAGGGTACCGGAGGCACGTCACGCAGTTGGATTAATATTTTAAACACAAATCAGAGCTTTCTATTACAGCGGAAGACGTTAACACTACTATATATATATTAACCCAACTTTCTAAAACATTTTACATAAGATTGTATTTAATTATACATTGCCCTGTTTACATTATTAACAAGTCCTAAATCCTATGCTAGCAGTTGCTCCAGGATAGCGTCCTCATCAGTTCATACTTGCTTTCCTCTATTATCAGAGGATCCCTCCTTACCTAGCACATACAAACACTCAAAACATCAGATAAACTGGTGAGTTCTAATTTTCATTAAAACATTAACAACATTTTCACACACCACAACTATCTTTTTATTGGCAATATTATAAATTCAACTTTCATCATTATTCTGTCCCACTGGACCTGTCCCATCGAAAGTCGGTTGCCCACATCTAGCAACTACCAGTTCCCCATACCCAGTAACGTCGGTTGCCCACATCCAGCAACTACCAGTTACTACACTCAGAAACATCGGTTGCCCACATCCAGCAACTACCAGTTTCTCATACTCGGTAACGTCGGTTGCCCACATCTAGCAACTACCGTTACCATACCCAGAGACGTCGGTTGCCCACATCTAGCAACTACCAGTCTCCCATACCCAGTAACGTCGGTTGCCCACATCTAGCAACTACCGGTTACTATCTCTCATCCAGTAGGATGCCAAATAATCATCTAGGGTCGTCACCACAAGATGTTCACAAAGCTGAGTGATCGTCATCACTCCTATCAAACTGTACAGTTTCACACTCAGGCATCTTACCCTAACTGGCCTGTTGAGATTTACATCATATTACCATTTCAAAAATATTTCTTTTATTTATTGCCAATATTATCACATTCACTCACACCCCACACATTCTTTCTTTTAGCACCAGTTTTAACATATTTTCATTAATCATCACACCCCATCCGACCCATTGGAATCATTATCATCACGTAATGATTGACAATGTTCAGAGGACTATATTTTACACCCTACCTGACTCATTGCAATCATTACCATCATGTAATGATTAACAATGTTCAGGTAATCATTTATTACCCCACTTTCCCTCTAACAGCTTGACAAACTGTTAGAAACATATCCATCATTACTATCACAATTCTGGTACTAAAACATTCAATTCATTTATCATTATGTGTGTGCTAGCCCGAATGTTAAACCAAACATTTAAAAAGGCTTAGAACTCACCTTATCAACTTCCTCACCACAGTCTACACAATCCACATACCCAAGATAACTAGTCCTTCCTCTAATCAAGGTATATCTAAAGCAATAAACCCTGATTCAATAAACTTATTCTCAAACAGGCCCTCATGCGATTGAACACTTATGCGAATGAGCAATCATGCGACTGGACCTATGCGAATGAACCATGCGACTAAACCTTCAGTCGTACGACTAGCAGTTCATTCGCACGATTGAGTTCTCATTCGTATCCAGTGTTCACTCGTCTTCATTCGGCCTTCTAACCAGGCGACTGAGTTCCAATCGCACGACTGAACCTCCATTCGCACTCAGTCGTCCGACTAGACTCTCATTCGTACGACTGAGGCATGCGATTGAGCCCATTCGCCTGAAACAAATCAGCAGCTGTGTTCTTGATGTTTTTGATCCAAACTCACTCAAAATTTAAGTTTTAACCATCCAAATCATACCATATTCAAAACAGATCCTATACACATGGTTTACAATGGTTTCGGACCATTATTTCATCAAAACTTCACAAAAACTTGGATTTGAATTCCTGGATTTTAAATTCAGGAATAAACCAGACCAATTTACTGATTTAAACAGGTTATTGGATCAAATTCAATCATACACACAGCTTATAACATCTCCGGTTTAATCCGTGATGTTCAAAACTTACCAAAACAGAGCTTCGCCTAATCGATTTCGTGAGAGCAGGGTTTTGGGTGTGAAGGGGACAAGAAGATAGAGTTGGAAATCTGCCCTTGAACCCCTGCACCGCCCTACTTATCCATAACTTAAACTTAACCGCCTAACCTTCAGTCGCACGACTGAACCATTCGTACGACTGAATCGTGCGACTGAAGCTCATACGCCTACGATTCGTACGACTGAGCTTCAATCGCACATAAGGAGTGCGACTGGAGTTCATTCGCACATAACTTATGCGACTGAACACTTAAACACTCAAACACTCAAACACCTCAACTTAATTTAATTAATTATAACTATAATATAATTTACAAGTCCAGATTTAGAAACCGGATGTTACACACATCCAGATTCTAATCTCATCAATCAAGTGAGTATTCGTATCCCCTTTTTATATCAATTTCCTATTTGGGGGAAATCATGTGATATAATATATTCAATCATGATATTCTATTGTTATTTCATTCTAAATTCAATTCAAGACAGGTTATGTTATTACTTGCAATTATGTGAACATACTATGATAAACTGGACGAAAGTAAAACCCTAATTCAATCAATCAATCCTGGTATCAGTGGTAGATCTACTGGTTTGGATAACCCACCCCATATGGCTTACGAGTGGCGATTGTGCCAGAGGCAGGAGTTAATCTATGGTGTATGTGTGGAGTCTATTATATGCAAGTGTCAAGTCAAGGGGTTGTTATTGTGTCGGTTTATCTATATGCTTTACTATTGCAATATAAGCCTTAACGTTACCTTGTGAATTGGATTATTCTCAATCAATCAATCAATCTATATGTATACTCAAAACTGTGATTACTCACCAGCTAACTCGTTAGCTGACTTTATTTTCTTACATGATTTCAGGTTAAGCAAGTTAGTGGACTTCTACATGCTCATATAAGACCCGGACTTAGTCAAAACAAAAGACAATTACTATTTGTGACTTTAACTGTTGTATTTATATCTGTTAAATTCATGTTATCCTGTAATCTGATTTTAATATTATTTTCACTATTAGACAATCATGAGTTATGAACAATCAATCATTCCCTCGTCCGCTCCGATGATTCCGCCGTCGGTCGGGTGTGACAGATTGGTATCAGAGCCATGGTTATAGGGAATTAGGTTATTAGAAATGGAATGACCTAGACTATAACTAAGTACCTTTACACACGAGTCCTCTCATGTATTTTATATGCTTAGATAGGATTTTTATGTGCCTTATATGTTATATTTGATTGTGTGATTATATGCCTTATGTGATTCTTCTTATGCTTTGGATCTTATCATGTACACACGAATCTTAAATCATATTCTAAGGCATTGTGTGCCTAATTCAAGTGATTTCAAACTCCAAAACTCGATTGTTATTCATGGTTTTCAAATTCGTCAAAGTCTGTGACTCACAACTGAATACATGTAACGCTGGAAGAGTGGGATGCCTGTATCTCGAGGTGTTCTGTCTAGGCAAGGTATTCGTATAAATCCAAATCAACGATGGACCTGTCTACCTTACCTGGGAACCCTCGGGATGAGTATCTGCTTATAGGTATGCATGTCTTTAATAAGGTTTTGTTGGACATAACACTTTGATTAGTCAACGTACTCGCTTTGATTTACGAATCAAACGATTACACTCGGAACATCTCATTGTTATTATGCCAAATTCCCGATTGTCGTTTTCATGTGGTATAACTCCTATTATCCAATTTTCATAAAATCTTAATGATATTTCAAGATGTCTTCTCGTCAATCCGTTCACGGTCTAGAAACTCTGGCCGTAAGATTGCTGCTATTGTAGCACGTGAAGTTACTGCGGTCATCCCAACTCTACTTACCCATTTGAACCAAGGCAACAATATTGTTCAAAACCCAACTACACTAAACCCACCTCAAACTTGTACTTACAAACAATTCAGTTCTTTCAACCCACTAAGTTCAGTGGAACTGAAGGAGCTACCGGATTACTACAGTGGTTCGAAAGCATCGAGAACACTTTCCTAAACAGCGAATGCCCTGAAAATCTGAAAGTCCGGTATGCCACAAGTGTTCTTCAGAAACGCGCACTTACTTGGTGGAACGGGGAGAAACGAACCCGTGGAACTGAAACTGCTCTAGCCTTAACATGGACTGAAGTTAAGGAGCTCATGACTAAAGAGTTCTGCCCAAGAAACGAAGTCCGTAAACTGGAAGCTGAGTTCTGGGAGTTAACCCAAGACAGTGGCGAGAACCTAGCATACATTAATCGATTTCACGAACTAAGCCTTTTGGTACCGCATCTTGCTACCCCTACCTCCCGAGCCATCGAGAATACATGGTGGTCTACCCATGCAGATTCAGGATACGGTGCTAGGAAGGAATCCTTCAACACTAGAAGATGCTATAAGGCTGGCTGCACAGTTAACCGATAATCATGTGAAAGCTGGTTCTTTAACCAGGAAAGGTTCGAAGAAGAATATCGATAAACTTCCTAACAAAACCGTCAAATCCGACCAAGCCGAGATTTCCAAGAACAAGAAGAGGAAGGCTCAAACTCAAACTTTGCTGTAATTACCCCTGCTGTGCCAATTAATCAAGTCCCTCCAACTCGTCAACCAGCGGTAAACAACCAACCGCTAATGAAAAAGCCATACGCTGGACCTATCCGCAGTGTAACAACTGCAGTATCACCACCGCTAACATTCAGTGTCGTCAATGCACAAACTGTGGTTGTTTGAGTCATACATTCAACGTGTGCAGGAGTGCTGCTAAAGCTCCAACCAATGCACCAGTTCACCAACATCTTCCTGCAATTACCCAGGGTCGTGCATGCTATCAATGTGGTGATCCGAACCATTTTCGCAATCGATGCCCTCAACTTGTCAGCCTGGTTCCAACGGCTCAAGGACATGCTTTTAACATTAATGCTCAACAAGCTCAAGCCACCAATAATGTGGTGTTGAATAATTCTTGTCCTTGATTTCGTCTTTCTGATTTAATTCAAGATCTGTAATCGTGATTTCTTTTGTTACATTGATGTAATTTCTAAATTTCTAATTGAGATTTTTCCTTTCGTTGTTAAGTCGAACTTTGAACCGCATGCACTGTGGGAGATACGAGTGTGCTAAATGATTCTAACTCATCAAAACAGGGGTGATTCCCTTACTTTGGTGATGATTCTTTATTCGTTTCAATAAATGGTTTCCAATTGTGTGTTTTATGAAATTTCATCTCTGGATTGGGGTGATTTCCTTATCTCGAGGACTGACTTCAATTATTCACTTTAGAACTTGCATTTTACAAATGACATAATCTCACCAAAATAGGATTGAAACCCGTACTTTGTGACAAATGTCAATCTTCGATTGTTTTCTTGTTAATATCAAGCTCAATCATCAGATACGCGTGAAATTCATACCTTGATGATAATTTCATTTTTATGGATTGTATTTTCTCAAATGAAACGACCTCATCAAAGTAGGAGTGAATTCTGGATTTTGATGAAGAAGTCTATCTTATTATATTTTGTTTTTGTAAAAATTCATCGTTAAGATAGGAGTGATTTCCCTTACCTTAATGGTGAGTTATCTCGTCTTATTTCTGTAGATTCTCAGATCGAACTTTTTGATTGGTAAGTTAGTGGTCATACCTTGAGAATACACCATTAAGTTAGGGGTGAAAACCATACCTTGATGACTATTCTCATTTCTTGATCTCCAACTTACCATGGTTGTAATCAAGTGACGAGACGCATGTAGTAACTTGAAGGGTGAAATAATGTTAGTGTTTCGACCTATCAAGCAAAAGCATGATCTCTGAATTTGAAAAGAGACCCGATCGTTTAGGTTGATTTTGAATCCTAACTTGGAACATTTAAATTCTTAAATCGATTTCTTTATCTTCATGTTTTGACTCGATCTAGCTACATCAAACCATTTATTCCTATCTATCGACTTTCATTGTGAGTTATCATCAAAACCTGATTACGTGACGGTAGTCTTCCTAAACAATCTATTGTCAAGTAAAGATACTATCTCTGATCGTGATGGTCGCTTCATCTCTCGTTTCTGGAAAAGTCTCCAATCAGCTCTCAAAACTCAACTGAATCTTAGCACAGCTTATCATTCGCGAACCGACGGTCAGACTGAAAGAACGATACAAACCCTCGAGGATATGCTCCGGGCTTGTGTCATTGATTTCAGTGGATCGTGGGATTCTCATCTTCCGTTGATTGAATTCTCTTACAATAACAGTTACCAGACCAACAGATGGCACCATTTGAGGCCTTGTATGGTCTGAAGTTGGTGAATCACAGACTACTGTCCGGAATTGATACAAGAAACAACCGACAAAATTCATAAGATCCGTGATAACTTGGTTACTGCTAGAAATCATCAAAAGCATTATGCTGATAAAGACGTAAGCCCATGGAATACAATGTCGGAGATCTCGTACTTCTTAAGGTATCACCTTGGAAGGGAGTGATTCGCTTTGGAAAGGAAGGGAAACTAGTACCTCGTTACGTGGGTCCATTCAAAGTGTTTGAGCGAATTAGGAAAGTAGCCTACAAGCTTGAACTACCCCAAGAGCTCAGCAATATACATTTGACGTTTCATGTTTCAAACCTCAAAAATACCTTGCCGATGAAAATCTCCACACTCCACTCGACGAAGTCCAGATTGATGAATCTATGCACTTATTGAGAAACCTGTGGAAATTATGAATCGGGAAGTTAAACTACTCAAACGCAGTCGGATACCTATTGTCAAGCTAGGTCCGCTGGGAATCTAAACATGGCCCAGAGTTCACCTGGGAGCGTGAGGACCAAATGAAGTCCCAGTATCCTCATCTTTTCGTTTCAGCCTCCTCGTGATTTAAATTTCGGGACGAAATTTCCTAAAGCAGGGAGACTGTAACATCTCGTAATTTTCATTAACTTAAAAAAAAATTAATTTTGTAAAATCATAAAATAATTGATATTAATAATAATAATAATAATAATAATATAATGAAAATATAAGTTGTATTAAATCTTATGACTAATAATATTTTTATATAAAATAACAACAATTTAAAACTTCAAGGGGCTAAATGGTAATTAAATACAACCTAATCCAATCCATACAACTCAAAATGAAAACATCTTGGAACATTAGGGACCTGTTTTGTAAAACTTCAAAACACCCCAACCCCACCCCCATCTTTCCCTCGTTGTCTTCCCCCACGATCGGCCGAAACAGGGAACAAAATCAGCCACTACGAATTTTAATAATCGAACTAATCCCATTATTTGATCATTTATAAACATCCATCAGCTTCCATTGCATCAAAAATCAACAAAAAAATAACCCATTCGAACCTTTGAAGCCGTCGACCTGAAACACCATTAGAACCCAATGTTCGATCGATTTTAACGAAATTTGATAAAGGGCTTTGATCACGATCATCATTCGAAGCTCCCTTCAAGTTTAATCCAATTATAATCACTGTTGGAGCCTCATTCGATCGGCACCTTGTTGCGGATCTGTTCTTGTTAAGTTCAACACTAATTCAATCGTATACAAGGTAATTCGACACACACATACTCGGTTTTACACGAGGGACAAAAGCCCTATGATTGCAGAAGCATTCAACATCGAATTGAGCTTCGATTTGGGTCTGGATCGAACCTAGGGCTCGAATGGATTTTGGGAATTGGGGGTTTGATGGAGATTGTGTTTAAAACAAATTGAAACTATTCCTTTCGCGGCTTAGGCCTCTGGTTTGCTGGTTCCTGCGCCCTTTGTCATCCGAGAGGTCCCGGGTTCGACCCCGGGCCACCTCACACATTTTTTTAAGCCATTTTAAGCTTTAAAAATTATGAAAAAAATTTCTAAAAATTATAAAAAGTTTCTGCAAACATTAGAAATTTTTAAAACAACCAAATTATTTTCTAAAATTTATTTCAATATTTTATTTATTTATTTATTAATTGTTTCAAATAAATAACATAACTTGTTAAATTTTTAAAAAATAACTTTAAATCACATCATCCAATTATTTCAATATACACCTGTTAACAATCAAATATAATATTTGTTATTTTATCTTGATATTTATTTATTTATTGTATTAGTCGTTTAAATCATGATTAAATATAAAATTTTATATATAAATCTTTCCAAATCATTTTCATCATTTAAATAATTAAATATTTTAATTAATTATCACATAATTAATTAATAAAATTAATTATTTGTTTTTCACACTAAATCAAATAATTACGAGTATTGATACAATTATTTTTATTAAATTCTAAACTAAATACTATCAATAAATTCATTTTACGTATTTCAAGATATTCAAACTAAATAAATTAAAACCCAATAGAAATCCTAATACATTCCTAAATTCCCAAATCATTATTATTCTAACTCGAGACACCGTTCCTTAGGTTAATCGTAAGGAAATCGTTGGTGTTTAATCTATCACATCCAGATTCTAATCTCATCAATCAAGTGAGTATTCATATCCCCTTTTTATATCAATTTCCTATTTGGGGGAAATCATGTGATACAATATATTCAATCATGATATCTCTATTATTTCATTCTAAATTCAATTCAAGACAGGTTATGTTATTACTTGCAATTATGTGAACATACTATGATAAACTGGACGACAGTAAAACCCTAATTCAATCAATCAATCCTGGTATTAATGGTAGATCTACTGGTTTGGATAACCCACCCCATATGGCTTACGAGTGGTGATTGTGCCAGAGGCAGGAGTTAATCTATGGTGTATGTGTGGAGTCTATTATATGCAAGTGTCAAGTCAAGGGGTGTTATTGTGTCGGTTTATCTATATGCTTTACTATTGCAATATAAGTCTTAACGTTACCTTGTGAATTAGATTATTCTCAATCAATCAATCAATCTATATGTATACTCAAAACTGTGATTACTCACCAGCTAACTTGTTAGCTGACTTTATTTTCTCACATGATTTCAGGTTAAGCAAGTTAGTGGACTTCTACATGCTCATATAAGACCCGGACTTAGTCAAAACAAAAGACAATTACTATTTGTGACTTTAACTATTGTATTTGTATCTGTTAAATTCATGTTATCCTGTAATCTGATTTTAATATTATTTTCACTATAAGACAATCATGAGTTATGAACAATCAATCATTCCCTCGTCCACTCCGATGATTCCGCCGTCGGTCGGGGTGTGACATGCATAGGTGTCATTAATAAGAAACATACCTGTATAGGTTTTAAAGGCACTTAAGGACATAAGCAAGGAATTTTAAGAGAAATTCTATGGAGATAGGGTTGAAATTTTTGTGTACCATTCACCACCTCATTGTTCGTTTGAGCTTGGTTCGCGTTGATGTTGAAGGCACATCCACGAGCTTGTGGAACATTGCCCATAAGACGAGGGCATTGGGGGCGGTAGTGACCCGTTTCTCCACAATTATAGCAAGCTCGGGTTGGTTCCGTAACCGCGTTTCCCATTGCTCGGCGGCAGGTTGCCACAAGATGCCCGTACTTGCCGCATAGTGTGCAGATGCGACACAGAAGATTTCCCGGATGATGGTACCTACACGTGTTGCACATAGGTAGAGGGCCTGCATAAGCCCTTGCCACGGGCACTTGTGCGGCCGGCGCAGTCCCCGGAACACACTGTCTTTGGGGTGGCTTAGATGCGGCCACGGCATAGTTCCGTGCCGGTACAAACTTCCTCTTCTTGTTATCGGACTTAACCTCCTTGACCTCCTCGGGGGTCGTCTTCTCAGTTTTCTTGGCACCCTTTGTAGACATAGTGCCCGCTCGGATGTGGTTCTCCGTCAACTGTGCAGTGATGGTGATGGCTTCTTCCAGAGTTGCGAGTCGGCTACCCACAACGGCATCCTGAATCTGAGGCAGCACACCCTTAATAAATTTTTCCACATTACGGGAAACAGTATCCACCATGTGTGGTAGAAGTATACTCAGCTCGTGATGACGGGTAGAATACGCCAGGTGGTTCCCGCCATCCTGTTTCAGGTTCCAGAATTCCTCCTCTAGTTTCTGGATTTCACTTCTCGGGTAAAACTTGGCGATGGCTATGTTTTTGAACTCCTCCCAAGTTAAGGCCAAGATTGCGTCGGGGCCTCGGTTTCTCTTTTCGCTGTTCCACCATGTTAAGGCCCTTTGCTGCAGCATACTGGTGGCATACCTCACATTGAGTGCTTCGGGGCACTCACAGTTGACGAAGGTGTTCTCCATCCCCTCAAACCATTCTAATAGACCGGTGGCACCTTCCTTGCCACTATAACTGGGAGGCTTGCAGGAATTAAAATGCTTGAAGGTGCAATACTGGTTGTCACGGCCTTGGTTTGCCCTATTTTCCCCTTGGCCGTTGCTATTGTTCGTGACGTTTACGATCATAGTGCTGCTGAGTTTAGCCACCATAGTCGGGATGACCGCAGCCATTTGCCGGGCAATCATGGCGGCAAGCTTACGACCGGATCTTCCTCGGTTTTCATGGTAACGAGACATGCTGGAAAAATACAAATTGGGTTAGGATCGGTTAGAAGGATAATAAGGATGGGCAGTTAAGGTAAGAATCATGAATTATACAGAATGATTCCATTTGGTGACGCATCACCATTTGAAAACGTTGACACGTCAAGATGAATTGACCCATTCGCCTCAAAAACTTGTGTATGTTGGTCATAGTTTATCACTCATCCCGGAAATCCCCAGGTAAGCATGACTGGTCCCGTAGGATTTATACGAAATGCTTACCTTAGCCCGAGGGCCTTTTGCAAGGAAAACCAGAATACAGGTGTTTATGTACCACACTAGTTCTTCGGTTCATGAAATCAAAAATCTTGATGGGATAATTACAAGATTAGACATAAAGTCCAAGGAATTTCTATCAATAAGTTCTACTCAGTGACGAGGATGGATTTAAGAAGTAGCAATTGTCGGGGAGAATCAATGTTTAAGATAAGTCTAGGGGAGACGGATAACAATATGTAATCATACCGAAAGGCACCTATGCTAAGGCATCACATTGCATATAATAAGGCATAGCGTTAGGCAGCATGCAAACAATAAGTATGTATTCATAAGAATACTATTCTATAAGGATCATGCATAAACTATAGTCTAGGTCACCATTTCTAATAACCTAAATCCCTATAGTTATGAGCTCTGATACCAATCTGTCACACCCCAACCTTGACGGCGGAAACGTCGAAGTGTGAGGGTTAAGATTGTTCACAACCACATAACGCTATATTATAATGTAAAATGCCATTAATCAATTGTTTCAAACACCACATACATCAAAGTCTCAAAATAAAGCAAACGAAAGCAGGAAAACCAATTGTTCTTATTAAGCCTAGGTCCATGTTCTAGGTTTAAGCATTTCTTCAATTCGCTAAGCTTGCACATTACCTGAAACATGTTGAAAATAAAGTCAACTAACGAGTTGGTGAGTTCTCATGGTTTTAAATACAATAAGTATACAAAAATGTGGCAATTCTAGTCAATGGTTACAAGATAGTAAGTATATAGAACATGCATAGTTACAATCAAACCTCGACTGAATAATATGAATAAGCATGATTAGCTAAGTGTATTTGGTTCCCTAGTGCACAAGCATACGGCTCCTAGGAGTCGGCAATCCCTCGGCTTTAGCACCAAATAGGCTTGTCAGGCCCAAAGATCTAAGACTTCGCCAGGCTAGCAATAGTTAATGATTGCACACGTATGTCACATCTCATATAATACTTAACATATTCAAACAACCACGACTATGTAAAGAATTACACGTGTGTAATAAGTATCAAAGCGGGTATGTGTAAATTTGTATAAGCAACATGTTTCACCCCGAAAGGTGTGAAATAAACGTAAAGCGGGGCATAAGAACTCACATGTTTAATAATAGGAGACTTGAAGATAGAATAATAATAATCGCGAATAAGATTTCCAACACAATGTCACAAGGCACCTAAATAAAATAAGGTAGCGCGTTATAATTTGTTTGATGATTAATTATGTTTTTAGGGTTGTAGGTCTAATAGGATTTATTACTTATTCGTATTTATTACATGTTAATAATGCGATCAGGTTAATGGAACGAATGGATTTCTATATTTGAAATAATAATTGCTTGCGCGTATGAGAAAGAAATAAATAAAGAAAAACCTAATTTAATTGTACGTTAAACCGATTTATAAATATTGTATATAATAATTACAATAAGTGATTTAGCTATTAAAAGGAACTATATATATAAATATATATATATATAGGTATAAGTAACTAAACAATTTAATTGTTTGAATATATATATATAATATATATACAAGTATTATATTTACGCACTTCTTTTGTACTTTTTAGAAATACAACAATGTATTTATAAATACAAAAGTATTTTATAAAAATTAATTTAGTCACAAATTAGTTAAACAAAAGTTTAAATAAATCTGCATTTTATAAAATAATTTTAGAAATTTTCAGAATTTAAAAAGATTGAATAAGTAAAAAGAAATGAAAAGAAAAGAAAAAAAATCAGAAAAAGAAAGGGGGAGTTGCCCGGGGTCGAACCCAGGACCTCCCCTGAAACATGGGGCGTAGGGACCAGTGAACCAGGGCCAAGGACTTGGTTTTCCATGGTTTCGATATCATTTTAACCTTCATCCCCGGTTTACCCAAATTTGGATGAACCCTAGTTTCGTTCAAACCCAAAATCAACCCTCGATTCGGTGTTAATCACCTAAATCATCATAGGGCTTTTGATCCTTGAACGGAACCGAGTAGGAAGCAGGTCTTAATTACCTGATTGATGTGGTATTGAAGGGATTTCGAGTTCGATTTAGGTTTGGGTGTTCTTGAGTTGGGGCTTTTTGATCGAGGGGATTTCTTGTGAAATTGAGGGTTCGGAGGGTTTAGGAACTTCAAAATGAATCGAAAGCCCCCAATTTATAAACTTGATTTCATGGTTTCAAGCATAACCCGTTTGATTTTGAAACCGCGTTCATGTTTACCAAATTTGAGAGATTCGGTCTGTTAATTTGCGTAATTAATTGATTGATTAATTGATTCGACCGCGTATTATCTTTAGGCGTGATTGATTTGATTCAATTTGTATTTTTGGTCAAGATTTGATTCGAAGTTTCACAGTGGGTAGTCACGGTTCGAGCGGGAAACTCGAATTGGGTTGGGATTCGAGTTCGAAACAGGGGGCCGAGGGGGTTGTGCGGTTTAATTGGGTTAAATTGCATTTAAAAACGATAGTTTGAAGCCTCGCCGGAGCTCGGCCGGAGCTCCGGCCGAAGCCACCGAAAAAAACGGGCATAAGGAACACAAAATTTACATTTTCAGCCCCTGAAGTTTGGGCTAATGGTTAAAACAACCTAAACCTTGATTTTCAAGTTTAAAAGTTTACAAAACACCCCCCTGAACTTTGTACTAACTTAAAAATTTATTACTATTATTATTTTATTATTATTATTGTTATTATTATTATTATTATTATTATTATTATAGTTATTATTGTTATTATTATACTATTATTGTTATTGCTATTATTACTATTATTACTATCATTATTATTATTATTATTATTATGGTTTTATTATTATTATTATTATTATTATTATTATTATTATTATTATTATTATTATTATTATTATTATTATTATGGTTAATTAATCATTAAAGAATTAGAATTTTACGAATGAGTCCACACACTTAAATGAAATGGCAAATATGAACACAAGGTATAATACAAAGATACAGGATGTTACAAGTATTGGTTCCAAATAGCAAACACGAGCATGGGTTGATTGAACATGAGGATAGGATTTGTTCGAGGTCATAGCGGAGACTATGGATAGAATTATGAGATAATGATAGTCTAAGGTCATAGTGGAACCAATACTCAACGAGAGGAAATAACAAGATCGTAAGCTTTAAATGACCAGAATCACATAGATGCATGCACTATGTGTTTGCATTGCGTCCTTATAATTTTTTTCATGATCGAATTAGATAGGTTGATTGGGTTGATTGAACTAGGAACTCAAAGAGCTATACTTTTGGTTTTTTTTTAGCTAATAGTGTATACCAAAGTAGTGAAGACCCAACACTTCTGGTCTAAATGCTAAACTAATATTAACTTTTTCTTTGCATATTATGGTCTTTAAGCTTGATATATGTATCATTTGTGATAGATTTATCAAATATTTTAATAATTTGAGTTAAGATATATGACGGTGTAGTTTTTAGGAATGATCTAACCACTAAGAGTTATATAATTAAACCTCTAGGGGGGTGGTTCAATTTTTTAAAACATTACCCTCAAGCCATCTTGCTCTACAGGTGCACTCTCATGTTATCTTAGCTCTCTCATTTTCATTGATGACCACTAACATTTTTTCCAATGACATAGCTTACGTCATTTTCCATAGTCTTTTGTCAGTCAAACAAAATTTTAAAACAACATTCATCTTCTCGAGTTGCAACACCAAACTCATATCGAATTTAGTGGTTGTTTGGTAAACTTGTGCTGAATTATTTAGAGGCCTGATTGATTAAGATGTAGCCTCTTAACTAGTCAACATGTTTTTAAACTTACCTATTAAGAGGTTGTATGAAACATTACGAGACGTTTTTTAAGTGAAACAAATACGCTGCACCTCTGACCGATTCAGAAGTAGTCTTTTAATGAAATTATTAACCGATTCAGAGATATCCTTTTAATGAAATCATTAAGAAATTACCAAACAATCTATTATAATATAATAAAAAGAAGATGAACCATTATAGATCACAAGAAGAAATAAAGAGAGAGTTGACAACAGCAACAACTATATAATTAACGATTGTACTTAAAGCTTTTGTGTCATTCCTTAATTAATGAATGTATGATAAATGATATGAGAACAACAATTATAAAACTTATTGCAGATCCTCTACAAGAAGATGAAGATATAAATTATAGCGATATTAATTTTATTAGCATAGGCCCACGAGCCTCATTAGATATTTATGATTTGCATTTCATTCTTCAAATGTTGTAATAAAAATTAACTCAGTATTTTATTATTTTACAATTAAAGTATCATTTCGCTAGCATCTTACTAATAAAACATGCCCAAAATGGAATTGTTGTCAATATTGTAACATCCCGTAATCTTCGTTAAGTAAAAATTAATTTTATACATTTATGTAAATTTCAACCATAATAATAATAAATATAATAACGATAATAATAATATTATTATTAAAAATAATAATAATAATGAAAATAATAATAATAATGAAAATATTATTATTCACAAAATTAATTTAATTGATTAAAAAAGGTCCAGGGGGTAATTGTGATAATCTTGAAACTTATTTTAAAGGTTTTCACATAAAATGATAGAGGTTTGGAAGATGAGGGACCATTTGTGTAAATTTATTTAAAACCCAACCCACCGCCCGTTTCCCCCGTCGATTTCTCCGGCCGATCTCCGGCCATGCTCCGGCGGTCTTCAACACTCGAAAACACACGATTTTAACTAAATCAAAAGCTCCCGACACCTTCGAGTGGGAGTTTCGAACTCATACCCTACACTAATTTGAACAATGGAGTTACCTAACCCACTAAACCCACTCTCGACCGAAAGTCGGCCGACCAACTCCATAATCACGCACTACACACTAATATAATCAAATTAATCGGCTATGAACGACTATATAACTAATCCTAATCGTGAGCAACTTTCAAATACATCTTAAAACACACAAATAAACCCATTCGATTCTCCTCGGTCGCGAACCTGCAACTGATTCGAACCCTGTTCTCCGAGCATTTTAAAACCAAAATGGTTGAGGGATTTTGTCTGTAATCATCATACGAAGCTTTCCAAGTGTTCAATTGAATCAAACCATCAAGAAATCATTCCTGTTGGATGACTCCTCGAGCGATCGTGTTCTTATTCTTGTTTGCTAACCAAACGAAACGAATCCAGGTAATTAAATACCAATGTACACTCGGTTTTACATGGGGATCAATAGCCCCATGAATGATTCCATTGACATCTGCGTTTGAGTGGTCAATTGGATCGAATTCGATTTAGGGTTCTTGGTGAATTGGGATTTGGTTGAGATTGTGTTTAAAACCAATTGAAACCAGGTTCCAGTGCGGCTATGTGCCTTTGGTTCACCGGTTCAAAGCTCCCATCCCATTCATGAGGTCACGGGTTCGAACCGTGCACCTCCCATTATTTTTTTTAATGCCTTTTAAGCATTTTAAAAATGCAGAAAAATTACCAAAAATTATAAAAATAATTTTTAAGAACTTCTTTTATTTTAAATACCTTTAAATAATTTTCTGTAAATTTATTTTATTTAAAAACTTTAATAGATTTTTATAAAATATTATTTAAAAATATTAAAAATACTTATTTTTATAAAATAAATTCTAAATCAAGTTTAACTATGAAATAATCATGAAAATCATGAAAATTTATATAAATATTATTTATAAATATTATAAACAATTATTTCTATAAGATAAACGCTATATTATCTTTAAATATATTTTATAAATTCACAAATTATTCACAAATAAAATTGTGGGTTATTTCTTGTAAAATATATTTTAACCAAAGATATAGATTAATACCTTATTATTAATCAAAATACTACAATTGTAATTATCCTTATTTGTAATTATCTTTGGATAATTATAAATTATATAATTAAACTACATCATTTTTATATTTAATTCCAAAAATATATAAATACACTTATGAAATCCTCCTAATGGAATCAAAATGCAAATAAATACTTTGTAAACTTAATACCTATTAAAAACCCCATAATTCTAATCCTTGATTTAACGTTAATTTCAAACTTAATCTTGTAATATATATACATCTATTTGTGTGCGTGTTACACGTCAAATCGAACCAACCCGAATCCGACTAAATATATCTATTCGTGTGGAATACATATTAAAGACTTAGTTACAATTAATACATAGGTATTGATCGTGTTTGGGTCGTGCATTGCAATATTCTGTGAAGGTTGTGATTAATTACATCAATCCAAGGTGAGTTTCCGTGGCCCCTTTTTATGCTTTTATAATTGTTTCAATGTTTTTCAAACTTGGGGGAAAAGTATGCTCACCCGTTTCGATGCTGTACAATCTTACATACAATTTTCATACTTGGAATCAATGTGATACTATTCTTATATTCTAATACATACATGGTGTTATTCTATGATTCCTACAACCATTAATTCCCGGGTTTGGGAACCAACGGATAGGTATTGGTAGTACTACTGGTTGACACCCCCACCCTCGACAGATCGGTTTAACTTGTGAGTTACCGACTACAGCTGCCAGCAATCAGGCCATGGGTGAATATATTCCGACAAACTTATATGCATAACGTCATTAGGTTTGGTTGTCTTAAACACATGTTATGTGGTTTTTGCTTTCAGTATGATTCCATATCAAATTCTACACAGCATCAAATGTTTTAAATTTAAACCTGCGGAACTCACCAACATTATGTGTTGACATTTTTTGAGCATATCTTTTCAGGAGTACATAATCAAAGAGGATAGCTAGTGCTGGTGCCTTAGCAGAGACCCTCAGGCTTTCAATAGATTGCATTTGTATTGTTTATCATTTACTGTTATAATTGAACACTGTGTATATGGATTTTAGAATTATTAAGACTATGATAGTCGTGGAACTGACTAACCACGACACAAGTCACCATTGTGTCGGGCGACGTCATGACACGAGGATTTTGCATGTAATATGTCTCTGTAATTATACCAAGTGTTATGACGAACCCGTCCGTCGCATCCTCGTGTTTCCGCTACAAGCGGGGGTGTGACAGATTGGTATCAGAGCCTTGGTTATAGAGAATTAGGTGGAGAACTCGACCTAGACTATAACCTAAGAACCTTCATATAGAATGCATGCTAGGGATTGTGTGCATTTGATTTTACCTAAATGTCTTTCATGATTTGTGTGACACATAGACACCTGTATTCTGGATTTCCTGGCAAAAGGCCCTCGGGCTAAGGCAAGCATATCGCATATATCTCATTACGAGACCTGGTATGCTTACCTGGGGATTTCTGGGATGAGTGATAAACTATGGTCAATACACAGATCTACAAGGCAAATGGGTCAAATATATTAAGTCTATGAACTTAATATACAGGTATATTCCTATATACCTAATAATCTACAAGTATGTTCCTACATACCTAATTTTATACATGTACACGTGTTATCTGAACATCCCGGGGAAGACATTATTACTCTCAGTCTTTCTCCATGGGATACTTTTATACTAAGAACTTTACGCTTGTATGCGCACAACATCATATTATTAGGGAACTTCGGTGATCACGCGTAGCGTCGATCTCGGATATTGAATCCGACCCTATCATTGTTATGACTGAAATCCTGAAAGTATGACGGATATGCAGTTACCATTAGACTTAATATGCTTATATGCTTATTTGCTATTACATGCTATTATTGGAATACTGGCTCATGGACATAAGGACATTACATTATTTATGCTTGATGAATCTAGATAATACTATGATGTTAACTTGGGGTAAGTGGAGCTAGGGTGACCATGCAAGGTAAATTACCATTACGGGTGCACACGTAATTGCAATTCACCATGCATGAGAAGTCTGGTTAATCTTACCATGAGATAACGATCATGAGTATCACACGTTTCTATTCTATACCCTAGGGTGCTAGGGTCATAATTCTAATAAGTCCTTGTTGAAGGCAATCAAACATTATAAGTCCTTGTTAAAGGCAATCAAACATTATAAGTCCTTGTTGAAGGCAATCAAACATTATCAACACTTACTCAAGTCCTGTCCTACTTAGAGCCTTCATAGTATTTCCAATTATAATATTGACCTTATGAGAAATAACTCCACTTAGCGTTTCAGTAACTACTGATTAATGCTTAGAACGAAAGTGGAATACATAAATGTAGAGGAGTAATGATACTCTCTACACATACAAAACGTTATTCTTTAAGATTATGCTAAGGATAAACGGATGTCACGTAACTGGTTTAGGCACTGTTCTAGGTATGCCACGGATGTGGTGGGAACGCTGCGGGGAACCCTATATATAAGCATCCTTGGTATACCAAGAATGTGTTTAAACTGGGCTACGTGATGATCCCGATTGACTGAGGCATGGATCGGTTTGGTTGTAAACTATACGTGAACGCTTTATGGATATTGCTACGTCACATTAAACTATTTACACTTTGGAAATGTTTTCTCTACAGTCATCAATTCCCGTGTGGAACCGATGTATAGGTTTGCCTGTAGCCATTTATATACTAGTAAAACCGCCTATACATAAGTGTAGTTGCGGTGGCTCTTATTAAACTTACATTACGTTATTCTTTAGGATGATGCTAAGGAAAATTAAGATGTTATGTAACTAGTTTAAGTATATTTCAAAGTATATCGTGGATGTGGTGGGAACGCTGCGGGGAACCCTATATATAAACATCACCGGTATATTAAGAATATGCTTAAACTAGGCTACGTAATGATCTTGATGGACCGAAGCATGGGTTATTGAAACTTGATGAATAGAATCATATGTGAATCTTTTTATACTTTGATTCCTATCAAAGCACACACAAATCTTAAATCATAGTCAATGCATTGTGTGTCTAAATCAAATAATTTTCAATATGAGCTTTGAATCGTTATTCGTGGTTTTCAAAGTCTCGTCAAAGTCTGTGTCACACCACCCAGAACATGCAATGCTGTAGGTGGAATTCCTACATCTCGGGATACTTTGTTAATTGAATATTTTATATTATAGGTGGTCACTCACCTCAATAATCGAATAAACTAATCATAACCTTGTTACCACTTATAAGTACGCATGTCTTCAATAAGGTTATGGCTGATCTCATATCTTGAGAAGTCCACGTATTCCCTTCGATTGTGAATCGAATGTTCACATCTCATTATAATGTCGAATCATTCTTGTCCTTGATTTCATCTTCCTGATTTAAATTATTCAAGATTTGACATCATCCTAACAAACTCTACTATCTCAAACCTTGATCTTAAGCTTGTTAGCATGATCTTTTCTTTGTTACACTGATGTAACTTGAAATTTTCCTAATTCCTAATTGATATTAATTTCCTTTCATCGTAAAGTCAAACTTTATACTGCTTGTACCGTGGGAAATGCAAGAGTTTGCAAGTCAACCTATGACTAAGAACACTCGTATCTCTTAAATGATTCTATTTCATCAAAGCAGGGGAGATTCCCTTACTTTGATGATTCTCTATTTCGATAAATGGTTTCCCATTTGTTAGTTCTATGAAATTTCATCCTCTGGATTGGGGTGACTTCCTTATCTTGAGGATTGACTTCAATTATTCTCATTGGAAATTACATTTCATAAATGACAAGATCTCACCAAAATAGGATTGAAACCCGTATTTTGGTGGCAAATGTCAACCTTAGATTGTTTTCTGGTTATTATCAAGATAGGCATGAATCACTACCTCAAAGCCTTTAAGGAATATTTTTAATATCAACTCCGATTGTGATTGATAACCACCTTCCTTAAAACTACGCTCGTGAAATCTTTCAACATCTTCAACCGTTAGTCACCTAATGACAATCTTCACATGAAACTTAGGTTGAACTATTTTGACCCTGCTTTTAACTAACCGTGCTGTAGATAAAGTTCTGAGCGCCAGAATATATAGGAAATGAAACATCTATAACACTTACCCTTATATAAGTTCTAATCTACCTAGAGTCTATATGGGAATCACATGGTGACACTAGTCTTATCTCTAGTGAGACGTCACTCCTTTTACATTTCAGAAATTATGCAAATTGAATGGTTGCTTAGAATATACATGGCCTTTGAAGAATGATGCTTGTCCACTAGTGGGTACCACACTGAAATGGTAGAATGCCTAAACTCAAGTATAAAGTAGTGAGGCTGCAATAGTCATGACTTGAGATAAGTTTAAAATCTTTGGCGAGTGAGTACTATTACCTAAGGAATGAAATGCAAAAGTTAAAATTGTAATACTGGAATCATGCCCTTTATACTGATAGAATCCATAAGTTGACAAAGCTAATGTCATACCTTGTAACATTTAGATCAAATAGAATTAAGTAGGACATTGGGAAGATCTGTGAATAGTAGGACAAAGTTGGAGATTAGAGCAAGCAAACTAGTGGTAAAATAGACAAGAAGACTCAGATGTTATTATAGGCACATATCTTATCATCAACCAATACATATCTGTTGGATACTGGTAGAGGAATTACTTTTGAGACTAAGTTAATTGGAGCCAAAACATTCTTAATATATGTTGAACCCGTGTTCAGCAAAGACGGGGAGAAAATTTGTGTTAATTATATGGGCATGGAAATCGCTGATCAGGTGAAAAAGAGAGAAAAGATGGCAAACTAAGGGAAGAAATAGCTGTGCAGAAGGCCAAAGAGACAGAACTTAATAAAACTATTCATATTACAGAGGAAACGATGAGAGCAAAACAAATGCTAGCGACCATGTCACACGAGATAAGATCTCCATTATCAGGGGTCGTTAGCATAGCAGAAATGCTATCAACAACAAAACTTGATAAAAATCAGAAACAACTTTTGAGTGTCATGTTGTCTTCTCGCAATCTAGTCCTTCAACTTATTAGTGACATCCTCGACTTTTCCAAAGTTGAGTCAGGAGTTATGAGGTTGGAGGCCACAAAATTTAGGTCAAGAAGAGGTGATGTCCTAGTGGAGGTCATTGGTGGTGCTTTACGGATTAGACGAATTCTCACCCACTTGATCAGCAATGCTATCAAGTTTACCCACCAAGGAAAGGTTCAGAGTAATCTTCACGTAATAGCAAACCCATTATCTCACAACGTCGAGAAATTAACCTGCATCTGTTTTAAATATTCGTACATCGTGGTATGACGTTAAAACACCAATCGTTATTCTGAATGATTGATTCATTTTCTGTTTTAATAATATTCTTAACCATCATTGGGAACCCATTTCAAGACCTTCGCATAGCGTATTATTCTTAGACCGATGGTTGGTCAAAGGAGAAATACATATTCACAAGATATGCGTTAAGGTCGTTTCATATGGTGACGTTTGGGATTCTTAAATTCCGACGATTAACCTTTCTCATCATTGTTGGTCTTATCCTGATTTCTAGGCATTATATTCTAGAAATTATGGATAGAAAAATCAAACACCCAAGCAGCCAGATACCCATTGTCAAGGTCCGCTAGGAATCTAAACATGGCCTAGAGTTCACCTGGGAACGTGAGGACCAAATAAAATCTCAGTATCCTCATCGTCTCATTTCAGCCTCCTTGTGGTTAAAATTTCGGGACGAAATTTCCAAAAGCAGGGAGACTGTAACATCCCGTAATCTTCGTTAAGTAAAAATTAATTTTATACATTTATGTAAATTTCAACCATAATAATAATAAATATAATAATGATAATAATAATATTATTATTAAAAATAATAATAATAATGAAAATAATAATAATAATGAAAATATTATTATTCACAAAATTAATTTAATTGATTAAAAAAGGTCCAGGGGGTAATTGTGATAATCTTGAAACTTATTTTAAAGGTTTTCACATAAAATGATAGAGGTTTGGAAGATGAGGGACCATTTGTGTAAATTTATTTAAAACCCAACCCACCGCCCGTTTCCCCCGTCGATTTCTCCGGCCGATCTCCGGCCATGCTCCGGCGGTCTTCAACACTCGAAAACACACGATTTTAACTAAATCAAAAGCTCCCGACACCTTCGAGTGGGAGTTTCGAACTCATACCCTACACTAATTTGAACAATGGAGTTACCTAACCCACTAAACCCACTCTCGACCGAAAGTCGGCCGACCAACTCCATAATCACGCACTACACACTAATATAATCAAATTAATCGGCTATGAACGACTATATAACTAATCCTAATCGTGAGCAACTTTCAAATACATCTTAAAACACACAAATAAACCCATTCGATTCTCCTCGGTCGCGAACCTGCAACTGATTCGAACCCTGTTCTCCGAGCATTTTAAAACCAAAATGGTTGAGGGATTTTGTCTGTAATCATCATACGAAGCTTTCCAAGTGTTCAATTGAATCAAACCATCAAGAAATCATTCCTGTTGGATGACTCCTCGAGCGATCGTGTTCTTATTCTTGTTTGCTAACCAAACGAAACGAATCCAGGTAATTAAATACCAATGTACACTCGGTTTTACATGGGGATCAATAGCCCCATGAATGATTCCATTGACATCTGCGTTTGAGTGGTCAATTGGATCGAATTCGATTTAGGGTTCTTGGTGAATTGGGATTTGGTTGAGATTGTGTTTAAAACCAATTGAAACCAGGTTCCAGTGCGGCTATGTGCCTTTGGTTCACCGGTTCAAAGCTCCCATCCCATTCATGAGGTCACGGGTTCGAACCGTGCACCTCCCATTATTTTTTTTAATGCCTTTTAAGCATTTTAAAAATGCAGAAAAATTACCAAAAATTATAAAAATAATTTTTAAGAACTTCTTTTATTTAAATACCTTTAAATAATTTTCTGTAAATTTATTTTATTTAAAAACTTTAATAGATTTTTATAAAATATTATTTAAAAATATTAAAAATACTTATTTTTATAAAATAAATTCTAAATCAAGTTTAACTATGAAATAATCATGAAAATCATGAAAATTTATATAAATATTATTTATAAATATTATAAACAATTATTTCTATAAGATAAACGCTATATTATCTTTAAATATATTTTATAAATTCACAAATTATTCACAAATAAAATTGTGGGTTATTTCTTGTAAAATATATTTTAACCAAAGATATAGATTAATACCTTATTATTAATCAAAATACTACAATTGTAATTATCCTTATTTGTAATTATCTTTGGATAATTATAAATTATATAATTAAACTACATCATTTTTATATTTAATTCCAAAAATATATAAATACACTTATGAAATCCTCCTAATGGAATCAAAATGCAAATAAATACTTTGTAAACTTAATACCTATTAAAAACCCCATAATTCTAATCCTTGATTTAACGTTAATTTCAAACTTAATCTTGTAATATATATACATCTATTTGTGTGCGTGTTACACGTCAAATCGAACCAACCCGAATCCGACTAAATATATCTATTCGTGTGGAATACATATTAAAGACTTAGTTACAATTAATACATAGGTATTGATCGTGTTTGGGTCGTGCATTGCAATATTCTGTGAAGGTTGTGATTAATTACATCAATCCAAGGTGAGTTTTCGTGGCCCCTTTTTATGCTTTTATAATTGTTTCAATGTTTTTCAAACTTGGGGGAAAAGTATGCTCACCCGTTTTCGATGCTGTACAATCTTACATACAATTTTCATACTTGGAATCAATGTGATACTATTCTTATATTCTAATACATACATGGTGTTATTCTATGATTCCTACAACCATTAATTCCCGGGTTTGGGAACCAACGGATAGGTATTGGTAGTACTACTGGGTTGACACCCCCACCCTCGACAGATCGGTTTAACTTGTGAGTTACCGACTACAGCTGCCAGCAATCAGGCCATGGGTGAATATATTCCGACAAACTTATATGCATAACGTCATTAGGTTTGGTTGTCTTAAACACATGTTATGTGGTTTTTGCTTTCAGTATGATTCCATATCAAATTCTACACAGCATCAAATGTTTTAAATTTAAACCTGCGGAACTCACCAACATTATGTGTTGATATTTTTTGAGCATATCTTTTCAGGAGTACATAATCAAAGAGGATAGCTAGTGCTGGTGCCTTAGCAGAGACCCTCAGGCTTTCAATAGATTGCATTTGTATTGTTTATCATTTACTGTTATAATTGAACACTGTGTATATGGATTTTAGAATTATTAAGACTATGATAGTCGTGGAACTGACTAACCACGACACAAGTCACCATTGTGTCGGGCGACGTCATGACACGAGGATTTTGCATGTAATATGTCTCTGTAATTATACCAAGTGTTATGATGAACCCGTCCGTCGCATCCTTGTGTTTCCGCTACAAGCGGGGGTGTGACAAATATGATGTGATTTTGTGAGGATTAAAACTCTTAAAGGTTGTCGATCTGACAGTTTAGCCTACAAGACACTTCAATTACTAAATTAACATAAAAAGTGTGACACCCTATTTACTCTGAATTTCAACATCTTATAAGACATTCTAATCAAACACACATTAAATTTTATCACGATATGCTCAATCTTAACAGGGTTAATATGTGTTGTTCTACTTGTGTCTTGGGTTAAACTAGTGTTTTCTCCCGCGCTACGTGCACGGGAGTTTGGCTGCTTTCCACTGTCTTACGCAACATTAATTTGTTCGTTGTCGGCCTCGGCTCATTGGAAACCACAAAAGCGAATAGCGATACTGGTTTCGATAATACCTGTACCAGCAACGATAATGTTCACTCGTAATCAATTTGGTTCGTCGATTCATCTTATTACCGCAACAATAACTACACTTGTTATAACTGTGATACAAAAAATTAATCAATGTTAGATGCAAAAAAAAAGTTATGGTAAAAAAACAAAGGAAAAATGTTACATAATAGTAACCAAGTTTTAAAAGTGTTCTAATTTAGTCACTCATGCATATTTTTCTTAGATTGGACCACGAAACGATCAAATCGAGTCATCATTAAATTTTCTTATGTCAAGAAAGTAACGGTGGAGAAGATGTGCGGGGTCAGAATTTTTAATATATAAAATTATATTAAAAATAAAAAAACATGTTAATTATGAAAAAATAAAAAAGAAATTAAAATTTACGTCAACGTTCCATGTCAGGATCAAAGATAGAAAAAAAAAATTCTAATTGAAACAAAATGTATAACATGCTAAAAAATATATTAAGACTTTTAATTTATATAAAATACAAAAACTGAGTGGCATAATTTAAATATTTTTTTAAACATGAGTTAACAATTGAAACACTTTTAAAAGTTAATTACTATTTTACAAGGTTACCCAAAAATAAAAACACAAAACTTTCTTGTAGCACATCACAAAACTTTGAGTAAAGTGGAATATGAAGGTTAGGTATAAATTGCAAAGGATTAAAGCTGAGGATGGTAGAACTGAAGAAGTATAGGATCGAAGGGCTAAAGTTGACATATCTTTGATGTTTTAACCTAGATACTTTAAAGTTCTATGATGCATTCGTTTTGAAAACGACACTGAATTTCTTTCTTTTTCTGTGTCTTTCACACAAAATAATTGGGCTATAGACAAAGATCACCCTTTTGAAATTAAAATTAAAATTAAAATTAAATAAAAACACACTTCAAAATCAAATTTATAAACTTGCACATCTCGTGTCTAGTAAACTAATATCGCAAAAATAATCCATAAAAGATTACCAATTTAAGTTTGTACTTCGCGTTCTCTACTCTCGTAATGCCTTCAACCTTGCTCCCGATGGTCTCAATTTGAGTTTGGATTGCGGCGACAAAATTAATTTTTTGTTTATCTAATTATGTTTGATATATTATTTTGGCTAAATGGATTTTATATGGGTTTAAAGTGTAGAACTTATTGGATTTAATTGGTTAGAGCACTTACATTCCATTTTTTACTTTTATCCTTATAATTATACTAAAAGTCACTACTTCTTCTCTCTCCTTTTAATTAAATAATATATTTTTATACATTTTTCATTACCTTTTCTCTCTCCTCCACTCACAACCACTTTTAAAAATATTAAAAGCTTTATAATGATTGAACATTGAATCCTTAAATTTACAGATGAACAGTAACATTTTCTCTCTCCTCCGCTCACCACTTAAATCATTTTATATCATTTAAGAACTTACACTCACATAATTTTATGGAATGGACTGTGAATGCTCTTAGAATATGAACCGGGCTGTTTACTTTTTTTACAAGATTTTCGTCTGAAATAAACTAAATTATAAAATAATAAAAAATAACTTTTAAAAGTGTTAAGCCCCTAAAAAAACGGGTTGCACGCTTGGAACACCCTCACGGCCTTCTGTGCTATAGGTGTTGTAGTTTTATTAATCCTTTGTTGTTTTTTATTTATTGTTTGTATAATTGTATGAAGGGTTGTTTTGGATTAAATTGGAGAAATGGGCTTCTGTGCTATTTTGGGCTGGATATAGAGTTGCTGTGGACTTGAGACTTGCTGCACCTAAACGGCTAAACCTGTTTTCTCTATGGGCTTGTATTGTTTGGTTTAGGATTAAAGATTTATACATTTTTGACGAGTGCATACAGCTAGAGGTGCACAAACCGGTTTTTTTTGAACCCGGTTCGGGTTGGACCCGGTTCGGGTTCGGTCAACGAAATCACGCCCGGTTTTTGACCAAGAACCGGTTCGGGTCGGAACCGGTTTTCAAGCCCGGCAAACCCAACCCGGTTGGAACCGGTTCGGGTTGGAACCGAACCGGGTCTGGTCTAAGAACCGGTTTGGAAAACCCGGTTTTTTTTTACCTACTATTTAAATTATATACAAATTAATTATAAATTTTGATTAATTAAAAAAATATTAGAGTAGATTAATTAAACACAATAGTATGTACTTTATTTTTAAGATTTCCATTAATACGATTGTACGCGTTTTTATTTTCATTTTAATAAGTAAACAATTAATACGAATAAAAATTATAAGCGAGTTTTTCTAAAGAAAACAATAAAGATTACATTAATTCATAAAAGTAAACAATTAATTCATTACGAAAAATAAACAATAAAAATTACATTAAAATTAAACCAAAGAAAACAAAATATCCATATTACGAATACAAGTTTTTCTAATTTAATCGTCTTCGTCGGTTTGTGTGCCAATGCGTTGAGACAAATCATAAGCGAGTTCTTCGTCGGATAGTGGTGAGGATCGTCCGGTTTGTACCTCGTGTTCGTGTATTTCTTCTTCAATCGGTGTTTCTTCTACAAGGTTTGATATGTGTTGTCTTCGTTCGGCCGCATCTAAGTGGTCTTTTAAACAAATACACATCTCTAGCGATGTTGGAGTTAGCCTTGTTCTTCTAATCGATAAAACCCTGCCACTAACAGAAAATGCAGACTCCGAAGCTACCGTGGAAGCTTGGACGGTTAGTAAATCACGTGCCATGGCAGCTAGGACCGGAAATTGTGATTCCTTTCATTTCCACCATGTCAGAATATCAAATTTCAAGAATTCATCGGGAGACATAGTGGCTAAAAAATCGGTTCCCATATACCTCCCGAGTTCGCTAATTGGGGTGTTACCCCTCTGACGTTTACTGTTTTCATTTCTCAAAGTATTATATAAACTAATCATCGGGTCTTTACTTGAGCTCGACGAACTCGATTCCACGTTCGATGGTCGGTGGATGTTTGATGTTGCACCATATTTTTCAACATAAACATTAAACAATTTTTTAAAAGTTTCATTAAATGTTTGTTTTGTATTAACATTAAAAAATGGATCTAAATCATGTAAATCTAAATCATAAGTTATCTCATCTATTAAAGTTTCTACCCCCGAAACATTTAAACACGGGTCTAGTGCGGCGGAACACGTAAAAACCGGGGGTAGTTCAATGAAATATTTTTTAAATTTTTCTTTCATCGGCGCTACCATTGCTGAAAACATTTCGTTTCTTTCTTCATATTCACTTAATTTATGGGTCATTAAATAAATTTGATGAAGTGTTAGACAACTTGTCGGATAATAAACCCCCGATAATTTTGTAGTTGCGTTTTTAAAAAGCTCTAAAAAATGAGTTATTTCTTGAATATATTTCCAACCCTCTAACGGAAACGGAACAACCCGACCCCGCATCGCAAGACCATCGTGGAAAACATGAAGCGTTTCTTTTTGACGCAAAGCACTATTAAACATTTTCCAAGTCGAATTCCATCTAGTCGGGACATCCCAATTTGGTCCTAAACAAATGGAATTCGTATCGTGACACATTTTTCTATAATTAACATATCTTTTTCTACTAGTTTTAAAAACGTTGTGTAACATGTTTTTGAAAGACGTTTTAAAATCTTCAACTTTAGGAACGCCAAGACCATCTTGCACAACTAAATTAATAATATGTGCAACACATCTTGAATGAAAAAATACGCCGTCACAAACCGGTTTATATTTTATGTTTAATTTTTCAACGGCGGATGTGTTGTTTGAGGCGTTATCAAATGACATTGAAAAAAATTTGTTTTCTAATTTATATGTTTTGATTACATAGTCTAAAATTTGAAATAGATTATCACCGGTATGCGGATATCCAAATAATTCAAACGCAATCGTACGTTTCATCATTTGCCACGAACTTGGATCTATCCAATGGGCGGTGACGCAAAGGTACGATTCCGGTAAACCGTGTGGGGCGGACCAAACGTCGGTAGTTAAGTTCACACCGGTTTGTAAATTTTCAAATAAAACCTTTAAATCACTTTTTGCTTGTTTCCAAGATTTAAACAATCACGTCTAAGAGTGGTGCGACTTACGTGAGTGTAGCGTGGTTGAAGAGTTTCTTGAATCAATTTTGTTAACCGAGGGTTGTCGAAGTGATCGAACGGTAATCCTTCTTGAATTACAAACTTTGCCATTCTATCTCGAACCATATCTACGTTGAAGTTCCATAAACCACCATCGTTTCCTATTGATGTTTGCCCTTGACTCGGTGTACTTTTCAAAGACTTGTACCATTTGGTCATATGATTTCTCAAAGTCGAGTTTGAATCCGACTTGAAAAACGAACCACAAGCCTTGCATCGAGCTTTATGTTGACCATTCGATATTTCGCATAAGTCGAAATTACAACAAATCTCTTGGTTTCTCGTTGTTGAAAGTAGCGGCACTTGAGGATCCACCGGTTGGAACGAAAGATTCAGAAGCCATAATTCAAGAGATTGAGAGAATAGAAAGTTGAGAGTGAGGAGCGTTTTTGCGTTTTTAAGCGCGTTTTTGAGCGTTTTTGAAGTTTTGAGTGTTGTGACTAAACCATTACACCCACTACCTATTTATACTATCATATAAGGGTAAAATTGTCCAAAAAAAGTGGAAAAAATGGTCAAAAAATACCCTCAAACGGCCATATAGCCGTTTTTTAACTGTCAAAAAAAAAAAACGGGCAAAACCGGTTCCAAACCGGTTTTTTTGGACCGGTTTCGAAACCGGGTTGGATAAAAACCGGGTCCAAACCGGTTTGTGTGAGAAAATTCAAAACCGGTCCTGAACCGGCGGGTTTTTTCGGGTTGGAACCGGGTTGGGGGTATACCGGGTCCGAACCGGTCCGGGTCCGGGTCGGGTCGTCGGGTCGGGTTTTGAACCCGGTTCGGATGTGCACCTCTACATACAGCTAGATCTAGAGGTGGGCATTTCGGGTTTGGGCCCAACCTGAAACCAAGTGGAAAGCGGTTTCGGTCCAACTGGGTTTTTTGTATCCAGGTTTTAGTGAAACCAGGTATGAACAGGGGTCGGGTTCAGCAGCATGAAAACCCTACCCGCTATACCCGTGTAGGGTCGAGTCTATACCCGGGTCCAATACCGGGATTTTGTGTGTGTGTGTGTGTTTGGAAACTTGAACATTGGTAGCTACTAGAGTAAAAGTGTATAACAGAGAGTGAAAGTGCACATCTAGAGTAAAAGAGAGTTCTTTTTTTTGCGTTTTTTGCGTATGTTTTTGTCTTTTGGACTTGGGTATTCAACCATATCAACCCATACATATTTATACTAAGTTTTAGGGCTAGAATACAAAAAAAGGTCATTTTTTGGTTCTAAAGGCTATATAGCCGTTAAAAACAGTTATTTTTTGGGTCTAAAGGCTATACCCGGGGGAAAATGAAAAAAAAAACCGGGCACAACCAGGGTCGGGTCCGACTTTCTTAGTATGCTTAGGAAGCAAGGTTTTTAGGGCCTGGAAGGAGGGGAAGCTCTTCTTTGCCTGCCTCTACATACAACTACACATTATAGTAATCAAGCGCTTATAACTTAGAGCACTGCATGACCAATTCGCTTAAGTTTAATCCTCTAAATCATGTTTGGACTCAATGGAGTGCATTTTATCTTTTACCCAACAACACAAATTTCCTAAAACTTAATCTTAACCCTCATGTTTGTAGTGCGATGGTCTCTAATCAATCAACCTTTCCATTCTATTACACATGTTTCTCATACCCTTTGGCAAAAGTTTGGGCGTCCACACGATCAAATTTCATCTTCTGTGAACGCCCTTGTTACTCCCCATTCACATCATGTTTTTTGTATAACGTGTATCCACTAGGAAATTTATTAAACTGTCTTTACTTCTTTTAAATGTTGTAGCAAATGTATTTTAGATAATTTGATTGTGATGTTTAGGCTAATAGGTGATGGTCAGGAATGAAATTAGGTATGAATTGATAATTTCCCTTAGATTCAAAGACAAAGTACATGACCCATAAATAATGGGAGAACCCCTTAATTCAAGGAGCTAACAAAGGAAAACATATATCTACCATAATCAAAACTATTTTGTCATAAATAATAATATTCCCCCTCAGTGTGAACGTGGTATTGACGTGACGTTCAGACTGGATCGAAAACTGTCAAAAAGGTACCGAGGTAGCCCTTTAGTGAAGATGTCTGCATATTGTAACGATGAGGGAACGTGCAACACTTGTATGTGACCAATTTGAACTTTTTCTCGGACAAAGTGGATGTCCATTTCAACATGCTTGGTGCGTTGGTGTTGAACTGGGTTTCCGGAGAGATATATAGCTGACACGTTATCACAATAAACAATGGAGGCCTTGGTAACCGGAATGTGTAGGTCGAGTAACAAATTTCGAATCCATGTGGTCTTAGCAACCGCATTTGCAACCCCCCTATATTCGACCTCGGCACTCAATCTGGACATTGTTGGTTGTCGTTTAGAGGACCACGAGACGAGATTGTTACCTAGAAAGATGCAGTAGCCGGATGTCGATCGTCGAGTATCCGGGCAGCCCCCCCAGTCGGCATCTGAATAAGCAACCAGATTGTGATCCGCTGAGGGCGATATCGAAAGACCGAGTTGAGTGGTACCCTGAATGTAGTGAATGACACGTTTCATGAAGAGTAAGTGAGGTACTCTCGGGGCGTGCATGAAAAGGCATATTTGTTGTACCGCATAACATAAGTCGGGACGGGTAATGGTGAGGTACTGAAGGGCGCAAGTAAGGCGACGGTATAATGTCGCATCCGAGAGCAGTTCCCCCTCTGTGGCGGAGAGTTTAGAACTTGTGTCGACCGGTGTGTTGCAAGGATTGCAGGCTTGCATGTTGGTGCGGTGAATGATATCTTTTGCATACTGAGCCTGGCCCAAGAACATTGACCCGTTGTGGCGGGAGACGGTGATGCCAAGAAAGTGATGTAAGGGGACCATGTCTGTCATCGAGAACTCCTGAGATAACTTGTCTGTGATTCGAGCTAAGAGGCTGTTGGAGTTTGTTGTGAGCACAATGTCGTCCACGTATAGAAGCAAGTAGGAAATGTCGGAACCCCGGATGTAAATGAATAGATATGTGTCACATGCACTTCTTCGAAATCCTAGAGACATCATGAAGCCGGAAAACCGTGAATACCATGCCCGTGGGGCTTGTTTGAGTCCGTAAAGAGATTTACGAAGTCGACATACATGATGCGGGAATTGAGGATCTGTGAACCCTGGTGGTTGTTGCACGTAGACTGTTTCCTGAAGAGTGTCGTGTAGGAAAGCATTCTTAACATCCAATTGGTTGACCGCCCAACCACGAGAGACAACAATGGAAAGAACCGTTCGTATCATAGCTGGTTTGACCACCGGGCTAAAAGTTTCGAGACAATCTACTCCAACAGTTTGAGATTTTCCATTACACACAAGTCTTGCATTGTAGCGGTCTAACGAGCCATCCGCCTTAAACTTATGTCGAAACAGCCAAATCGACCGAATAACTGGTGCATCAGACGGTCGTGGAACTAACTCCCAAGTTTGATTAACCTGTAATGCTCTAAATTCATCGGTCATGGCACGGGCCCAATTATGGTCCGCTAAGGCTTTCACATGAGAGGTAGGTACCGGAGATATTTATGAAATAGTGGCAAAGTTAAATTTTGGGTTGGGTTTTAGGACCCCGGTTTTGCCACGAGTTTGTATTGGGTGATGATTTGAGGTTGTGGGTATGGAGGTTGAAGGTTGGGAAGTTCCCGTAGTGGCAGGTGGTGGAGGAGGGGGTGTAGGGGAGTGGGTCGGCTATATTTTAAGGTGAGTGTGTGGTTGTGGAGAGAGGAGTGTTTATTGCATTGGGTTGGTGTATATGGGGGAAGGTTGGGCCATTGGTGGATGGTTAGAAGGGGAAGGGAATTGATAAGGTGGAAGCAAAGAGGGATGAATAAGGTCATCGTCTAAGAATTGGTAGGGAGCTGTGGATAGGGGTACATTGAAGGGAAACGTGGTTTCATCAAACACAACGTGGCGAGAGAGGTAAATACGACCGGTTTGAGGGTCATAACATTGATAACCGCGAAAATCGGCGGGGTAACCGAGGAAGACACATCGTACCGAGCGGTGGGATAATTTGTTGTGTTGGGTGGCGGATAGATTCGGATAGCATGCACATCCAAAAACCCGAAGATGATCATAGGTGGGTTGACGGTGGCATAAAGCTAACGCAGAGGGGTTGAAATTTAGGCGTTTAGTCGGGAGAATGTTGTGAAGGTAGCATGTGGTGTGGAGGGCTTCGACCCAAAAGGTGGCGGGAAGCCGAGCATGTACCAGAAGAGCCCGAATGATGTCATTAATGCGTCGTATCATGCGTTCCGATTTTCCGTTTTGTTGGGATGT
Source organism: Flaveria linearis (assembly GCA_024085815.1). Lineage (NCBI taxonomy): Eukaryota > Viridiplantae > Streptophyta > Magnoliopsida > Asterales > Asteraceae > Flaveria > Flaveria linearis. The sequence continues at coordinate 38,385,335 of CM044016.1, read as the reverse complement.
TTGAGGGCATGAAAAACGGAACACTAGACCATGACGGTTGGCAAAATTTTTAAACTCTAAATTGTCAAATTCCCCCCTCGAGATCACATTGAAAGGTTTTGATGGAGATACCGAATTGGGTATGAATAAGTTTATAGAATTTTTCAAATGTTGGGAATGTTTTAGATTTGTATTTTAATGGGTATACCCAAACATAATTTGTAAAATTATCAATCAACACCATATAATATTTGTAATTAGAATTACTCAAAATGGTTGATGTCCATAAATCACAGTGAATAACGTCAAAAGGTTGAAACGTACTAGAAACAGACTCAACAAATGGTAAACGTTTACTGTTTGACAATTGACATGAATGACATATCGATTTGTCAACAACTTTATTAATGGGAAATAAACGAGAAAGATAATGTAGCATGTGCACGCCTGGATGACCGAGACGTTCATGCCATGGTGTGGGTGTGGAAGCACTCAGCATTGCAGACGTAGGTGGGGTGAATGGATAGAGATCGCCTTCACTGTTGTGTCGGGAAAGGGGACGTCCATCCTTGAGGTCCTTCAAAGTAAAACCAAAGGGATCAAATTCAACAGATACTTGATTATCAATGGTGAATTTACGAACTGATAAAAGGTTTTCAATGATGGTCGGCGAGTGAACAATGTGATTTAAGTGGTAGGTTTTGTTTGGGAGTTTGTGAAAACCATTACCAGAGCCCCGAATGAGTAACCGTTGACCATTACCGACAAAAATAGGATTAACAGGTAATAAAGTAGGAGAAGTTATTTTACCTGGATCAGAGGTAATGTGAGATGAAGCACCAGTTTCCATATACCATTGCGGGTCGGTGTGGTTGAGGTTTAGACTTGACATAGCAGATCCGATGTCACTAGCCGATAAAGCACTGTAACCAAACCCATGAGGCTGAAATTGGGCCTGTTGAGAGAGGTGGGCTTGATAGGGGGCTGGTTGGGATGGGTAAGGGGTTGGAGGTGGGTATTGGGTTGTGGGCTGCGGCCCATAAGGCTGCTGCTGATACAAATTTTTCGGCCCTGCATTCCAAAAAGGGTATCCCCCCTTGTACCCGAGAGGGGTTCGGCCGGAGCCTCCCCCCCCCGCGACCACGAAATCGGCTGGCAGCGCCGCTGCGGCCTTAGCCGGGTCATAATGGTTCCCCTTATACCCGTTTGGGTACGGTGACGGAGTCGGATATGAGGTATTACGGGTGTGAACTCCGGCGATGGCAGAGTGGGAGGTTGCGACTTCGACAGGCTGATTCGATACGAGAACGGTGTCGCGAGTTGGAGCCGTTCTTGCGTTCTGACGCTGCTGTTCCGCTTCGATCATTCCTCTTGCTTCATCCCACGTAGGGCAACGTTGATTGATGATGGCACCGATGGTGTCGTATTCAACCGGTAAACCCCGAACCATCTGGATTACCATTTGACTTTCGGAGACCGGCTGGTCGATATCGCCCAGTTGGCGAGCGATGTCCTTGAGGGTCTGACAATAGGTGTCAAATGAGGCACTGGAAGAGAGGAAGGTATTGATGAATCGTTGTTCGAGAGTTGTAGCGCGGGCATGTTTGTTGTTGAGAAAGATGTCTTGCACTTTCATCCAGGCGGCTCGTGCGGTTGTTTCGGTATCGAGTAATCGATTGAGAATGTCGTCGGAGACGGTGCTGTAGATCCATTGAAGCACCAGAGAGTCAATTTCACACCACGACTCGTAAGTCGGATCTTCTTTTGCAGGGGCGGTGGTGCCATCTATGTGGGATATAGTTTTGTAAGCTTTGAGGTGTAACTTGAACAATTTTACCCAGTTTGAATAGGGAACTTTGATTCCATCAAGAGTTCGGACTTTTTGGGATATGTTAGTGACGGAGTATGCGGGGTGAAGGTGTTTGGCCGGCTGGTCATTGGTGTTTCTGTCGGCTGTTTCTTGATCACCGGCCATGGGTGATTGCCGACAGGGAAGAAGAGGGTGAATAGGGTTTAGGAAAAAAATTTAACATGGCTCTGATAACCATGAAATTAGGTATGAATTGATAATTTCCCTTAGATTCAAAGACAGAGTACATGACCCATAAATAATGGGAGAACCCCTTAATTCAAGGAGCTAACAAAGGAAAACATACATCTACCATAATCAAAACTATTTTGTCATAAACAAGAAATATGATATATTGCCTACTAATAAGGAATAGCAATGGGAATAAGGGCAATAAAAGTTGAATTACAAACTGACTAATTGAACCACTTGCAATCATCCTCTCATAATGCTCCATTTCTTATGATAAGAAAATTAAATTTCTAATCATGGTTGACGTATTAAATTCGTGAGGGAGTATGTATAGCAAAACCTTTGATGGTGTATAATGGATTGAGGCCCGATTATATACACCATACAATTACCAAAATACATTAAATCAAATCTTGTAATTGAGATATTAACAATTCAAACAAACTAGTTACCAAACAAATATCTTCCTGTAATACATTTGAAAAACATGAACTTTTGAGGAGAAAAATAATACCTTTGAAAACCAAGAGTTCCAATAGTATTAGGCAAGGAATTCATTTAAAGACAAATGAGGTTGGCGTAGTGTTTTATAATTATAGTAACTCCTTCCAATTGATTATCGACAAAATATTTGTGGGAAAATAGTTTCTACCAACAAACATCCGAAAATTCTATTAAAAAATCTTATCTGAAATCTTATTTTAGAATTAGCGATGAATTACTAAAGAACATGATATGCCCACTTGTATATATTTGTCAAAAGTTACCAAGAAAAAGGATGTGTTTCATCTCTTGGTCGAAAGCGCTACATATTTCATCACTCGTTGTTGGTTTTCATGACACACACATATATCTTTTATAAAGATAACAATAGTTATTATAATAGTAATGCAAGTACAAAGCATGCACTACATGTGAATAATATTATTATTATAGCAAAAGGATAAAAGAAACAAAGGGAGTGAAAGATGGTCGACCTTCATCTTTTATTAATCCATCCATGCGTTCTTCTTGAAGAAAATGCTAAAAGCAGAAGTTATCATCATGTACTTGTGTGTATATAATACTTATAAAACGAAAAAAAAGGACAAAAGGGATTGTTGTAAGGCCCATGTATTCCTTTTAAACATCCTATAACTATGCCTTTCTTTAGTTTTATAATTATGCAAGTGCTATTTCGCCTGCACCAGCTGCAATTCTTTCAGAAGATGCTACTACTTGCTATAATACCTTAACATACTTCGCCCTCGATGATGCATATATGTAGCTTGTCGAATCATATATACACATGTCTTGCCACATGCGCGACTCGTAAGAACTGCACTTTCAAACTTTAGCATATTTCTCCATCTTTTTTCTTCTATCTTCTTTATCCAACTTTGCAATCTAGTTATCATAGAAATCAACAATATCTTAGGGCAGTGGTGATCAAAATCTCTCCAAGATTATAGAAGGCTTTATTAATCAAGCAAAAGAGATGGAAAATGAGCTTTTGAGGTACACACATAATCTAACTTTCTTTAAGCATGGAACAAAACAAGCTAGGAAAGCATCTTTTTCACCAAACATAAAGCTGAAAAGATTAATATACATTCATAATACAAAACATAAAAGTAAACACAAATTATAATGTTATATGTGAAACTTTTTGAATATCTAATAATGGTGATATGCATGTTGGAGAATGGAGGATAAGTTCTGGAAATAAGAATGGAGTCACAAGATTTGGAGAGATTGTCAGTGATTAATCATTTCGCCAAGTTCCATAGCCGGGTTCAAATGGTTGCAGCGCAGGCTGCATCCTCTGGTGCACCTTACACTGTCCTTAAGCTATATCCTTAGAAGATACGTTAATTACAGCCCGTCCAATGCCCATGACATTACCCTAATGGTATCATTGTTTCACTATGACGAATGCTCTCTTGCTCATCTTGACACAAAGTATATAATGTTCGTTATACACGTTCATGTGACACAAATTAAGGAGCGTTTGGAAGGCTTTCGAGAATGGCAGGTATGAATTCTTGTAACCAAAATTAATTCAGACAAAATAGAAAACCACCATCAAACTCATTATATTACCTTCTACTGCGTGTGAAATGATATATGCACATTCTGTGTGTTAGCTTTGATCATAAGTCATAACGGTCAATATGCTCACTCTTCACAGGTATGGTGCAAGTTTCTTGGTAGTCTTTTAACATTTGCTCAACTATTTTCTTTGATCTTAATGGGCCAAAGTTGGATATAAACTATTAAGATGATTAGATGATAGGTGATGTCAAAATGGTAAAGTTTTTACTTTGTTGTCCGATGGATATGCCATGTCAACTAATCCTTTACAATCTTTCAATTCCTATCTCGTGTGTTCTTTAGACACGTTACAACATAGAAGTCACTGTCTTATATGTGCGTACTAGGTTAGTATCTTGTGTATTACAAGAGTTGCATAAATAAATATTAATTAGTTAGTAATGAAAATTTATGAATTGAGATATAATATTTTTAAAATTGCGTACGAGTAAGGAATTTAAATAATAAAACAACGATATCATTTTTTATACATTTTTTAATTTTTAGTTTTCTAAAAGTAAAATGTTTTTAAAAATGCTATTTTTTAAATGTTCTTATGAAAAGTTTGAATTTTAATAATTTTTGTTTGACAAAAAATTATTTTTAAAAAACACAAGTTCTCAATATTTCTTATTTTTAAAAAAGTGTGATGCTTTAGAAAAAAATTCTTACTTTAAGAAATTCTTTATTTAGAAATTGCATTTATAGAAAGATATATTTTCTTAATTTATAAAAAATGAATCTATTGAATTAAATAAAATTATTAGTAGTTAATTTAATTATTTATTAAGAGAGATAAACGGTAAAAATAAATTTAAAAGCTCTATAATTACACCATATGTAACTAAAAAATCTTATTTTATTAGTATAGATAGATAGATATCTTCCTACTAATCTACTATAATAAAATGTTAACTAAAATAAACATTTATCAACAACAAGTTCTTTCTCAACAATTTTTTTCCGTTTATCTCTCCTATTTAATGTTCATATTAATTACTAATAATATTATTTAGTTATTTTTTAAATTAAAGTATTTTTAAATTAATGTATTTTTTAATAAATTAAAAAAAATATTATTATTAATGTTATTTCCAAATATACAATTTTTATAAAATAAACTTTTTTCTAAAACATCAAACTTTATCAAAAATATAAAATAACTTAAATTTGTTGTTTTTAAAAATAAAACTTTTATAAACAAAAAATAATTAAATTAAAACTTATAATTAGGGAGTTTTTAAAAATAATATTTTTTAAAATATTTGTTTTGAAATAAAATTTTCATCCTGTTTATAATAAGAAAGGTTTCAATAAAATATTATTTTTGAATATCATCTTATAATAATAAGTTTTTATTATATTTAATTATTTTGTTTATACAACCTTGTATTATACGGATTTACTAAAGCTAGTATAGAATAAAAGTGTTTAATGTATGGAATTATTGATGATCTTATTTATGAATCAAAGCCCTTTAAATAAGGAGAATAACATACCACTTATCTAGGAAACTGAATCATAAAAAATTACAAGGGATCACGTATATCTAATCACAAAAATAATTCAAATCTAAATCAATATTATTTAGAATAATATATATTGGCTAAGATAGACGAATCTAAATCAATATTATTTAGAATAATATATATTGGCTAAGATAGACGAGGATCAAATGATATGTGTGTGCATATGAATTCGAGGATCAACAGATTAAATGAGAATTTACGAGATCTAAGATAACCAATCTTAGTCATTGGTTTTTGTTTATTATTTTTTATAAAATTTATGATAAGGGACATGGTAATTATTATGCTTTGGTTTATTTATACAAATGATTATTTGATCCTTGTTTCTCCCATTATGGTTTTAGTGTGACATCCCATTATGGTTTTAGTGTGACATAAAGGTGTAGGTAAAGCAGTTCATTGTCAGTTTACTATTTGTTGGAAATAATGAACCGGACCGGACCCGTGTCTGATCCGCCCACAAAACATAACTGTTATTTGGCAGTTATCCAAGTTTAGTAACTGCCATAAGTGTTGGAATTGGTATAATCAAGAAATCTATGTAATTAGAAAGTCAAAAAAGAAACTCAAACCTGTTAGGATAGTTACGGTTACAGTTAGTTAAAGTTAGTTATTTAGTTATTTAACTACCCATTGTTGGTTGGTAGTTTAACCGCCAGATCCTTAGGTATAAATACCTCACTATGCCATCATTCGCATGTATGAATATAGTGTGAATTGTGTGCAAGATTTCATTCTTCTACCACCCTGTTCATCGAGGCTCCTTACACTGTTGTGCAGAACGTATATACAATGCATGTTCATCCTAATATGTTGTTGTTCTATTAATCGATCCTAGGCGCAACAATGAGAAGATTCCAAAAACGAAAACACAAGTGTGGTGAGAAAGTAGAAACATTCTGAGATTAAGGTTATGAATCTATAAAGATGGTTCAAGTTGTGATTATCTATTTATGTTCGAGTCTTGTGAAATAAACATCCAATCGAGCGCCTTGTTAAACATTCATGTTATATGAATATATATCTATTTCATATGGAAATTTATTATATTAAAAAGGAACAGGATGGAGTTATACAAGAACTAAAAAGAAATTTTCAGAATGTCATCTTACAAGTCGTGAATCATGGAGATCATATATAATATTATTAGAGTAAATCAAACACGTTTACAAGTTCAGTCCTCATTTATTAAAAATTAAAGATGCAGACCTAAACTTCACCTGATATGCACACTAGCAAGTCCCTGACACTAACTGAGATTAAAGTCAATGTAAAATTACCAGCATATCTCTAAATTCAAAAAATAATAATTTCTAAATCAAACCTAGAGTAAATTGTCATTTTCGTCCCTGTGGTTTGGTGAAAATTGACACTTTGATCCAATAGTTTATTTTTTCGCATCCGGGTCCCTGTGGTTTACAAATCTTGTCATATTCATCCAGTTCGTTAACTTCATCCGACATTCTCCGTTAAATGAAGGGTATATTGGTCATTTTACATATACGTTTTATTTTTTAATTTTTTTAAACCCCATTTAACATATCACCTTTAAATAAATTGCTATTTTAGTCCCTGTGGTTTGGACATGTTTACCAATTCAGTCCAAAAATCCCACCACCTTGGCATAAAACACCATATCACCACCACCCGTGATGGAACCACCATGTAGACGTAGGGTACAAATAACCCACACAAGACCGGGTACCCGACCCCGAAAGCCCGGCCCATGCGGGCGGAACGGGTAAGCCAGCAGGACACGTGCCCCGCATTTAATTACATCGGAATCACCCCAATCATAACCGATAATTCAGTAATGGTCGGAGAACATAAAAGGTAATGGATTTTCCGGGGAATAATCCCTGTAAATCAGCACACTATTACAGTAGGCAAACACTATAAATACCAGGTAAGAAGGATCGAGATCCTCATAAAAAAATACACACAAAAGCTCCCCCTGAATTCTCCCTATCACATATTTCCATTCAACCAATACTTACTCTCACGCTAGAGGGCGTTCCAAGGATACTTCCCCCATGGAACGCCTTAACTGGTGTTGTTTTCATTATGCGTAGGTGTGAAGCTTCAGAGAGCATCGGTGGATCGAAGTTCAACAAGACCGGAACCATCCAGAGTTGGACCTCGTATTTACACACCACACCACCACCACGCCGCAAAACCACCACCACTCCATCGGAACCACCAAATCTTCACCACCACCCTATCATAAAACCACCAGCACCACACCAGACGGGCACCACCACCACACATTAGGTCTCCGCCATCACACACTAGATCACCACCACCATGTGGACCCTAGAAACCAACCGTTAATCCTGAACTTATAACAAACCCCTTCGAAAATGTATATGGAACCCTTGAAAACGAGTATTGTAGAGGTATTAGTAGGGTTTGATATGCATTTTCGAAGTGGTATGTTACAAGTCCAATATTGATTGTCGATTTTTAGGGTTTATATGGTAGCGACGATCTGATGTGCGTGGTGGTGGTGAGCGCTGTGGTGTGGTGTTGGTGGCTTTGTGATGGGGTGGTGGCGGTGGTTCGATGGTTCCTATGACGGGTAGTGGTGTGGTGGTTATTTTGGACTAAATTGGCAAATACGCTCAAACCACAGGGACTAAAATAACAATGTATTTAAAGAGTATATATTAAATCAGGTTAAAAAAATAAAAACATATATGTAAAATGACCAATATACCCCTCATTTAACGGAAATTTTGGATGGAATTAACGGGCTGGATGAATATGACAAGATTTGTAAACCACAGGGACCGAGATGCGAAAAAAACAAACTATTGGATTAAAGTGACAATTTTCACCAAACCACAGGGATGAAAATGACAATTTACTCTAAAACCTAACTTACCCCACTCAAACCTCACCCACCATATCTCATCCCTTCATCCATCTTTTTCTTCCATCTTCATCTTCATCACCATCACCATCACCATCACCATCACCATCACCTCTCCACCATCATTCAAGAAATCAAGCACAATCACTGATCTAAAGGCATGTTTGGGATTCCATTTGGAATCTCCTTTTGACTTATTTGAGGGGTAAAAAGACAAAAATACCCCTCCAAATAAGACAATAAGCTAGAAATTTTAACTTATTAACTTATTTGGAGGGGTATTTTTGTCATTTCACCCCTCCAAAAGTTAAAAAGTCCTTTTCAAATGGACACCCAAACATGGTCTAAGTTTCTCTCTCTCTCTCTCTCTCTCTCTCTCACACACACACACACACACACACACCCACCCACCCCCACACACCCCCACAAGACAAATGGTCATAACACCCCCTCTTACTTTCTTCAGATCCGATGAACCAGGTTTTCGTTGTGTTCAGTGGTAGCCAAGGGTGGTTGTTTGATTATGCGGTGGTGGGTCGAGGGTGCGAGTAGCGACGGTGGTGGTGGGTTGAGGGTGCATGCGGCCACAGTGGTGGTGGGTAAAGGTTATAGTCTGCAGTGGCGGTGGGGTTGAGGGTGCAGGCAGCCATAGTTGTGGTGGGTTGAGGGTAGAGGCGGCTGCGGTGGTGGGTTGAGGGTAGAGGCGGCTGCGATGGTGGGTTAAGGGTGCAGGCGAAGACGATGATGGTGGGTTGAGAGCATAGTTACCTAAATCGCGGTACGCTTCGGTACGGGTACGAGGTACGGGTACGTAATTTGTTAGATGTTTCGTATTCGGTACGGTGGGGGGTAGGTTCATTTCGGTACGAATCGGTACGGTGTACCATGGTGTTCGGTACGGTGTGCCAAAATATAAACATAAATAACCAAATTCATTAATAACCATATAACCAAATACCAAACATGAAATTCAAAATACAAAAAAAAAACATAAACTAAAAATCCTAATCTAGCCTTTGTCACTTTTCTTTACCAATTTCAACACCTTCATCACTAAGATCTTCCCAAGCCATATCCTCTAATCTTGCACTTGAACCTTCTATATAAGCGCTTTCGGGATTGATGTCCCACTTTTTGTTAGGGCCAAATTTATAAGACTCGGAAAAACGTGATTGGAGTCTAATGTTTGAGTGAATAAACACAAGTTTATCCGCTCTTTTGCAATTGAGACGATTCCGCTTTACATTATGAATATAGGAGTACGTACTCCAATTTCTTTCCGCCGATGAGCTGCTAATCGGTTGGGATAGTACTTTCTTTGCTACTTCCGCCAACTCAGGAGTCTCTGATCCATAAGTAGCCCACCAATCAATTACATCCATTGTAACAGCATCGGCTTGTGTTGCGGCTCTAGAGTAAATTCCTTTTTTCATATGGAACGTAGCAAATTGTTCTCTTAAGACCTTTTGTTCATTTTCATCTTCCGCTATTCTTTGAAAAGCTTCCATAACACCAACTATGACTTCTTTGTCATTGTTAGGAGCTTTTCTTTCAACGCCTCCCGGTGCGATCATTTCAAGATAGTATTTATCATAAAACTTTGGGTTCAAAGCAAACCCCAAACAATGAAGCGGGATGGTCATTTTCTCCCACCGAGCATCACAAAACCTTATTAACAGAAAGATAGGTTTTGTAATAGCCAATATGTTTTCAACATCTTCCCAGAAGTCATCATCTTTAATTGTATCCGCGACTTTTGCCCCAACTATTCTAGTGTTTTCATCCCCACCTTTGACCCATTCCCTCCAAGAATTGAGGACTATAGTCATTGCTAGTGCCTCCCTACAATCGAGTAACCTTCTTAAAAGTATGTAGTGTGATGCAAAACGGGTCTTAGCAACCTTCAACAACTCTAACTTTGAGTTTTCTCTAAAAAAGGCTAAGGCGTGTGTGTGATTAAGGAAGTACTTTACAATAGTCTTGCCTTTTTTGTATGTGTCACTTAACCAAAAAAATTGGTTCGCCAAGTCTTTAAAAATAAGATTTAAAGTGTGAACACAACAAGGCGACCAAAATACGTGTTTGTATACCTTCTCAATTTCTTTCCCGGCCGCTTTGCAATTCGCCGCGTTGTCCGTTACAACTTGTAAAACATTGCTTGGGCCAATGCTTTCAATCGCGCCAAGAAGAAACTTAGCAATAGCTCCACCCGTTTTCTCCACCCCTAAAAAGTCCTCCGCGTACATAAACATGGCACCACGCGAGTTGACCGCAAGAACATTGATAAGTGGACAATGGTTAACATTAGCCCACCCATCCGAAACTATTAAGACTCCTTGAGCATACCATGTGTCTTTGATCGGTGCTACGTCCTTATCAACATCACGTGCACATTCGTCTAGTAGCACGGTTCTTGCCTTTTCACATGACGGAGGTTTGTATCCATCCGGTGCATGTTTGACAGCACTGATCATTTCAATGAATTGTGGATTGCGTAGTACATTGAACGGGATCCCGTTTGCACACAATCCTCGAAGGATCTTCAAGTCCACCGCATTTCTCTCCAATATGCCAAAAGATTCTTCTATGCGTTTTTTGGAAGAAAATTTATTGGAGAGAACCGAATTCTTCAATCTTTTTGAAACCCCACTATCCTCGGCTTCTTTAACCTTTTTCAAAAGCCTCTCAAACAGTGCTCGGTCTTTGAGTACAACTTTACATCTTGTAACCTCGGATTTTTGACCTACTGCAGCCCCAAAAAATGAACATGGATTCGGGTGTAGGTGCTTGTATAGCTGGCTTTACAATGATTGCAGGTCCAACGCTTACTACCTCCAGGATTCTTAGAGTTGCCTGTTAAAAACAAAACATTAGTAAAATGATTTTATAAAATTATAACAAAAACAAAACAAAACTCAGTTTATAAATCGATGATTACTTGCACCATGGAATGTTACTTCATCAATAAGAGGCTTAGAAACAGAAGCTGCTCCTTGAGTACTTGCTCCTGCTTGACTGGAAGTTGCTGCAGAATTCTGTTGAACATCATCATCATCGACATCAACGAAACCTTGTGTTTCACTTACATGGGTATCACTATCATCTCCTTGAGATGATAGTTTCTTGCCAAAAGCCATTTAGAAACAGAGGTAAAGAAAGAACAGCAGTAGGTTTTGGGAATCGATCTTGTAATTGAATTACAGAGGTATAAAAAATTGAAGAAACGATGGTCCGCCATTTATAATTGTTCCTTGTAATTGCAATCAATTGCAATCAATTGTAATTGATGCAACTGTAATAAATTCCCGTTTTGGAAATCGATTTTGTAGGATCGGAAGACTGCAGGACGCGTTTTCCCGCTCATTTGCACACCGATTGTGTTACGCGTACCATTAATTAGGTTTGCGAACCAATACATGTATTCAATTCGATCGGAACCTTGTTAATTTGAAGTTGGAACACCGATTTCAACATCTGCAATCGCGATTTCAACGGAATTGGGGCCGATCGGAACTCCGTACCGGACCGCCGTAACGGAGCGTTTCGGTACGGCACGTATTTCGTTCCGGTACAAACCGTACCAATACGAGGATCACGGGTCCTCCACCGTTTTCGGTAACTATGGTTGAGAGTATAGGCAGCGGTGATGAATGTTGAAGGTAGAGAACTACAATGTGGAAAAGAAGATATAAAAGAAGACGAATTTTAATCTTAAAAAAAAAACTAACAAAGAAACTTAATATTTTTTTAGTGTCAGTGAATGTTAGCATATACATTTTATATAGTTTAGGCCCGCATCTATAATTTTAAAAAGTAAAAACTGAACTTACATTACTTACAATCTCAGGTATAGTTTATTATTTAAAACTGGAAAAATACGTTTACTCTTCCGTTGGTTTACCGCACGTGTAGAACAACTTTATCAAATAGTTTATGTAAAAATAATTGTGTAAGAAATTAAATACTACTTTGTTAAATCTGAGTAGGTAGACATCACTCAATGTGATATCTCAATTGATTTTTTCCTAATTTTTTAATTATAGCAAAAACCTTGTTTTAAACTTTATAACGACTCCATCGTTCGGATTATCATGCAAATGTATTATTTTTCTTTTATTTATTGTTATTTTTTATTGACAAATTACAGTACTTATTTATTTTTAAGCATACCAATTTGCATGGTTAATTAACTTGGAGTCCCATCATTTGTTTGTTTTTATTTTTTGAGCATTATTATCAAAAGGAGCCAAAAAAGAGTGAAGAGGGTCCATTGATCAAGGATCATCAAAATCTTAATTTTTATACATAAAACTCCTGTCATATTGATATTCAAATTTAATAGAGATGAAATTTATAACAAGTTGACCCTTTTTTATTTAATTTTATTTTTTGGATTCCGTAAGAATTTTTTTTTTGGAAAGAAACAATAATAAAATGAAAAACTTGATTGAACATCTTATTTGTTGTTTTTTTAGGTAAACCAAAATCACTTCTAAGTTACACACTATAAACTACTTTCCATCGTACTTGAATCCGAGTCTATTTTAATTTTTTTAACTCTTGTCATTATTCTACAACCCAACTACTCAAGTGACTCTCAAAAGTTATGACTAATATTTTAATATTGAAATACCACAGCTAACCGTCACCGTGTAATCAATCCTTAAAACTAACTAGCAATAAGGGAGGATGCGGCGTAACTTTTACTATCCTGGATTACCTTGAAACTTCACTAATCCTACACAGTCACGTTATTTTTATCATGAACTACCCTGAAACATCAAAAACACTGGAAATACAACCCTAGACTAGGGTTGTTCACGAGCCGAGCCGAACCGAGCAGACCTTCGCTCGTACTTGGCTCGTTCCAAACCGAACCGAGCCGATCGGCTCGTTTACAACTGAGCGGAAAATCGAACGAGCATTTTTCGAGCTTTAAATTCTCGAGCGAACGTCGAGCGAGCGCAAACGGACGGTTTAATAACTTAAAAACCAGTCACATTTCATTACATAATATTTTTATGGATGACAACACGGATGACAACACGTTATGTCTGACGATTAAACTAGCTAAGTCTGTAGCCGATAATGCGGAGAGCATATTACAGATAACGGTGATGGTGAGAGCGGGAGATGGTCGAAAAATATATTTTAACGGCTTAGGATTTCACTTTTATATTAAGTGTAGAATTCTGTATTAGGTTGATTGATCAAGTATGCATAAATATAATTATAGATTTGTATATAATGGGTCAAATCTACTAGAGCGCTACGTAAAAACTATATATACATATTAATTCGATCCGAACCAAAGCGAGCGGACATTTGCTCGTGCTTGGCTCGTGTACAAACCGATCCGAGCCGATCGGCTCGTTTACAACCGAGCAAAAATTCGAACGAGCATTTTTCGAGCAAATTCCGAATGAAGTCGAGCGAGCGTCCAACATCGAGCGGTTTGAACAGCCCTACCCTAGACTACCCTGAAACTTTTATTTTCACCCGAAACACCCAAAACCACCACACACCGCCAAGATTACCTCTCGGCTACTACTACCCGGACTCCACTACCCGCCGGGTACCCACAATGGGTGGCGACGGTGTACCCGTATGGGTACATGCATACCCGAGAGGGTACCCGAATGCGCCCTCTCCTCCTTAATATATTCTTACCGTGATGATTGATTATAAAATTTTAAGGTGTTATATCCCGAAATTGTTTTCAATCATATAAAGGTAGCTTCTTATAGTAACATTACTATGCGGTTTTAATCATATTTATTGATCATATACAAACATTTATGAAAAGACAAACGTCTTGAATTAACTCCTGTTGAACCAATTTCGTAAAATCACATGTTTTGATATATATTTTATTATTCATTTGGTGACTAACAAAAATAATTGGGCTGATGTCACGGTCATAATATATTTTATGAGGACAACGAATATGAATGTCACACTAATTTATGTATTATATAGTTGAGTAGGTTTAACCTACAACCATTAATATCCAAAGCTAGGAGCCTAGGAGTCACTGAAAACACTCACACTGAAACAACAATGAAAAACATTCATGTTCTAGCAATACCATATCCAGCACAAGGCCATGTGATTCCTCTTATGGAGGCAGCACGGTGCCTAACTAGCAACGGCCTCAAGGTCACGTTTGTGAACACGGAGTTCATTCACAAACGTGTCATGAGCACGTGTCCACAAATAGATGGACCGAGTGATTTGATGCAGATGGTTTCAATCCCAGATGGGATGGAACCATGTGACAATAGGAGTGACGTTGGGAAGTTGACAAAAACAATGTTCCAACGCATGCCCTCCAAACTAGAAGAGCTAATAAACGAGATTAACAAAAACGATGATGAGAAAATTACGTGTATCATTGTTGATTATTTCATGGGATGGGTCTTAAGAGTTGCACGGAAGATGGGTATTAGACTAGCAGCCTTTTGTCCTAGCTCTGCTGCACTTTTGGCTGTGACTATGAGCGTTCAGAAGCTAATAGACGAAGAAGTTATAAATTGCAATGGTGAGAATACTTTTTACGGAGTGACTTACATAACTAACTATTTAACCTAATGCAATGAAACTTCTCTGAATTTTGTATTGCGATGTACGGTGTAGTAAAAACACATTAGTTACTAATTGTTTTTCAATTATTAATTTTTTATTTTTATAAATTCGCTACACAGGTAAGTGAAGCTAACAGAGTGAGCGAACCCAACAAAGATAAATTTAAATTTCTTTAATTTCTTTTTCTAATAATTTATTTAAGATATAATTTTATTTATCTCTAACAATTAATTATACCTAGATTTGTTACAATCTAAATAACACTTTTGTTTATTTTTTTCGATATTCAATAATATTTTTATTCAAAACCGAATTTCATCTTTAAATGTTTTTTCTTGAAAAAAAACTTTCTTTTAGATACAATTAGTTTATAGTAAAACTTATATGGTAATGTCAAAAAAATAAGCACGTATGTGTGTACATATTTTAAAAATATAATTACAAGGTATTTAGGAAAAATCAATACACATGTTAAATGAATTATGGAAAGAGGATGAAGAAAAAAAAACAATGTTAGAGTTGATACCAATCAATGTTAGAGTTCATACCCTTGATAAGTTGGTTTGGTGAGTGAAACTTTTCTTTCAGGAGCACCTTTGAAGCAAACAGTTCAGCTATCAACCTCAATGCCATTCATGGACCCTGCAAATTTCATATGGGCGTGTGTAGGCGACTCAACAACCAACCAAATCATCTTTGATTTCGCAATTCTTAATGGTAAGGAAGCAGCAGATGCAGCAGAGCACATAATTTGCAATTCAACTATAGAGCTAGAGCCTGGGGCATTCGGTTTGTTTCCAAAGATGTTGCCAATTGGTCCACTTTTAGCAACCAACAATTCCACAAGGCAAGTAGGCCACTTTTGGAATGAAGACTCCACTTGTCTAAAATGGCTCGATCAACAACCGCTGTGCTCAGTCATCTATGTAGCGTTGGGAGCTTCACGATCTTTGACCAGCGCCAGTTTCAAGAACTGGCGCTGGCGCTTGAGGATACCAAAAGGCCATTCCTATGGGTTGTTCGGCCTGGTACAAGTGGTAGTATAGACTATGTCTACCCAACTTGCTACATGGATAGAATAGGAACGCGTGGGAAAATCGTCAGTTGGGCACCTCAACAGGAGGTCCTAAGCCATCCGTCTGTGGCATGCTTCATGAGTCACTGTGGTTGGAACTCTACAATGGAAGGCGTGAGCAATGGCGTTCCGTTCTTATGTTGGCCATACTTTGCTGATCAGTTTTTAACAAGACATACATATGTAACATGTGGAAAAATGGTGTGGGTTTGAACAAAGATGATGCAGGTATTGTTACACAAGAAGAAATCAAGATTAAAGTGGAGCAACTACTCAACAACAACATAATCAAAGAAAATGCTTTCAATTTGCAAAAAAATGTGATGGACTGTGTGCGAGATGGAAATTCCTCGAACAAAAATTTAAAAAATTCATTGATTGGTTAAAGGAAGGAAATGATCATGCTCGTGTGAATAGTGAAATCCTCAAATAATAAAGCTCGATCTTTAAGTTAAGTTGTGGTTCACGAAATCTGTGTAGATTATATTATTTTTCATGTATGTTTTCTATTAATTGTGTATTTATGTTATTTTCATGCATCTTTTTTATTCCACTGTTATCTTGTATGTTTGTTTGTTCAAAAAGCATGGTTACTTAATCTATCAAGTTTTTTATTTTATTCGTAATTTATACTCTAAATTAAGTTGAATATGATCACCATGACTATATTGTCGGTAATTACTGAAGAAATACATAATATCCAAAGGAAAATCAAATATAATTTTATAGATATCCATTGGTAGTTATTGATGGATCACCAACGGAGAGAGGAGTTGGTGATCCGTTCGACAATGACAACCATTGGTGGCGACGTCGGTAAACTCTTTACCCTTGCCATGTTCCCTGACGATCTATCGCTAACCGATTATCGACAAATACAATTTAATGAAAAAAATTTGAGGGATGTGCCCATTGCTATAAGCCCTCTTTAATAGCGTACTAGGTTCATTAATAATGACAAATCTGATATTAGCTATGATTATAAGAAATAGATTATCGACATTTAATAAAACTATGATTCGAACCCCACACGTTGATCGATGCGAGGTTGCTTTATAACGGATTGTCTTCCTATACTAAGGTTTTGATCTTTTTTTTTACAAGTTCTACTATTTTTAAACTCGTTAGTGTCCGGTTACCAATCGGCAATTGATGGTGGCCAACCCTATTGGACCGACACACCATCTTTATTCATGTTTTATTCTCCTAATCCCTATAACAATTCAACCGGTGATTTGAAGAAGATGACGGTGGTAGTGCACAAGGAGACCTCAATAAAATCACAGTTAGTCTATTAAGTAATAGAAAAGTTAAAGTTATGGGCTGTTTGATAGCCTATTAATAACTACCTCTTAATGGTTTATAACCTTTAAATGGTTAAGAAGTAACTCTAATAATGAATGGTTAATAGGTTAAATCTTAATAGTACCTCCTAATCATTCAGCATCAGGGTTACCTTTTAACCATTCAGAGGTTATGAATCATTAAAAGGTAGCCTATTAATGATCATTAAAGATAGCATATTAATAAGGTAGCCTATTAATGACCATTAAAAGGCTACCAAACAGCCCCTTAGATGAACCTGTAGAGATAATATCTATTAACAAATTTGGTCCAAGTATTCTTTATTAATTTATTATGTATAAGTACTTTCAATCAAAATACAGTATTTGAGTGAAGATACTGATATATATATAATCCCATATCATGACATTTGAAAACACCTATTATCACCGATGTGCCCATTACTGCCCAATCCTTCGTAAATCTATCAGTGGACGCATGTACCAACTGAAATCCGTAGGTGATTTATTTAGTAGTCGAGTTACCAACAAATTGTGTTATTTAATTTGCTTACTTTTTGCCCACAAAAGATTCTTCGGTAATTTATTTTAACCGGTTGATATTCGGTTTACGTGTTGCGCGAAATTATTTTCGCTCAGATTGTACATGTACTAACGTTCAAGACTGGGAAAGAAATAAAAACACAAAGCTAGTATCTATGCTTTAAACAAAAAAGCCAGCAAAATATAGTAGCTTCTCAGATAACGGTACCATCATCATCATTGAACAACAAATATCACAAACAGCCAACGGGTTCTTAGATGACAGCCTCATCGTCATCAAATAAAAAAACTATGCTCGAAACATTCAAAGGAAACCCAAAATAATAAAAATTGCAACAAGTAACTTGGGTTCTCAGATGATGCATTCTCATCATCACAAAATCAAACATGATTTAGATATGAAAATTTCACAACAAGACCCTGAGAAACAGGTTAATTAGATCCAATCTGTTCTCAGGTAAGACCTTCCTCATCATCATCCAACAAAGCAACAAAAACCCAACAGAACAGATCTAACATGTTCTGAGGTGAAAATCCTCATCGTTACCAAACAAAATTTGTTTTCCAGATCTGAAACATTGATAAACGAACCAAACCAACTGTTGATCACCTTCGTTTACTCATATATAGGAGAAGATGGAGCAACAGAAGTGGTCACACCATCACAATCAAGACCACCACCATCAAAAGGCTCACCATCAAGAGCACCACCTTGAAGACTCCCGCCGTTAACACCAATACCGTCAAGACCCCCACCGTCAACACCACCACCGTCCCGCCAACACCACCACCGTCAACACCCTCACCATCAACACCACCACTGCGAAGGACACCACCGAGAAACGGTTGATGCATGGTGTAGATCGGGGAAGAAGGAGGTGCCCGGAGTGCTAAACCACCGCCGCCATGGCTAACCTTTTCGGGTATCGCCGGTAGCGGTGGCGAGCCCTAACGATGGGTTGTAGCAGCGGTGATGGGTCACAGCGGCGGAGCAACTCTCGCGGCGGTAACAGGGTCGCGGTCGTCGTGCGAGGAGCGGCAAGAGAAGTCCAGTGGCCGCCAACACACCCACCGTCTCCACCCCACCGCCATAAAGGAGTGAAATGAGCCGGCTAAGAGATAAAAGGGAATAACATGAGGCGCTGTGAAATACCCAACACACCCCGCGATCACTATTCATCACATTGCTTTTTTCATAGTATGCAATTACTCATAAAAATTTTGTATTTAAATTGTTATTTAATTTTGTTATATAGTTTTTAGATATTATATTTATCAAAATAAGCATTTAATTATTGTTTTTTAAAGAGTATGTATAGAAAACTTAACTATTAACATGGGTGTTTTGAAAAATATTTATTGAATAAATGTTTAGAGAATTATTTCTTTCTCTCACTCATAACATTATTGGTAATTTTATTGTAATTTAAAATAATACTATTTAAATAGAGTTAAAGGGCAAAGTTTTAATAAAATAAAACCATTTTATGCATCTGTCATAATTAAAACAAAAAGTTTTTCTAAATTCTTTTTAGTTTTTAAATTTCACTCAGACTTATTTTCAAAAAGGGTATGTTATAAATACACCTTATTTATTTTCATCATCTCTATCTCTCTCTATACATACATATAGATACATGAAGAGAGATAGAGACAATAGAATGCCGAAATAAAAAAAATGTGTTTGTATGACATAATCCCTTTCAAAATGTATACTAATAAATCATAAAAATTATGTCACATTACATCTTTTCAAATAATCATTATCATATATCATATTCTCACACCTTACATGCACATATTACTATTTATAAATGTATAATTATTTAATGATCATATTAAATGC
This sequence comes from Flaveria linearis, assembly GCA_024085815.1. NCBI lineage: Eukaryota > Viridiplantae > Streptophyta > Magnoliopsida > Asterales > Asteraceae > Flaveria > Flaveria linearis. The sequence goes on along the minus strand of CM044016.1, from coordinate 38,365,488 downwards.
TAAAATTTTTTTTATATTTTTTTCAAATTAAAAATATATCTTTATTAAAAAATATAATTTCTTAAAAAATAAATAAATATGATTTTTCTAATATAGAGAACTTTGTTATATCACATTTACAAAAGATTTAAAATTTTTGAATTTTTAAAAATCATTTAAGAAAACGTTGTTTTAACAAAAAAACTACTATTACTATATTATTACATAAGTTAGTTGATTATACGTAACTCGAATCATATTTATATAAATGTTATAATATAATTTCTAAAAATTAATTACTAACTATTAATCTAATATTAATTCAACTCATGTAAATCATGAGTTTCTAAACTAGAGTGTTTCTATATAAAAGTTGAATTTTTTTCATCAATAATTTTATGTCAATTTCTTTAAACAAAAGTAAACACGAATTTGTTTCTTTATTCCTTTAAGGCATATATATTTTTTGAAAATGTGTAAGCAGCTTATTCTATTAGGAACCGTAAATGTAATATTCAATTACTAACGAAAAGTTTGTCGCTGATAGGCTCCCGATGGCAATGAAGGGAGTAAACGAATCACGCCGTCTTGTGAGCTATTCGAACAAGCTCACGAAAAGCTCGAACTAATTCAAGTTTAAATGAGCTCGAACTCATTTTACTGCTCATTTAATAAAAAATTATGAGCCCAAGCTTTTGTTGTTTAACTCGATCCGGCTTGCAAGCCAAAACAAGGCTATATGTATATAATCTTTATTTTATCTATTGAATGTATATTTATATCAATGATTGATTTTGTACATAGACTATGTTTAAAATAGTTATATAATATATTTCGTTATTTTTAAAATAAAATAGCATTATTTTAAAAAAAATTTACACACACCATTTATTTCTTGAAAGGGACTTTTTTCATGTAAGAACAAGTTTTCTATGTAAAGCAATTAAAAAAATATTCTAACGAAAGAAATCCAACGTTTATGTATAAAAAACATTATTAAAAATATTTTAAGAAGACTTCATTAAAGAACTAGAAAAACATAATTTGCAATTATTATAGATTCATAAAATGGTTTTTAGTTTATTAAAACGTTTTCCTTCAAACTCTTTTTATATAATATTATTTTAAATTGAAGAATAGGTTTACCCCATAATAATATGAATGAGAAGAACAACTTTACACTAAAAACCTATTTTGATAAATATTTTTCAAAACATCCATTTTGTTTAGAATTTTTTCCACCAAAGCTACTCCGAAAAAAAAAATTCTTGTAATTGGAGTAGCTACATCATTTGTCGATAAGCGTCATTGAGCCCTCTAGAGACTCTGCATGTGCTTTTAAGACATGCATGAAACTACAAATATTAGACATGTGATTAGTTTATTGTTGATGATGTAATATAGACAAGGAGTTTACGATCTCCCAATGCTAGAAGTATCAAGCTCACCGGTAATGGCATAATGTGAATTGATAGTAGTCATTGCCTTGAAGATGTGTCCATTTTCTTGCCTCGGATACTCTTTCTATTTATCAGCAAGTCGCTCGTTATGCTTTTCTAGCTATTTCCCAAACAATATATAAGTGTTAAATAATTAAAAAGTTTCGTAAATAATATAAAATTTGTTTTTGATAAAAAACAGGCGAACACTCTAAGCGCCTTCGAATAAGGGAAAAACGGCTCAGATCGATGTTAACCTGCCATCCTTTTTGTGTGTATTTTGATGTAATGCTGGGCCAAGAGGGTTCATCATGTTGGATATTTAGTGTAATTGGGATTAACTTGTGTTGACCAATTCGATCATAATAGACTTCAAACAAGTTAGGAGGTGTGGAGTGCACGCTTATTTGAATCTATTACGATCCTAGGCGCGTAATCCGTATTTGACGAGGGTTCCAAGGGGGCAGCGCCCCCTTGGCGGGGGACCGGGGGCAGCGCCCCTGGAAGCGGGGTCCAAGGGGCGGCAGCCTCTGGTGGGGTCCAAGGGGCAGAGCCCCTGGCTGGGGTCGAGCTGCCAGGTCAGCTTGGAAATTTTTTATTCCCGTCATTATTACTTCAATAAAAAATTCATTTTCGGAGTCTTTCTAGAATTAAACTTATTAATTCTTGAAGGGCTGAAAGTGTCAATTTGAGGACCCAAAAACTGCCCTAGGCAGTTTTCTAATGAAAAAACTGCAAATACGCTCCCAGGAATTTTGGTCATTAATTCTGTTCTTTTTCTGGTTCGTTCTTCATCACAAAATTCAACATATTTTCGTTTCTAAATCACTAGATTGTATCCGATTGAACAATTTGGGTGAACCATCAAATTAGTTTGATCTGAAAGTTTTCAGACGCCTTCTAGTGAATCCGATTTCGTTTGTATTACCAAATTTCCTCTACAAAGATCAAACTAATTTTGTAATCATGACGAACGGAGAGTCGGTGAAAGAGATGACGAACAAGTTTGCGAAGTTGGACAAGTTTGCAGGCCAGGATTTCAGACGCTAGCAAAAGAAGATGCACTTCATGTTGACAACACTCAAAGTTGTATACGTTCTGAGTACCCCTATGCTCGAAGTTGTTGAAAACGAGACGCTGGAATAGACCCGAAAACGCTGCAAATGGGAGAACGATGACTACATCTGCCGTGGCCACATCCTTAATGGTATGTCTGATTCTCTATTTGATATATATCAAAATGTTAAAACTACGAAAGAGTTGTGGGATACCCTTGAATCCAAATACATGGCAGAAGATGCCTCAAGCAAGAAGTTTCTTGTTGGTAATTTTATAAATTATAAAATGATGGATTCAAGGCCAGTCATGGAATAGTACAATGAATTGTTAAGAATATTAGGACAATTTGCCCAATATGATATGAAAATGGATGAGTCCATTTCTGTTTCAAGCATCATTGATAAACTTCCTCCTTCTTGGAAAGATTTTAAACACGATTTGAAACATAAGAAGGAGGAATTAACCCTTGTTGAACTTGGAAGTACTTTTCAAATTGAACAATCCATAAGAGATATGGAAAAGGTTTGGGTTAAGGATGATAAAACCATGGCTGGACCATCTTCTGTTAACATGGTGGAAGAGGGTGGATCCTCTAAGGCTGCTAAAAATGCGAAGGGAAAACGTAAGTTTCAAGGGAACAACAAAAAGGAGGTTTTAAGAAACCTAAGGTGACTTGCTGGAAGTGTGGTAAAGTTAGGCACTTCAAGAAGGATTGTAGGTCTGGTAAAGGTGGAGGTAAAGGAAAACCCGAGACTGGTTCAAGCGGATCTAAGGATCCCGCTAAGCAACAAGGTCAGAATTTAGTTCAGTTTAATAATTCGGTAGAGAATTATTATGTGTCACTAATTTCTGAAATATTCTATGTACAGGATGATGATGTTACGTGGTGGGTAGATTCGGGAGCAACGTGCCATGTTTGCAAGAATCTTCAATGGTTTCAAGAGTTGAAGCAAATTGAAGATGGATCTACTTTAAGAATGGGCAACGTTGCAACCGAACCTATCAAAGGAGTCAGAACTGTCAATTTAATATTTACTTCTGGAAACTCTTTACTTTTGAAAAATGTGTTGTTTGTTCCTGGTATTAGTAAAAACTTAGTGTCTGGTGTGGTCTTAAACAATTGTGGTTTCAAACAGGTCATAGAGTCTGATAAGTATATCTTATCAAGACATGGTACTTTCGTAGGTTTTGGATATTTGTGTGGAATGTTTAAGTTAAATTTGGATGTTTCTTTTCGTGATAATTCTGCTTGTATGGTTTCTTCTAGTTCTAGCAATAGTTTAAATAAATCTGATTTATGGCATGCTAGACTAGGACATGTACATTATAAGAGGTTAAAAGAGATGTCAAAAATGAGCTTGATTCCTGCTTTTGAAATGTTTAATGAAAATGCAACACGTGTGCCTTAACAAAAATAGCTAGACAACCTTTTAGTGAAGTTAATTGGGAATCTAAATCATTAGAATTAATTCATAGTGATTTATGTGATTTGCATGCTACTCCTTCCCTAGGAAACAAAAAATATTTTGTCACTTTTATTGATCATGCTTCTAGGTTTTGTTATGTCTATTTATTGCATGCTAAAGATGAAGCTCTAGATAAATTTAAAATATATAAACAAGAAGTAGAGCTACAACAAAATGGGTTAATCAAAACTCTTCGTACTGATAGGGGAGGTGAATATTATGATCCAACTTATTTTCAATCTACTGGTATAATACATCAAACCACGACTCCTTATACACCTCAACAGAATGGTGTAGCTGAAAGAAAGAATAGGACTTTAAAAGAAATGGTCAATTCCATGTTATCCTATTCGGGTTTGAGTGATGGGTTTTGGGGTGAGGCTATGTTAACAGCTTGTTATTTATTGAATAGAGTTCCTAGTAAAAGGAACAAGACAACCCCTATGAGCTTTGGTTCAAAAAACCACCAAACTTGAGTTATCTTAAAGTTTGGGGTGTAGAGCTATAGTTAGACTCACTGAACCAAAGAGGAAAACTTTAGGAGAAAGAGGTATAGATTGTATCTTCATTGGATATGCAGAGCATTCTAAGGCATATAGATTCTATGTTTTAGAATCTAATGACTCTGTATCTATAAATACAGTTATAGAGTCAAGAGATGCAATCTTTGATGAACAAAGATTCACTTCTATACCTAGACCAAAGGACATGATAGGGAGTTCAAGTAACTCTCAAGCAGTTGGTCATGATATTCCATCTACTTCAACTGAACCCAGGAAAAGTGCAAGAGGTAGAAAACCCAAGAATTTTGGTGATGATTTTCAACTTTATTTAGTTGAAGGGTCAAGGGATGAGATTGAATCTCAATATCAGTATTGCTTTAATATTGAGGAGGACCCAAATACATATAGTGAAGCAATGGCTTCAAGGGATGTTGCATTCTGGAAAGAAGCTATCCAAGATGAAATTGATTCTATAATGTAGAATAACACTTGAAAGTTGACTGATTTACCTCCTGGATGTAAGCCATTGGGGAGTAAATGGATCTTCAAAAGGAAAATGAAGGTGGATGGTAGCATAGACAAGTTTAAAGCTAGATTGGTAATTCAAGGCTTTAGACAAAAAAAGGCATTGACTTCTTTGATACTTATGCACCTGTTGCTAGAATATCCACCATTAGGTTATTGCTAGCACTTGCATCTATACACAACCTTGTGATTCATCAAATGGATGTGAAAACTGCATTCTTAAATGGTGAATTGGATGAGGAGATATATATGAAACAACCAGAGGGCTTTGTCATGCCGGGTCAGGAAAACAAAGTGTGCAAGTTGATAAAATCACTATATGGTCTTAAACAAGCACCAAAACAATGGCATCAAAAATTTGATGATGTGGTTTTGTCTAATGGTTTTATATTAAACCAAGTAGACAAATGTGTTTATAGCAAATTTGATGCTTCTGCTAAAGGAGTGATTATTTGTCTATATGTGGATAACATGTTGATTTTTGGTACTGACCAAGATCAGGTTAATAAAACAAAGCAATTTTTGTCATCGAAGTTTGCCATGAAAGACATGGGGGAGGCTGAGGTGATTCTTGGTATAAAGATCACTCGTAGAGATAGTGACATCTCAATATCTCAAGCTCACTATATTGAGAAAATTTTGAAGAAATTTAACTTTAGTGATGCTTTTGCTGTAAGCACTCCCATGGATCCTACTGTGAAGCTCACACCTAATAAAGGTGTTGCAGCTTGTCAACTTGAATACTCAAGAGCTTTAGGATCTCTAATGTATGCCATGATATGTACTAGGCCTGATATAGCATTTGCTGTGGGAAAGCTTAGTAGATATACATACAATCCAAGTTCCTCTCTGTCACACCCCGCTTAGAGCGGAAACACGAGGATGCGACGGACGGGATCGTCATAACACTTGGTATAGTTACAGAGACATATTATATGCAAAATCCTCGTGTCATGACGTCGCCCGACACAATGGTGACTTGTGTCGTGGTTAGTCAGTTCCACGACTATCATAGTCTTATTAATTCCAAATCTAAATTACACACAGTTCACAAATGAAACAAATGATATACATGACTAATGTAAAGCTTATTGAAATCCTGAGGGTCTCGGCTAAGGCATCAACTCTAGCTATCCTCTTTGATTATGTTCACCTGAAAAGATATGCTCAAAAATGTCAACACATAATGTTGGTGAGTTCCGCAGGTTTAAATTGAAAACATATGTTGATGCTGTATAGAATTTGATATGGAATCATACTGTAAGCAAAACCCACATAACATGTGTTTTACAACCAAACCCTATGACGTTTATGCATATAAGTTCGACGGAATATATTCACCCATGGCCTGATTGCTGGCAGCTGTAGTCGGTAACTCACAAGTTAAACCGATCTGTCGAGGGGGGGGTGTCAACCCAGTAGTACTACCAATACCTATCCGTTGGTTCCTAACCCGGAAATAATGGTTGTAAGAATAGAATAACACCATGTATGTATTAGAATATGAGACTAGTATCACGTCGATTCCAAGTATGAAAATTTTATGTAAGATTGTACAGCATCGAAACGGGTGAGCATACTTTTCCCCCAAGTTTGAAAAACATTGAAACAATTATAAAAGCATAAAAAGGGGCCACGGAAACTCACCTTGGATTGATGTAATTAATCACAAACTTCACAGAATATTGCAATGCACGACCCAAACACGATCAATACCTATGTATTAATTGTAACTAAGTCTTTAATATGTATTCCACACGAATAGATATATTTAGTCGGATTCGGGTTGGTTCGATTTGACGTGCAACACGCACACAAATAGATGTATATATATTACAAGATTAAGTTTGAAATTAACGTTAAATCAAGGATTAGAATTATGGGGTTTTTAATAGGTATTAAGTTACAAAGTATTTATTTTGATTCCATTAGGAGGGTTTCATAAGTGTATTTATATATTTTTGGAATTAAATATAAAATGATGTGGTTTAATTATATAATTTATAATTATCCAAAGATAATTACAAATAAGGATAATCACAATTATAGTATTTTGATTAATAATAAGGTATTAATCTATACCTTTAGTTAAAACATATTTACAAGAAATAACCCACAATTTTATTTGTAAATAGTTTGTGAATTATAAAATATATTTAAAGATAATATAGCGTTTATCTTATAGAAATAATTATTTATAATATTTGTAAATAATATTTATATAATTTTCATGATTATTTCATAGTTAAACTTGATTTAGAATTTATTTTATAAAAATAAGTATTTTAATATTTTTAAATAATATTTTATAAAAATCTATTAAAGTTTTTAAATAAAATAAATTTACAGAAAATTATTTTGTAAGATTTAAAGTAAGGAAATTAATAAAATTTATTTTATAATTTTTAGAAATTTTCCATATTTTTAAAGTATTTATAAAGCTTTTAAAAAAAATAAAAAAACAATGAAAAGGAGGTTGCCGGGTTCGAACCCGGGACCTCACACCCACAAACACACAGCCCAAACCAGTGAACAAGGCTCTAAGCCGCGGTTTATCTTGGTTTTAAATTCTTAAATACATTAATTAGTAAAATTCCCCAAATCAAGAACCCTAATTGATTTCAATCAAATTGAACACGAATTCGAAGTTAATAATAAAATAATGTTGGGGCTTTGTTTCCCCATGATAAACCGAATATATAGATGTGTTTAATTACCTTATTCGAATCGAATTGATGATATAGATGATCAAGAACAGGTCGCGACTTTACTTGAAACCAAATGATGATCAAACTTTGATTATAATCAAATTAATTGTACAGGTAGCTGTAAGTGATGCTTATGATCGAAAGCCCCTGTTAATTTTGTGAATTGAAACTCGTAGGATAGATATCGATTGAGTTGCAGGTTTCGGCCGAGAGAGGTAATCGAATTCGAAGTGTTTGTATGTTATAGATTGTATTGATAGGTGCATTCGATTAGGAACCGATCAATGAGTATTTATACTCGATTATTTGTATTAAATTTAGTGTTATAATGCTCGATTTCGTGGGTGGGTCGGCCGAAAGCAAAATGGTCGGGTTTAGTGGACCATTATCGAAACTTTTCCCGATTAGTGCGTGTATTAGTGATCAACTCTATCCCATGAGCATTTTGATATATTGTGGGGTTCGAATGGACCGGTTTGAGGTCGTTTGGTGTTCGCCGGAAGGTCGCCGGCGGCGGCCGGAATTGTCGCCGGGAAATCGAGGGTTGGGCGGGGGTTGGGTTGTAAATATTTATTTTACAGAATGGTCCCCTTGACTTCTATTATTATCATTTTATGTTATGTAAATTCTTTTAAAGTTTCAGAATTGCTAAAACACCCCCTGGACTTTATGTTTATTTTTTTTGTTATTATTATTATTATTATTATTATTATTATTTTATTATTATTATTATCATTTATTATTATTACTATTTTTATTATGATTGTTATTATTTTTATTATTATTTTTTTTTATTATTGGAATTAATAATGCATTAAAATTTAATTGTTTATAAAAAAATACGGGATGTTACAGTCTCCCCTGCTTTAGGAAATTTCGTCCCGAAATTTAATCACGAGGAGGCTGAAACGAAAAGATGAGGATACTGGGGTTTTATTTGGTCCTCACGTTCACAGGTGAACTCTGGGCCACGTTTAGATTCCCAGTGGACTTTGACAATAGGTACCCGGCTTTGTTTCATTTGTATATAATCTTTTACAAGATTCTTGACATAATGTATGCCAATTTGAACTCTTCCAGAGAATCGCGAGACTCTCTTTGAGATTTGGCATATGGAACGTTAGGACACGATGACGAGTTACCATGGTATGTTAGACTTATAATCACAACTTCCACAATATAATTTCATGGTAAGGTGAAGTCTAGAAATCATTAAAAGACCAGCAATATAAGAAAGGTTAACCGTTGGAATTTAAGAATCCCAAACGTCCTCATATGAAACGACTTTAACGCATATCTTGTGAATATGTATTTCTCCTTTGACCAACCATCAGTCTAAGAATAATACGCTATGCGAAGATCTTGGAATGGGTTCACAAGGATGGTTAAGAATATTGTTAAAACAGAAAATGAATCAACGATTGATGTAACATCATACCACGGTATACGAATATTTGAAACAGATGCAGGTTAATTCTCGACGTTATGAGATAATGTGTCGAATTGAATTTTATAATGCACCAATTGTCATCATACAGTTAAGATAAGAGGCACTTATTCTGGCCAAGTTAAAACTAAAAAGTTTCCATGACGGTAGGAATGAAGAAGATAGGTCACACACAACAGTCATTTCCTTTCCAACCTTCCTATTCTAAGAACAATACTGTATACAATAATCTCAGTCTTCGGGTAGTTCTATACATCTTAACTTACGCATGTCGAGAGTTTTCCTATCTCCACCGACTAACTAATTTCTAAGCAACTGGGGTTCATGACAAACGAAGGAGTGAATTTGAAGGAATCAATGCTATCCTTACCAGTATCCAACAGATATGTATTGATAAGATATGTGCCTATAATAACATCTGAGTCTTCTTGTCTATTTCACCACTAGTTTGCTTGCTCTAATCTCCAACTTTGTCCTACTATTCACAGATCTTCCCAATGTCCTACTTAATTCTATTTGATCTAAATGTTACAAGGTATGACATTAGCTTTGTCAACTTATGGATTCTATCAGTATAAAGAGCATGATTCCAGTATTACAATTTAACTTTTGCATTTCATTCCTTGGGTAATAGTACTCACTCGCCAAAGATTTTAAACTTATCTCAAGTCATGACTATTGCAGCCTCACTACCTTATACTTGAGTTTAGGCATTCTACCATTTCAGTACGGTACCCACTAGTGGACAAGCATCATTCTTCAAAGGCCATGTATATCTAAGCAACCATTCAATTTGCATAATTTCTGAAATGTAAAAGGAGTGACGTCTCACTAGAGATAAGACTAGTGTCACCATGTGATTCCCATATAGACTCTAGGTAGATTAGAACTTATATAAGGGTAAATGTTATAAAGTTTCATTTCCTATATATTCTGGCGCTCAGAACTTTATCTACAGCACGGTTAGTAAAAGCATGGTCAAAATAGTTCAACCTAAGTTTCGTGTGAAGATCGTCATTAGGTGTCTAACGGTTGAAGATGTTGAAAGATTTCACGAGCGTAGTTTTAAGGAAGGTGGTTATCAATCACAATCGGAGTTGATATTAAAAATATTCCTTAAAGGCTTTGAGGTAATGATTCATGCCTATCTTGATAATAGCAAGAAAACAATCTAAGGTTGACATTTGCCACCAAAATACGGGTTTCAATCCTATTTTGGTGAGATCATGTCATTTATGAAATGTAATTTCCAATGAGAATAATTGAAGTCAATCCTCAAGATAAGGAAGTCACCCCAATCCAGAGGATGAAATTTCATAGAACTAACAAATGGGAAACCATTTATTGAAATAGAGAATCATCAGAGTAAGGGAATCTCCCCTGCTTTGATGAAATAGAATCATTTAGGGGATACGAATATTCTTAGTCATAGGCTGACTTGCAAACTCTTGCATCTCTCATGGTGCAAGCGGTACGAAGTTTGATTTAACGGCGAAAGGAAATTAATATCAATTAGAAATTCGGAATATTTCAAGTTACCTCAGTGTAACAAAGGAAAGATCATGCTTACAAGCTTAAGATCAAAGTTCGAGATAGCAGAATTTGTTATGATGGTGTTCAAATCTTGGATGGTTTAAATCGGGAAGACGAAATCAAGGACAAAAATGATTTGACATCACGATGAGATGTGAACATTCAATTCGCAATCGAATGGAATATATGGACTTCTCAAGATATGAGGTTAGCCATAACCTTATTGAAGACATGCGTGCTTATAAGTGGTAACTAGGTTATAACTAGTTTATTCGATTATTGAGGTGAGTGACCACTTAAAATATTCAATTAACAAGTATCCCGAGATGTAGGAATTCCACCTACAGCATTGCATGTTCTTAGTTATAGGAATATCTTAAGAGGATTGAGAACCGTAAGTAACGGTTTAAAGTTTTTGAAGTCCATTCGGTGTTTAGGAAAGTGTTCTCGATACTTCGAACCACTGTAGTAATCCGGTAGCTCCTTCGGTTCCACTGAGCTTAGTGGGTTTGCAAGAGCTGAAATGCTTGTAGGTACAAGCACGTGGAGGGTTAGGACAAACAGAGATTTGAGCAGGGTTCGTGCCTTGATTCATATGAGTTAGGAGGGTTGGTATGACCGTAGCAACCTCACGTGCCACAATAGTAATAACCTTACGGCCAGAGTTTCTAGATCGGTATCGTTTTTGACGAATAGACATTTTGAAATATCATTAAGATATTCTATGAGAATTGGGCAATACGAGCTATACAACATGAAAACAACTATCGGGAATTTGGCATAATAATAATGAGATGTTCCGTGTGTAATCGTTTGATTCGTAATTCAAAGCGAGTATGTGACTAACCAAAGTTTTAAGTTAACCACATCTTTGTTGAAGACATGCGTTCCGATAAGCAGATACTCATCCCACTCTTCCAACCTTGCATGTACTGGGTGGTGAGACACAGACTTTGACGAGATTTTGAAAACCACGAATAACGAGTCAAAGCTCATTTTGAAAAGTATTTGATTTAGGCACGTAATGCTTTGACTATAATTTAAGATTTGTGTGTGCTTTGATAGGAATCAAAGTATAAATAGAATCAATATGATTCTACTTATCAAGTTCCAATAACCCATGCTTTGGTCCATCAAGATCATTATGTAGCCTAGTTTAAGCACATTCTAGTATACCGGTGATGTTTATATATAGGGTTCCCCGCAGCGTTCCCACCACATCCACGATATACTTCGAAATATACTTAAAACTAGTTACATAACATCTTAATTTTCCTTAGCATCATTCTAAAGAATAACGTAATATAAGTTTGATGTGAGCTACCGCAACTTATGTATAGGCGGTTTATCAGTATATAAATGGCTACAGACAAACCTATACACCGGTTCCACACGGGAATTGATGACTGTAGAGAAAAACATTTCCAAAGTGTAAATAGTTTAATGTGACGTAGCAAGATCCACAAAGCGCATACGTATAAGTTTATATGACGTAGCAAGATCCACAAAGCGCATACGTATAGATTACAACCAAACCAATCCTTAGGTCCCATTACTGGAACTAATGGTTGTAATGGATGCTCGGCAAAGAAGAACCACACCGCCGAAAGCATCCAAGGTCAATAGCATTCATAAGTAATCATCATACAACACTTAGTATCAAGTATCAGCACATAATAGAGTATAGCCACCAAGTAACATATAAGGTAGCAACATAGCATAGAGTTAGAGTCATAATAGCATCATGCCTCAGACATTAGGATCATCACGTAGCCCAGTTTAAACACATTCTTGGTATACCAAGGATGCTTATATATAGGGTTCCCCGCAGCGTTCCCACCACATCCGTGGTGTACCTAGAACGATGCCTAAACCAGTTACGTGACATCCGTTTATCCTTAGCATAAGGTCAATATGATTGGAAATACCATGAAGGCTTTAAGTAGGACAGGACTTGAGTAAATATTGATAATGTTTGATTGCCTTCAACAAGGACTTATAATGTTTGATTGCCTTTAACAAGGACTTATAATGTTTGATTGCCTTTAACAAGGACTTACTAGAATTATGACCCTAGCACCTAGGGTATAGAATAGAAACGTGTGATACTCATGATCGTTATCTCATGGTAAGATTTGCTAGACTTCTTATGCATGGTGAATTGCAATTACGTGTGCACCCGTAATGGTAATTTACCTTGCATGGTCACCCTAGCTCCACTTACCCCAAGTTAACATCATAGTATTATTTAGATTCATCAAGCACAAATAATGTAATGTCCTTATGTCCATGAGCCAGTATTCCAATAATAGCATGCAATAGCAAATAAGCATATAAGCACATTAAGTCTAATGATAACTGCATATCCGTCATACTTTCAGGATTTCAGTCATAACTATGATAAGGTCGGATTCAATATCCGAGATCGACGCTACGCGTGATCACCGAAGTTCCCTAATAATATGATATTGTGCGCATACAAGCGTAAAGTTCTTAGTATAAAAGTATCCCATGGAGAAAGACTAAAAGTAATAATGTCTTCCCCGGGATGTTCAGATAACACGTGTACATGTATAAATCAGGTATGTAGGAACATACTTGTTGATTATTAGGTATATAGGAATATACCTGTATATTAAGTTCATAGATTTAATATATTGACCCATTTGCCTTGTAGTTTTGTGTATTGACCATAGTTTATCACTCATCCCAGAAATCCCCAGGTAAGCATACCAGGTCTCGCAATGAGATATATGCGATATGCTTGCCTTAGCCGAGGGCTTTTTGCCAGGAAATCCAGAATACAGGTGTCTATGTGTCACACAAATCATGAAAGACATTTAGGTAAAATCAAATGCACACAATCCCTAGCATGCATTCTATATGAAGGTTCTTAGGTTATAGTCTAGGTCGAATTCTCCACCTAAATCTCTATAACCAAGGCACTGATACCAATCTGTCACACCCCCGCTTAGAGCGGAAACACGAGGATGCGACGGACGGGATCGTCATAACACTTGGTATAGTTACAGAGACAATTATATGCAAAATCCTCGTGTCATGACGTCGCCCGACACAATGGTGACTTGTGTCGTGGTTAGTCAGTTCCACGACTATCATAGTCTTATTAATTCCAAATCTAAATTACACACAGTTCACAAATGAAACAAATGATATACATGACTAATGTAAAGCTTATTGAAATCCTGAGGGTCTGGCTAAGGCATCAACTCTAGCTATCCTCTTTGATTATGTTCACCTGAAAAGATATGCTCAAAAATGTCAACACATAATGTTGGTGAGTTCCGCAGGTTTAAATTGAAAACATATGTTGATGCTGTATAGAATTTGATATGGAATCATACTGTAAGCAAAACCCACATAACATGTGTTTTACAACCAAACCTATGACGTTTATGCATATAAGTTCGACGGAATATATCACCCATGGCCTGATTGCTGGCAGCTGTAGTCGGTAACTCACAAGTTAAACCGATCTGTCGAGGGTGGGGTGTCAACCCAGTAGTACTACCAATACCTATCCGTTGGTTCCTAACCCGGAATTAATGGTTGTAAGAATAGAATAACACCATGTATGTATTAGAATATGAGACTAGTATCACGTCGATTCAAGTATGAAAATTTTATGTAAGATTGTACAGCATCGAAAACGGGTGAGCATACTTTTCCCCCAAGTTTGAAAAACATTGAAACAATTATAAAAGCATAAAAAGGGGCCACGGAAACTCACCTTGGATTGATGTAATTAATCACAAACTTCACAGAATATTGCAATGCACGACCCAAACACGATCAATACCTATGTATTAATTGTAACTAAGTCTTTAATATGTATTCCACACGAATAGATATATTTAGTCGGATTCGGGTGGTTCGATTTGACGTGCAACACGCACACAAATAGATGTATATATATTACAAGATTAAGTTTGAAATTAACGTTAAATCAAGGATTAGAATTATGGGGTTTTTAAAGGTATTAAGTTTACAAGTATTTATTTTGATTCCATTAGGAGGGTTTCATAAGTGTATTTATATATTTTTGGAATTAAATATAAAAATGATGTGGTTTAATTATATAATTTATAATTATCCAAAGATATTACAAATAAGGATAATCATTATAGTATTTTGATTAATAATAAGGTATTATCTATACCTTTAGTTAAAACATATTTTACAAGAAATAACCCACAATTTATTTGTAAATAGTTTGTGAATTTATAAATATATTTAAAGATAATATAGCGTTTATCTTATAGAATAATTATTTATAATATTTGTAAATATATTTATATAATTTTCATGATTATTTCATAGTTAAACTTGATTTAGAATTTATTTTATAAAAATAAGTATTTTTAATATTTTTAAATAATATTTTATAAAAATCTATTAAAGTTTTTAAATAAAATCAATTTACGAAAATTATTTTGTAAGATTTAAAGTAAGGAAATTAATAAAATTTATTTTATAATTTTTAGAAATTTTTCCATATTTTTAAAGTATTTATAAAGCTTTAAAAAAAATAAAAACAATGAAAAGGAGGTTGCCGGGTTCGAACCCGGGACCTCACACCCAAACACACAGCCCAAACCAGTGAACCAAGGCTCTAAGCCGCGGTTTATCTTGGTTTAAATTCTTAAATACATTAATTAGTAAAATTCCCAAATCATAAGAAACCCTAATTTGATTTCAATCAATTGAACACGAATTCGAAGTTAATAATAAAATTAATGTTGGGGCTTTGTTTCCCCATGATAAACCGAATATATAGATGTGTTTAATTACCTTATTCGAATCGAATTGATGATATAGATGATCAAGAACAGGTCGCGACTTTACTTGAAACCAAATGATGATCAAACTTTGATTATAATCAAATTAATTGTACAGGTAGCTGTAAGTGATGCTTATGATCGAAAGCCCCCTGTTAATTTTGTGAATTGAAACTCGTAGGATAGATATCGATTGAGTTGCAGGTTTCGGCCGAGAGAGGTAATCGAATTCGAAGTGTTTGTATGTTATAGATTGTATTGATAGGTGCATTCGATTAGGAACCGATCAATGAGTATTTATACTCGATTATTTGTATTAATTTAGTGTTATAATGCTCGATTTCGTGGGTGGGTCGGCCGAAAGCAAAATGGTCGGGTTTAGTGGACCATTATCGAAACTTTTCCCCGATTAGTGCGTGTATTAGTGATCAACTCTGTCCCACGAGCATTTTGATATATTGTGGGGTTCGAATGGACCGGTTTTGAGGTCGTTTGGTGTTCGCCGGAAGGTCGCCGGCGGCGGCCGGAATTGTCGCCGGGAATCGAGGGTTGGGCGGGGGTTGGGTTGTAAATATTTATTTTACAGAATGGTCCCCTTGACTTCTATTATTATCATTTTATGTTATGTAAATTCTTTAAAGTTTCAGAATTGCTAAAACACCCCCTGGACTTTATGTTTATTTTTTTTTTGTTATTTTATTATTATTATTATTATTATTATTATTATTATTATCATATATTATTATTATTACTATTTTATTATGATTGTTATTATTTTATTATTATTTTTTTATTATTGAATTAATAATGCATTAAAATTTAATTGTTTATAAAAAATACGGATGTTACACTCTTATTGGCAGGCAATTAATCGAGTATTTAAGTACTTGAAAGGAACTATGGATTATGGTTTGACTTATTCTGGATTTCCTTCTGCTCTTGAAGGTTATTCAGATGCAAGTTGGATTACAAACATGGAAGATTATTCTTTCACAGCGGATGGTATCTCTGCTTGGAGAGGTGCCATATCTTGGGCATCAAAGAAACAAACGTGCATCACAAGTTCGACAATGGAATCTGAGTTTGTGGCATTAGCAGCAGCTGCTAAGGAAGCTGAATGGCTAAGAAATCTAATTTATGAAATTCCATTGTGGCCTAAACCGATATCACCTATTTCTATCAGATGTGATAGTCAAGCTACATTGGCTAAGGCTTATAGTCAAGTGTATAATGGAAAGTCTAGGCATTTGGGTGTTAGACATAATACAGTACGTGAGATGATCACGAATGGTGTGATACCAGTGCAGTTTGTGAAAACTCAGCATAACTTAGCCGATCATTTAACCAAAGGGTTAAGTAAAGATCTTGTGCACAAGTCAGCTAAAGGGATGGGATTAAAGTCCACATAAAATCTCTCATGTTAAGATACCCAATTCCCACCTAGTATAACATTAGGTGCTGAATTCAATGTGGAAAGCTTAACATCTAGAGATTGGAACACACTAGAGCTTCATCCCAAGGTATGTGTTCAGACCTGCAAGATAGAGAGGCTGAATTTATAATTCTTAATAGTTCTTTTGAAAAATTGCATGTGCAGGTGCAAGAATAAAAGAGCTACCTATATGAGCATGAAGTATAGCCGCTTCAAGAAGCTGGGACTTGGCTTTGACATGCTTATGAAGGATAAGGACATAGGCTAGTAAAGATAGTGTCATGTTGGAACATGTAATATGTAAATTGTGTGTATATTATCTTCGTGTATTCAATATGAATAGCAAGGGTTCAATCCATAGAGACTCCCTGATATTCGAATATATGGAATGTGTAATATACTAAGATGAAATTCAATCGTCACGACATTTCATTTATGCAATAATTTGTAATTTTGTGGTGTACAAGTTTTAGTTAATCAAGGATTGCACTAAAATAGGGAGAATTGTTGGATATTTTAGTGTAATTGGGATTAACTTGTGTTGACCAATTCGATCATAATAGACTTCAAACAAGTTAGGAGGTGCGGAGTGCATGCTTGTTTGAATCTATTACGATCCTAGGCGCGTAATCCGTATTTGACGGGGGTTCCAAGGGGGCAGCGCCCCCTTGACGGGGTCCGGGGGCAGCGCCCCTGGAAGCGGGGTCCAAGGGCGGCAGCCTCTGGCTGGGTCCAAGGGGTAGAGCCCTGGCTGGGGTCGAGCTGCCAGGTCAGCTTGGAAATTTTTTATTCCCGTCATTATTACTTCAATAAAAAATTCATTTTCGGAGTCTTTCTAGAATTAAACTTATTAATTCTTGAAGGGCTGAAAGTGTCAATTTGAGGACCCAAAAACTGCCCTAGGCAGTTTTCTAATGGAAAAACTGCAAATACGCTCCTAGAAATTTTGGTCATTAATTCTGTTCTTTTTCTGGTTCGTTCTTCATCACAAAATTCAACATATTTTCGTTTCTAAATCACTAGATTGTATCCGATTGAACAATTTGGGTGAACCACCAAATTAGTTTGATCTGAAAGTTTTCAAACGTCTTCTAGTGAAATCCGATTTCGTTTGTATTACCAAATTTCCTCTACACATCAGTCTTCTCCATTACTTACGTGAAGCCACAATAAGTTATAGCAAGTTACATTACATCTTACATTTCTAGATATAAAAAAAACAACCTATATTTATATTTTCACATCTTATAAACAGATTATACTATATTTTTGACTAAAAACGTAGCTATTCCTAGCCCTCCAAATGCACCAACAAGTGATCATAACAATGGCCTTGAAAACTTTCCTTCTAGTGTCATTTAAACTAATGGCTTTATGCAACTTAAGTCTTTATACGAAAGGCATAGATAGAAGGGATATCACACCATTGAGCGATCACACTCCACACAATATTTGCCACATGACATAAAGTAAAAATGCTCAACCGTCTCTTCAAAGTCTCCACATAGTTTACATATGGAATCACCAACAGGAACATTTCTTCAACTAAGAGCATCATACGTTGGAATTTTCCTCTTTAAGCCTCCAATTAAAAATATTAACTTTTTTGAAGATCCAATCATTCCAGGAGTAAATATAAGACCCAGACTGGTATTTTTTGCAACATAAATTCTCAAAACTTTTTAATAGAAACACGCTTGTTAGAAGAGACACCCCATACCCAATCATCAGTGGCATTAGTAATGTGGACATTACGAAGAGCGTCAAGTAAAACAACAAGCTCATTAACATCCTGAGACAACACCCGTTGTCTTGTTCAATTGCAATCTCTATGATCCACCAATCCAACCAGGGGTCAGGGCGGCTCAACAGTTTAAAAAAATACGCTAGGGCTTTAGGCCCATCCATTCTAATAGGCCACCAAAAAAATAAATTTTATTACACAATTCTTAATCTAAGCCCAGAATAAACTAAATAGAAAAAAATGAATGAATGAATGAAAGAAGGAAACCTAGGTCGGCAGGTCGTAGATCTTCAACACATGCTATTGGTCAATTCCTGATTGGGGGTTGGGGCGGGGAAGTTGAAACGAAGACACGAACAAAGCCATAAGGTTATGATGAACAACCGCGAACCTTCGATTTCATAATTC
The DNA here is from genome assembly GCA_024085815.1 of Flaveria linearis. Taxonomy (NCBI): domain Eukaryota; kingdom Viridiplantae; phylum Streptophyta; class Magnoliopsida; order Asterales; family Asteraceae; genus Flaveria; species Flaveria linearis. The sequence continues at coordinate 38,346,446 of CM044016.1, read as the reverse complement.
ACCTATGATTTTGCTTGCCCCAAGCGAAACCAGCCACACAAAACTTCGATTTATTCACTGGTGTAACGAATAAAAACCCCCTAACCTTCGTTTGCTTCTCTAATTTCATCTGGTGGAATCATGATTTGCTTCTTTGATTTCGTTGGAATTAAGAAGCCTTTAAACTTCGATTTCATCCGGATATCTAGTGGAGTAACGGACTCACGATTAGGTCCTAGGCTGAGCGGGTTCTCTGATTGATTGATTCTCTCCCTAAATAGGTAAAGTGCTTCATGTATTGCTTATTGTTTTTCTTTAATTATTTATTCTAGGGACAACTTGTTAATTGTTAATTGTTCTAAATTTGTTTTAGCTTTGTATATGCTTCTATTTATTTGATTTGTAAATTGCTAATTGTTTATTTGTTTTAGTTTTTTTACTTGTTATAGTTTGTATTAGAATATAATATCATTGAATCAATTAGGATTTGCTTTGAATAAACTGATTTAGGAATCAACCAGTGCTTGTGCTTTAAAACATAAGAAGTTTTTAAAGATAAAGTTTTAAAAGGCCTCCGCTTTAATTTCGATTTAGGCCTCTAAAAACGTTGAGACGCCCCTGCCAGGGGCGAAGCTTCTTTGGGGTGCCCCCCTTTTTTATTTGGTCAGTAGTGTAAATTTTCGGATCGATATTGTAAATTGTTTGTTCGGTAGTGGAACTTTTTTAATAAATATAGAGTCCGCCCCCTGTAAAATAGTATACTTTCACCCCCGCTCCCCTTAAAATTTAATTCAAGCTATATACGCCACTGAATCCAACAAGAAGAAAATAAAATTTCCACAGCCAACTTGGGCGTACGTATAGTAGGCTTTTTAAATTAACTAGGTATATAACCAACGACGCGTTGCGCCTCTTACCACACAATGGTGATCATAAGGCACTGAATGTGCGGCTCGTTGTGGCTGCAAATTGTCATTTGCCGCGCCAGAACAACGAAGTCACGCCTACTTGTTTATCATCATCGCCTTTAAACCGTCATGAAAAATTTTAACTGATTAGAGGCGAAACAAGTCACCTCTTTTTCTGCTGCAAACATCAAAACGATTGCAGTCAAATTCCATTCCTTTATTAATATTATAGAAAGAATGAGGGCAGGGTAATATGCGCACATCAAAACCTTTGTAGTCAAATAACAAACCGAAGAAAACAAACTGCAGACCAAGTTTTTTTTCATATATAGGTCATCGAATAAGCATATCAACATGTCAAAGAACACATGATGCACGAAACAATATACCCAACAGAATCATAATCTCATATGAACGCATGCCCTACCCCAGAAGACCAAAATGTCATCGTCATTGTGACAAAAGTTGGCTGTCAGAACAAACCATCGACTGAAATGAGCTCAAGCTCAGTTTCCGATGAGATCGACATGCGTATTTTCCAACAACAACCAAACTCATAGTCAGTTTCATAAGAGATATCACAATCAAGTAAAACCATTAATCAAATACAAACTTAGAATAGACTATCAAGTGACAAGAGCTCAAGCTCGGTCTTAGACGAGCCAGGTCATCGCCATCGACATGAATCTTTCAAAAAACCAGCCCAGCCGCATGAAAACCAACGAAGTCTCAGATGCGAAAGCCGGCATCATCATCGACTTTTCACCAACCAAAGAATAGCAAGTCTCAGATGAGGGACCCCTCGTCATCACCGACCAAACGACCTTAACTTACCCAAATAAAGGACAAACCGACCGAGACCAGAGTTTCAGATTCAGCAGCTCCCGACGATGATGACCGAGGTTCCACGCTGCAAGGAGACCAAATCATCAACATCGATAACGAACAACAAAAACAACAAACAGAGTTCTGAAAATCCTAAACAGGTTTTGGTGAGACAAGGAGAGAAGAAGGCAACAACCATTGTCGAACCAACGCCATCAACACCAAAAGAGACCTGAGGGAGGTGTTGACGCCACCAAAGGCGGCGTCGAAGGCCTACACGCTGCAGTAGATGTTGAAATTTATAAGTTTCGGTTTGAAGTCTTGCATATTAATATTCACCCTCTCTATACTCCTCTAGAAAAAACTTGATGTCGAACATAGATACAAATAAATACGTCGCTGTGGCAAATGCGAGATTTTATAAATATAATATTTTAAATTGTGAAGGAGAAAAAAACTTTGAAAAAAAAGAAACCATGTATATCTTCAGTGACTTAGACTTTTGTGCTTTATTATTATACATAACTTAGATTTTAAATAAAAATAAGATTAAAATGTAGATTAAAATAAATACGTTAGAGCATTCACATCCCATTCATTATCTTTATCTATATAATTACACCAAAAATCACTATTTTTTCTCTCTTCTTTTAATTAAATAATATATTTTTATACATTTTTCATTACATTTTCTCCCCCCTTCACTCACAACCACTTTAAAAAATATTAAAAAATTTATAAGGGTTGAACAGTGAATCCTTAAATTTACAGATGAACAATAACATTTTCTCTCTCCTCCACTCACAACCACTCAAAACTATCCATATAATTTAAGGACTCACACTCACATAAGTATAAGGCATGGGTTGTGAATGCTCTTACGTGAATCAAACTTTTAAATTATACCGGAAAGCCACACAAAGAATAATGAGATAACCACAAATTAGGACTAATTAAAAGGAAAACATTGATGAATGAAAATTGTTAAAAACCAAATTAGCTATAAATATATAAAATTTTAGAAAAGTTATTTAAAATATTGGCTTTGAGAGGTTTCTAACCAAGGTGTCTGGCGCAACCTTAAGAGCAAAAACCATTCCACTAAGTATGCTTATTAGTTAAGAGAATCGGAATAAGCTTTAGTTTTCAAGGTGCTAGTCGGTGAAACCGATATTACTAAATGTGTGATATGAATGTCTGGCGCCGATCCCACGCACTAACTAAGAAAGAACATGTAAATTTATGATTTATATAAATGAAATCTAGTTTAAGGTTGAGACCTAGCTAATTATGTAACAAATATACAAATCTTAACAAATGATGATATTATGTATTATGGATACTCTAATGATTACAACAAGTTATAATATACTGAGTTAGTAAGCTCTTATACGAATTAAATAAATGTTTTCTTTATATATTTTTTATTAAGTATAGAATTTTGCATACACGTCATTAAAAAATTAAGGAAATAAATTTTGAACAAATAATATTCTTGAAATAAGAAAAATGATTTAATCGTCGAAGAAAATAAGAAATTATGATTTAATTATAAGTAAAATGAGAAAAAAAAGATCTGATTTAGTATAAATATTAATAGAAGAAAAAAAGAAGAAAACAAAATTTAAAATATATATAAATATAAAGTGTATAAAAAAGTAGTCTTTTATTATTTATATTTACGTCCACTTCAACTTACACAGACATTAAAACATGATTATGTATAAAATTATAGCCACTTATAAAAAATATTAATGTCAACTTCTTTTATTTATAATTATTTTTATTTATTATTATTATTATTTGGTATTTTTTTATCACACTTGACACAGACACTAAAACATGATTATGGATAAAATTATTGCCACTAATAAAATCATTGATGTCCACTTCATACAACGAGAACATTATGAATCCTCTTATAGAATACCGACTACGAGTGTCGAATCCTTCAGCGACAACACTTAATATATTTAAAAAAATCAGAAAATAGAAAAGCAAATAATTATGTAAAACCAAAGAAAATCACAGAAATCAATAACATAATTCATAAATTTTATGTTATTTTAATTATTAAAAGGTTATTTAAGTATTTGTTACATATATGTTGAACATAAATACGAGAATGAAGAATTTTACCTATGTGTAACACTATGCCAAATGAAAATGGTTACATATATATGTAACGTATATGTAAAACTATGCTATGATTTTTTATTTGATTCATATTCTTATTTATATATACAAACACACAAATATAAAGGGTTGTGATAAAAAAATTATAAATTATGTGATCAATTTAATTTGTTTTCTTTAGTTTTCACATAACATTGTGGTTTTATTAGTATCCCTCCCCCCCTCTCTCTCTCTTTATATATATATATATATTTTATATTTTATATATATATATTATTTATATATTATATTATATATTTTATATATATATTATATAATATATTATATATATATTATATATATATGAGGTTGAAATTTACTCAAATATACCTTAAATAATTAAAAAATTTAATCAATTATGAATCATATAATTGGTTAGTGGTGGTTTTTATAGTTTTTATTATAAACATGGTTTTATTATATATATATATATATATATATATATATATATATATATATATATGTATATATATATATATGTGTGTGTGGTGTGTGTGGGGGGTGTGTGTGTGTGAGTGAGTAAATTGTCATTTCGTCCTCAAGTTTTTATATGTTTTGCCATTTCCATCCAAAAAGAAAAATTTCCCTTCTGACTCATTGACTTTCTAAAAGCTTGCTATTATCATCCAATCTCATTAGATAAGTTAATTTGGTTGTTAAATTGAGGGGTAATTATCTTTTTGTAATAACCATGTTAAATAAATTTAAATGTGTTCACCTAACCGCTTCACACTCTCGTCGATCGTGTTCTCTCCGGCAACCGTCGTTGGCTTTTTTCTGGCTACCACTCCTGATCCTTTAGACCTTTGACCACCACTATCACCACCGCATCACACCGCCCCCAATCTCCACTCCTAATTAATCTGTAGTGTGGACTCTGTCTTCTAACTCTGGAGCAGCTTAATGCCTTCAAGCCAAACTAAAAAATCCAATCGAATCGGTGTCCTTTGCAAGTAGTAGACCATTGGAGAAAGATTTTGGTGAAATTGTTTAGTGGGCAACTTGACGGTGGGGTGTATTGGGCGGAAACCGAATTGTCACCGTAGGTTTAAGCAAAATTATGATGGGGAACGAGGGTTGAACAGGGGGTTGATTTTGGAAGTTTGAATGGTCTTATTACTTCAAAGTAATTGGTGAGTATGGTGGTGGGTGTGACCAGAGAGTTGTGGGTTTTATGGAGAATTATGCCTTTATTTAACAGACAAATTAACTTGACTAATGAGATTGTATGATAATGACAAAATTTTAAAAAGTCAAGGAGCCAGAAGGGAAAAAAATTATTTTTGGATGGAAATAGCAAAACATATCAAAACTCAGGGACGAAAATGACAATTTATATATGTATGTATGTATGTATGTATGTATGTATGTATGTATGTATGTATGTATGTATGTATGTATGTATGTATGTATGTATGTATGTATGTATGTATGTATGTTGTATGTATGTATGTATGTATGTATGTATGTATGGATGTATGGATGTATGCATGCATGTGCGCAGTGCAGGTGCGCACGCGCGCAGTGCTGTAACACCCGCCTCCCAGGGCATACCCCGGGGAGCATTACGCATCGGATATATAGAACACATAGTAATCAGAGAATACACAGCGGAAGTCTAACTTTAATATACATCACAAGCGTATAATACATCTGTTATAATAGATAATATCATTACATCAGTTTAACTATACTAAAGATCTAAATCTTCAACAACATTCTAGAACTTTATTTTCTCATAAACAAGCTCGTAATCTTCAATCCCTGCCATCACTTGGCACCTAGGATGTGTGTCCATAAAAATAAAAACATTTGGGACTCAGCATAAAGCTTGTGAGTTTATAAACATGGCATTCTTCAAAATTCAAAACATGTTATTATTGACTATTGCATCAAGCAGATACAACCATAGCAAACAGATAGGAACAGAGTAAGCACAGTATAAATTCACATAACCAGACTATGTATACAAAATCCACTGGCTAAAGCAGAATCATACAAGCAGCCCTCAAGCATCCTATCAAGCATTGCCACATATGACAGATGCTATTGATAGTCGATTCTTCAATTATTACCAGTTATCAGAACATCACATCCCATTTTAGAAAAACAGTTCAGAGGAACTCACCTCAATCAATCAAGTCAGTGATATCGTCTTCTCAGGTTCACTGCTATCAGGTATTATCCTATAAGCAAATAACATTACTTAAGCTATATTCTAGCTAGTAACAACTTTAGGGATGATTCGTTATCTTTTCCTATTTGTTGGTTTTATTTGGGCACTTTCTTTATCCTATGTCAATCCTTTGGTACAACCCTTACTAGTTGGCATAACTCGGGCGTTTCTATCATACTCGAGCCAACCCTCGGGATTACCCAATACCTTCCCTAATGATAACCTTAAAGTCTAATAATAATAATAACAACTACAACACTAAAAATAACAAATAATAATAATACTAAATAAAAATAACAACTATAATAATAATAATAACTATAAAGATGATAATAATAATAATAATAACTATATTAATACTAATACTTATAATGATAATAATAATAATAATAATAGCGACTATAATAATAATTAAACATAAACTTAAACAAGGGCGTACCTGAAAACTATCTACGGCAATTTGATGTAGAGTCTTCCCTATTCGCGCTCCTAGTCGCGCTCCTACTCGAGTACTAAAACGACTACTAGCAACACCCAACGGGGTATTGAGAACTCGGGATTCTCTTTATATTAGAGCGTTCCCCAAAGAAACTTATGTTCTAAATTCAACTTAAGGCTTCTATTTATAAAGGAGTTGAAAGGAGTTAAAAGAGTCTGAGAGGCAACGTGGGATAGTTGTTCATGCGCCTGAATTGCAGCAATTGCAATTCAAGTGATTATATTATTATTTTTTTATATTATTATATTATTATAATTAATTCAGCTGCTTAACTCGTTTTTCTCTTATAACTTTAATATATAGCGTATTATGAAATTTCAAATATGTCGTTGTGACGAGCTTATTTTTCTCTACGAGTCAACCTAAGTTTCGTCAAAAACGGAGCAGGTTCGAATATAATATATTGTTATTATATTCAAACGGTCTCTTATAATATAAAAATTTCATCTAAAAACTTCAAACTTTAAATAGACAATTTACTCATTACCTACTCGTTTGATAATATATGAAATGTGGAGTTCATATGACCCAAACGCTCGGGTTGTTACATTCTCCTCCCCTTAAAAGAATTTCGTCCTCGAAATTCGAAGGTTACTCGAACAGTTGAGGATATTTGACTTTCATTTCTTCTGCTAATTCCCAAGTCTTCTCAGGTCCTTTCTGACCTTGCCACTGGACCAATACTAGTGGAATTATTTTTTTCTTAATTTTCATTCTTGAGAATCAAGAATCTTTATCTGTTTTTCAGTAAAGTTTAATTTCTCGTCTATTTACACGTCCTCTAATGGCATTACTTGAGTCAGATCTGCCAAACACTTCCTTAGGTTCGATATATGAAAAGTATTGCGAATACCTTTCAAAGTTTCAGGTAATTCTAGCTTGTATGCAAATGGACCAATTCTTGCGATGATTTTGAACGGTCCAATATACCTGGGACTTAACTTCCCGCGCTTACCGAATCGCATTACTCCTTTCCATGGTGAGACTTTCAACATCACATAGTCTCCTTCTTGAAATTCTAAAGGTCTCCTTCTATTATCTGCATAACTCTTCTGTCTATCCTGAGAAGCCTTTAGTCGTTGTCTGATTTGTTGGATTTTCTCAGTTGTCTCGAGAATAATTTCAGTTTTGGTCAACTGATCATCCCCTACTTCTGTCCAACAGATGGGAGTTCTGCATTTCCTACCATATAAAGCTTCAAATGGTGCAGCCTTAATGCTGGAATGGTAGCTGTTGTTATAAGAAAATTCAATCAAAGGCAAATGATCATCCCAGCTACCTCCAAAATCAATCACGCAAGCACGCAACATGTCTTCTAAAGTTTGAATTATTCGCTCACTCTGACCATCCGTCTGAGGATGATATGCAGTGCTTAAACTGATTTTGGTTCCAAGTTCCTTTTGGAAACTTGTCCAGAATCTGGAAGTGAATCGGCTATCTCTATCGGAGATAATGGATAAAGGCACTCCATGCTTACTTACTATTTCATCAATATATATCTTGGCTAGTTTTTCTATTGGATAGCTCTCACTTATGGGTAGAAAATGTGCTAATTTGGTTAGCCTGTCAACCACGACCCATATAGCATTATATCCTTTTCGTGTTCTTGGAAGTTTTATGACAAAATCCATGGTCACTCTATCCCATTTCCATATTGGCAACTCTAACTGTTGTAACTGACCGGCTGGTTTTCTGATGTTCAATCTTAACTTGGAGACATGTTAAGCATTTCTCAACGTACTGGGCTATGGATCTTTTCATATTAGGCCATCAGTAGTGATTTCGAATATCCTTATACATTTTGTTTGCTCCAGGATGCATTGTGTATTTGGATTTGTGGGCTTCATCTAATAATTTGTCCTGAATACCTCCAAATTTTGGGATCCAAATTCTCTAACCAAATCGTAGGACTCCATCCATTCCTTGAGTCAATAATTTCTGGTTACCCATCATTCTTTTAGCCTAAATATTCTCATCTTTCAACGCTTCAGTTTGAGCATTTTTATTTGGTCTTTCCAATCAAGCTTGATATCTATCCTTAATGCTCCTAATCAGTTTAACTCTTTTCTTTCGACTGAGAGCATCAGCGACTACGTTAGCCTTTCCTGGATGGTATTTAATTTCACAATCATAGTCATTAAGAAGTTCCATCCACCTTCTTTGCCTCATGTTTAACATCTTTTGATTAAAGAGGTGTTGTAAGCTCTTATGGTCTGAGTAGATTACACACTTAGCACCATACAAGTAGTGTCGCCACATCTTTAAGGCAAACATTATGGCACCCAATTCAAGGTTGTGCATAGTATAGTTCTTTTCATGAATTTTTAGTTGTCGTGATGCATAGGCTATAACCTTGTCATGTTGCATCAACACACAGCCTAAACCATTATATGAGGCATCATAGTATATTGCAAAGTCTTCATTACCATCTGGTAATGAAAGTATAGGAGCACTACTAAGCTTTTGTTTTAGAAGGTTGAAAGCTTCTTCTTGCTTTGGTCCCCAGTCAAACTTTGCATTCTTTCGAGTCAAATATGTTAAAGGGGTAGCAATCTTGGAGAAGTCTTGAATAAACCTTCTATAATATCCTGCTAATCCCAAAAAGCTCCTAATCTCACTGGGATTCTTTGGTGATTCTCATTTCATCACAGCTTCTATCTTAGCTGGATCTACTTGTATTCCCTTCTCATTTATTACGTGACCAAGGAATTGAACTTCTCTTTTCCAGAAGTCACATTTAGAGAATTTTGCATAAAGCTTTTCTTGTCGAAGGGTTTCTAGAACCATTTTCAGATGTCTAGCGTGATCATCTTGGTCCTTAGAATAAATAAGTATGTCGTCTATAAAGACAATGACAAACTTATCCAAGTATGGCTTGCAAACTCTATTCATCAGATCCATGAATGCTGCAGGAGCATTGGTTATTCCAAAAGACATAACCAAAATTCATAATGCCCATAACGCGTCCTAAATGCGGTCTTAGGAATGTCTTCCTCGCGCACTTTCAATTGATGATAACCTGATCGAAGATCAATTTTGAAAAGTAGTTGGCTCCTTGAAGTTGATCAAATAAATCATCTATTCTTGGTAAAGGATACTTGTTCTTAACAGTTAACTTGTTAATTCTCGATAATCAATGCACATACGCATTGAACCATCTTTCTTTTTGACGAACAATACTGGCCCTCGGTCTAATAAACCTTCTTTCTAAGAGTTCGTCAATTTGTTTCATAAGTTCTTTCATCTCTAAAGGGGCTAGACGATAAGGAGCCTTCGCGATTGGTTTAGCACCAGGTACTAAATCAATACGAAATTCTATCTGACAATCAGGTGGAAGTCCTGGATAAATTTCTGGAAGTACGTCTGGGAATTCGCACACTACAGGTATTTTATTCATCTGCATTTTCTTTTTAGCATCTACCATGCATAAGAGAAAGGCTATGCATCCCTTCTGAATACACTTCACTGCCTTCATTGCTGAGATGATACTGGTCTTAGGGTTTCCATCACTACCATGAATTAGTAGCTTTTCCCCATCTGGCTTACGTACAGTCATCGTCTTATGTTCACAGTCGAGCCGAGCACAATTCTTATTCAACCAGTCCATCCCAAGAATAACATCATATTCACTTAAAATGGTCAGCATTAAGTTTACAGAGAATTCGGTGTTAACTAAGGTGATAACACAATCCTTAAAGATTTGACTTATCTTATCTCGCTCACCACTGACAGTTTCTACAATATATGCACATTCTAGAGTTTGTGATACCAAATTCAAATAAGGTACTAAGGCAGTTGAAATAAAACTTCTATTTGCACCAGTGTCAAATAAAACTCTAGCATATATGTTGTTAATGAGAAACGTACCAGCTATGGTTTCATCTCCAGCTTCTTTTAACACATACACTCGACCCTTGGACTTGTTCTGATTCTCCGTAGGTTGTGCTTGTGGAGGGTTCTTGCAATCACTTCAGAAATGTCCATACTCCCAACAGTTAAAGCATCTAATTTTCGAGCAGTTCTTTCGTGAATGATCACCTGTTGGACATTTAAGACATTTGGAATCTTGATACTTTTTCCAAGACTCATTTTTATCGTTCCTCCACGGTTTTTTGACATGGTCCCCTTCATTTCGTGTGATCTTTCTATCCTTTCTTGGCATCTGGTTTCCATCCTCATTTCTCTTTCTTTTGTTGTTATCAGTCATTATCCCTTCTTCTTCATATGCAATGGCACTTAATGCAATTGCAGACTCATAGGTTTTGGGGGTAGACATCTTAACTAACTGTCGAATATGAGGGGGTAACCCCTACACGTATCTTTTTATGCGCTTTGCTTCAGGTGTTACATGCTCAGGAAGCAGTCGAGCCATCTCATCAAACTTGGTCGTGTACTGACGATGTGTCATGGCCCCGGCCTGTAGTTGTAAGAATTCTCTTTCAATTTTGTATCTTTCAACTTCAGGACAAAATTTTTCCATCACAAACTCCTTCAGTTCATTCCAGGTTAAAGTAGCAACAACTCCAGATCCTTTAGCCTGCTTAACATTATCCCACCAAAACAATGCCTCGAACCTAAATGAGTGGGTGGCATACATGAAAGCTTGTATGGCTGTGCATCCACTAATTTCAATAACAGCTTCCATCTCATGGATCCACTGAAAAGTGGCCATGGCATCTATTTTGCCATCAAATATTGGAGGTTCACATCCCTTGAAAGCTTTATAGGAACAACCCTGCTTAGGTTCAGTTTCTATAGCAGCATCACCATTACCATTCGTGTTATTTATATGATTATCCTGCCCATTACCACTATTGCTCACATACCCTCCAGTGGCGTTCATAACCTCGGCTATAATAGTTGGTAAAGCATCTCTAATTATGCCAGCTACAGCTGCTTGGAATTGTGGTCCAGCAAATTGCTGTAACTCATGTTCAGCATGATGAAGATTTTCATGATCATCGTTCGTAGATGACATGATTTGCCTTCTACTACCAGGAGGCCTACCACGACCCCTACCATGAGTATTTCCTCCTCTTGGCATAGTTAAAGCCTATATGAGGGAGCAGGGATTTAGTATTCATACGATGGATTATAATCCAGAACATAATAGTATTAATAGACAAGAAATAACAGTGGCCAGGTGTCATTGCTTATCTATTGCAATTATAATGTTCTAGCCATTATCCTCCATGGTTCACCAAAACCCATTACCCAATACCTATGCAATTAATCAAATTATCTTAAAGCATCTTTCTTAGTTTAAGTCTAGATACTATCTTTGTACCTAGTTCACTTAAACTATGGCTCTGATACCAACTTGTAACACCCGCCTCCCAGGGCATACCCCGGGGAGCGTTACGCATCGGATATACAGAACACATAGTAATCAGAGAATGCACAGCGGAAGTCTAACTTTAATTATACATCACAAGCGTATAATACATCTGTTATAATAGATAATATCATTACATCAGTTTAACTATACTAAAGATCTAAATCTTCAACAACATTCTAGAACTTTATTTTCTCATAAACTAGCTCGTAATCTTCAATCCCTGCCATCACTTGGCATCTAGGATGTGTGTCTATAAAAATAAAAACATTTGGGACTCAGCATAAAGCTTGTGAGTTCATAAACATGGCATTCTTCAAAATTCAAAACATGTTATTATTGACTATTGCATCAAGCAGATACAGCCATGGCAAACAGATAGGAACAGAGTAAGCACAGTATAAATTCACATAACCAGGCTATGTATACAAAATCCACTGGCTAAAGCAGAATCATACAAGCAGCCCTCAAGCATCCTATCAAGCATTGCCACATATGACAGATGCTATTGATAGTCAATTCTTCAATTATTACCAGTTATCAGAACATCATATCCCATTTTAGAAAAACAGTTCAGAGGAACTCACCTCAATCAATCAAGTCAGTGATATCGTCTTCTCAGGTTCACTGCTATCAGGTATTATCCTATAAGCAAAATAACATTACTTAAGCTATATTCTAGCTAGTAACAACTTTAGGGATGATTCGTTATCTTTTCCTATTTGTTGGTTTTATTTGGGCACTTTCTTTTATCCTATGTCAATCCTTTGGTACAACCCTTACTAGTTGGCATAACTCGGGCGTTTCCATCATACTCGAGCCAACCCTCGGGGTTACCCAATACCTTCCCTAATGATAACCTTAAAGTCTAATAATAATAATAACAACTACAACACTAAAAATAACAAATAATAATAATACTAAATAAAAATAACAACTATAATAATAATAATAATAACTATAAAGATGATAATAATAATAATAATAACTATATTAATACTAATACTTATTATGATAATAATAATAATAATAATAACGACTATAATAATAATTAAACATAAACTTAAACAATGGCGTACCTGAAAACTATCTACGGCAATTTGATGTAGAGTCTCCCCTATTCGCGCTCCTAGTCGCGCTCCTACTCGAGTACCAAAACGACACTAGCAACACCCTACGGGGTATTGAGAACTCGGGATTCTCTTTATATTAGAGCGTTCCCCAAAAAAACTTATATTTAAAATTCAAACTTAAGTCTTCCATTTATAAAGGAATTGAAAGGAGTTGAAAGAGTTTGAGAGGCGATGTGGGATAGTTGTTTATGCGCCCGAAGTTTCAATTCGAATTGGAGCAATTGCAATTGAAGTGATTTATATTATTATTTTATTATATATTATTATATTATTATAATTAATTCAGCTGCTTAACTCGTTTTTCTCTTATAACTTTAATATATAGCGTATTATGAAATTTCAAATATGTCGTTGTGACGAGCTTATTTTTCTCTACGAGTCAACCTAAGTTTCGTAAAAAACGGAGCAGGTTCGAATATAATATATTATTATTATATTCAAACGGTCTCTTATAATATAAAAATTTCATCTAAAAACTTCGAACTTTAAATAGACAATTTACTCATTACCTACTCGTTTAATAATATATGAAATGCGGAGTTCATATGACCCAAACTGTAACACCCCAACCCGACAAGGCTGACGTGTCACTATCACGGTAATCAAAATCCAAACACAATCCCATTGTTAATAACGATTACAAGTTCAAATTCCAAAACCTAATAGAAGAGTTGTTTACATCAATTTAAATAAATAAACATCAAGCTTCTTTATCCAGATTTCCACTCTTCACTCCCCTCCCGGATGACCCTGCATACCTGACGTGCATGAAAACAAAAGCACGCCTGAGCATAACGCTCAGTGAACGGAATAGCGGATAACAAAAATAAACAGACATGATGATAATCAAAGAATTGGCAGATATCAAAAATAAACAGACATGATGATAACGGAGAATCAAAGATCATAAGATATATATATCAAATAGAACATAACGGCATAAGACATATATCAGATAGAACATACCCCGAGCTAATAATCATATCATATAATAGCTGAACAGAGGGAACACAGGTAGCGAGCCCGTGAACCAATGTGAAATGGAGTATGGGCAGACATACAAACCATTCACCAGAGTCCTGAATGGAATGGTGTGTAACCATCCATCAGGAAATAACAAGACTAACCTAGGATCGATCCATACGCCTCTGAGGAAATAATAATATAACAAGACATAATTTCAGAGTCCTCTTTAGAGACGCCGTGATATCAGCTCACCGTCACGGTTGGTGCCACGTTATCGATACCGCAATAACGCGTCTTGGTCACCCCCAAGATAGGGAGAGCTCGGGTAACAAATTCAGAAATATATAGTAGTCAAGCTACTTATAACAGAATCAAAAGCAAATTATCTATGTATGATAGGAATCAAAACTAGAGATGAACGGAAATCAAATACGAGACAGGAATCAGGAATTCGTACTACAAAGTAACAGAAACAAAAGTAAATATTATGTTAACAAGGAAACAGAATCCGTACCTTAGTTTAGCAAAAACAATTAAGCAAGTAGACGGTGTTCTCAAGTCGTATTAGATCCTACATTATATTATTTCTAATGAGATTAACTAACTTAGATAGGTTGTCACTTCTACTGATGCGAAAATGTTCCGGTGATGAAACTTGATATTTGAAAAAGGCTTGTTAGATGTCATTAAAATTCCTAAACATGATTTATATTTGTTTATAAATTAACAAGTATTCGAATCATTAGATTATTTATTTACTAAACTAAAACAAATAAAATTTTGACCACCACCAACTAACGCATACATATGTGTATGTATATTAGTAGGTGTGGTCTTACAATATTAATTGAGAACAGATCCATACCTATGTTCTCATATTTTTATGTGAACTTGTCTTCCATTATTTGGTATCTTGATTTCAAGCTTTAAATAATTCATGCAAATTAATCATTTAAACAAGATTTCCAAAATAACACTAGTTTTCGAAATATTTCAGTAGCTTTTCAAAATACCATAATGGTCCAAGAACTTGGTCTTGAGTGTGTGCATGAATGTTTTTAAATTTAGTTCATTTTAGCCAACTTGTATATATATCCGACTTATATATATATATACGTATGTATGTATATATATATATCCTTCTTTTAAGTTATTTATGACTCCATTTATAAATACATTTAAAACACCACAGTGGCTCATATGTTCACCCAACAATACAGTGGATCATATATTCACCCAACAATACCCTCTATCAAGCTACGTATGTCATTATTATAAACTGAAGTAAAAGAGTGAAAATTAACAAACACTTAACTTGTGAATTCAAAATTTGTGTTTAGTCGCGGAACATTTATTCAACAAAGCAGACACACTTGAATACTTTAAGCATAACCGAACGAAGTCAGAAGTCATTACCTCCGGAGACAATCAAGGAATAAAACGGCAGCGAAACGCGAAACTGAAACAGAACGAAGGCTTGCAATCATCCAACAGAAGCGAATTAGATTGGAGCAATAATGTATGTATTGACTTGACAACGAAACGGAGACAAACCGGAGATCAAGCCAAAGGCGGAGACACGCAACACCTGATTCGTGGCTGCGTGGGTCATCGAAATGAATCAGAGACTCAAACTAGAAGCCGCATAATATAAACCGTTTTGAAAAGAAAGGATGCGTAGGTACCTGGCTTTAATTTCAGAACTAAATCGAAAGTCTCGAGCTAGATTGGATGTAACACAGAGTACACGATGAGTAGATGATGGTGGAGTGGCAATCCAATGGTAAAGTAAAGGCTGGTTTAATGGTGATGGTATGGTGCGATGGCGGTGATTCGCCGGAGACAAAACAAGAGAAGATACTTAGAGGATGGTGAAGCAGAGAAGATTCATGTGGTTTCGGTGAGTCTGATGAGTATAAATTGAATGGTTTGAAACAGGATTGAGAAGAGATTTGCATCCCGATCGATTCTTTGTTGCAGAAGACATGGAATCATGTTTGCTCTCTTTTTTTCAATTATTAAAGTTGCCAATGGCAGACAACATGGAAGCATGTTTTCTTTTTATTTTTTTAGGATATTATACAAACGCTCGGGTACCGATCTTAAACTCCAAAGGTCGACGATGTCGATCTGTATAACTTTTCTGTCTACTTTGGGCCTCCTTTAACTTTTCTCTAGTAATGGCGACTTTCTCATTGGTAATTTGTACCAACTTAGGTCCTTCAATAATCTTTTCACCGACCTCTTCCCAGCATATAGGCGCTCTATATTTACGACCGTATAACAACTCAAAGGGTGCCATATCAATGCTAGCTTGCCAACTATTATTGTAGGCAAACTCGACCAAACATAAATATTCATCCCAATTCCCAGTCCACTCTGGGGCACATGCTCGAAGCATGTCCTCGAGGGTCTGAATAGTACGTTCTGACTGACCTCTGTCTGAGGGTGAAATGTCGTGCTAAACCTCAACTTAGTACCCCACGAGGCTTGTAAGCCCTTCCAAAAACGAGACGTGAATCTTGGGTCTCGATCAGAAACAATAGACTGGAGTGCCATGAAGTCTGATAATCTCTCGCGTAAACACTTCAGACAGTTTGCTAACTGAGAATCCCTGCTGAATAGGTAGAAAATGAGCTGACTTTGACAATCTGTCTACCACAACCCATATCGCATCATTCTTCTTGAATGTTTTTGGTAACCCGGTTACAAAATCCATGGAAATATCATCCCATTTCCATACTGGAACAGGTAGTGGCTGAAGCAGTCCACTAGCTCTTTGATGCTCTGTAACACCCGGAAGTCTGACTTTTTGGTAGGCTATGCGACTGAGCCTCAGTCGCCTGTGATCTATGCGACTGGAGGTCAACCGCACGGCTATTCGGCCGATTGAAGCTCAACCGCACGTTTGGAGTTCAATCGCCCGAATGGAGTATGAGCCGCATGGAACATGTGCGATTGGGGTCCAATCGCATAGTGTTGATGCGACTGAAGGTCCAGTCGCCCCTGGACCAGATGCGACTGAGCTGTGGGTATAAAAGGGGAGCAGCTCCACTCTTCTCCCATTTTTCAGTCGGGGAGAGGGAGCAGAGGGCGATAGAGAGCAGAAAGAGACCGAGAAGAGAAAGAAAGAGGGGAAGGTGCTGCCTGATCGTCGAGAAGCAAGCTAAATCGAAGCTCACCAACTCCTACCTGACAATGTGAGTTCTAGGACCCCTCATTTACATGTTTTCTAACGATTTTGGGGCTGGAGACACATTAAAACCCTAGTTTTTAAATAGTGAAAGTTTGACCCATTTGAGCAAATCTTGAGCATTGTGTTTATGGTATGAATTAGGACTAGTATATGCTTGTATGGTGTCCTAGTATGAATCCCTGAGGCTAGGGAGGGTTGATTTGGGCTAAAAATGGGTTTAAGACGAGTTTGGGTGCGGGGGTTCGCTACTGCTATTTATGAAGAACTCCAGTCGCTGCCCAGTTAGGGTTATGCGACTGAAGGGCCATTCGGCCGAATGAGTGATAGTTGATGTCCAATCGCCCGACTGAGACTCAGCCGCCCGATTGAGTCTTAATCGCACGATAGATGATGCGACTGAGAGTTTCGGTCGCATGAGTTCAATCGCAGGGTAGTTCAGTCGCACGGTTAAGAGTTAGTCGCATAGAACCCAGTCGCATAGTGTCTAGTCGTACGGAAGGAAGTTCAATCGCACGTTTGAGTACCCATTCGCATGAGTAGCCCAATCGCATGACCCAGTCGCATGGAGGACATGCGACTGGTGGTAGTTCAGTCGCCCGGACAGGGCTGATGTGAGTGAATGTAGAAGTGTATGTATGATGTATGTATGTTAGTATGATGTATGTATGTTAGTATGATGTTACCATGATAAATGGTGAATACTGATGATATGTAAGTATGTATGTTCCTTATGTATATGTGTTATCTTTAATGACTTTACGTGAATGAATGAACGAAAGAAACGAATGTATTAAGAACGTAAAGTGAAAGATAATAAAAGAAGGAACATGATGAATGAATGCATGCATTAATGAAAGAAAGTAAGAAAGGCTTGCAAGCAAAATGAAGGAGGTGCACACCCCTGGCAGGTGTTAGCTCAACGGTGTACGGGTTAGCTACCCCGAAGGATGTACATCGGGTCAATCATTGAGATTGACAATGAGGTGAGCAACTTCGTGTTGCAAGAGACTCGGTTAGCAGGCAATCATAAGATTGTCACTGAGGTGAGCAGTCGCGCACTGCAAGAGACTCGGCTAACGTATGTTAGTAGTGAAGTGAAAAATAAGTGGTGCATGTACTTACCCCAGGTGACTGGATCAGCTTTGTGCACAACGTTCGTGGCTAACCACCACAGGTCCAGCACCAGTAGTATGTATGATGAAAGTGGGGTATTGTACATGTCACCGAATGTAATGAACGTTCGAACGAAAGTAAAGAAAGTATGAATGAATGTAATGAATGTTCGAACGTAAGTAATGAATGTAAAGAACGAAAGTAAAGTACGTACGAAAGTACGTGAAGTATGTATGTATGAAAGTAAACGAGAATGATGAAGTGTACACGAATGAAAGTAAGTAATGAATGATGAGATAATAATAATATTATCTACGTGTACGTATGATGTGTGAACACATGTATGAAAGAGCAGTTAATGAGAATGAAAGTATGTTTTATTATAAAAACTAGAACTCACTCAGCAACGCTGACTTTTATGTGTTTCCCAGTTCGCAGGTAGTGTTGCTGAGGATGGCACGAGGCGGCTACTCAGCTCTTTTGGGAGGGCATTCTCCATTTTATAATGCTGCAACGTCACGTGTTGCGGGCCCATAATGCACGCAACAAGTCACGTTGCCTGCCATTATGAGATTTCTTGAGGATCTGAATCAACGAGATTACTCAAGAAATCTCCTTTATATATTTTTGAATTTAATATCTTCTTTATGAAGAAAAATATATTTTCTTATTTCGGTAGGGGTCGCTGTATGACCCTATGATTGCTGAGGAATATGCATCAGCAGCAATCATAGTATAGTTAAGCAATGTAAAGAAAAGCTTGTATTTTGTAATCAAGACAATGATGTAATAGCTTTTATGATGAAATGAGAATGTATGTTTTTCTTTTATTAATTCCGCTGCGTATGTTATGATTATGTATTAAATGTATGTTTTACGAGTGATGATGACCAACAGTAAGGTGCCGGTGAGCGGGGCCTTACAAGTTGGTATCAGAGCAAAAGTTTAAGTAAAATGGGTAAATTTTCATAATAAACCTAAACTTAAACTGAGAATGGGACAGGGAGAATGAGAATGCCATCTGAGTAGTCGCGTGCCATCAGGTATTTTCTTAAAGATTAACTGGTATTATGTGCGCTTGTTATGTGAATGACGTGTACTGTTAGACTGAGATACTAATGTAGTCAGGATAGGTGATGCTCGGGGTGCGAAGAGTAGAGTAAGTGGCTAATCACAACTGGCCACTGTAATTAGGGACTTACTGTACTTAACATAAACTGAGCTATTTCCTTGAATGACCGTGTTGGTGTTTTAATCTTTCAGTGTGATAGAAGATGGTCGGTGATAGATCATCTGATGCTTCCCGTGATGGTGAACGTGGTGATGAGCCGCGTATCACGCGAGGAAGACTTAGGAAAGAGAAAGTATTTCGTGAGGAGAACGAGGTTCCTCACCAGGAGGAGACGGACGAAAGCGCCAAGTTGAGAGCCTCGGTAAAAGAGGCAGTGGTTGAGGAAGTGCACCAGGTTATGCAGACGATCTTACCGTCTGTGATGACAGAAGTGATGAAAGCAATACGTGAGGATGATAGACGAGGGAGGAATCGGTCCTCGGGTAGACAGCAACAGGCAGGGGTAGAAACAGTATTGTCTGATGATGAAGAGGAAGAAGAGGAAGAACAGGTACGGGAGACAGCCCGGGGTTGTGATTATGGGAAATTCATGAGGTGCAGCCTCCAACTTTTGATGGCTCCGGTACTGCTACTGATGCTCACCAATGGGTGATGGAAATGGAAGCTGTCCTCGATATTAGTGATTGCCAGGAGGACAAGAAGGTGAAGTTTGCTACCCACTCTTTCATAGGGTCGGCTTTATGCTGGTGGAAAAATATGGTCCAAGCCGAGGGTACCAGGGCTATAGGGAAGATGAAGTGGGCTGAGTTGAAAAGGCTGGTGATCGAGGAATTCAGTCCTCGTCGGGAAATGGATAGAATAGAAAGGGAGTTCCTGCAGCTGGAGGCGGGGACGATGACCCATCAGCAGTACACGACTAAGTTTAACGAGTTGGCGCTGTTGGTGCCAGAGCAAGTGACGCCGGTGTCTCGCAAGATTAACCGGTATATCAGGGGTTGCCAGCCGAAATTCGTTGGCATTTGATTTCCGCCCGACCAGTACTTTCAGGTCGGCGGTGGATTTAGCTGGGAGGTTGTACGATGAACGGGCTGCGATGGCGAAATCTGAGGGCAGTAAGAAGGGAAGTGATGAGAGGAAGTGGCAGGGAAAGAGGTTTGGTCGGGTGATACTTCGACAAGTAGTAAGAAGGCACGGTTTGATGAACGCCGTATGGTCGTGACAAGTGCAGGATCGAGAAAGTGTGGGAAGTGTGGGCGAGAGCACGGTGGCGAGTGCAGATGGGGGCTGAATGTATGTTTCAAGTGTGGAAAGTCTGGACATATGGCCAAAGAGTGTAAAGCGATGAGGTGCTATAACTGTGGGGAAAGTGGTCATATGAATAAAGACTGCAAGAAGCCGAGATCTGAGGGTTCCGGCGTGAAGAAGACAGGGGGTGAAGGGTCGAAAGCGAGCGCCAGAGCATTTACGATGACGCAGGAAGAGGCGAGGACGGACCCTGATGTAGTGTCCGGTACGTTTCTGGTGAACCAAACTTTAGCCTCTGTATTATTTGATTCGGGTGCCAGTAGGAGTTTCATTTCTGCTGCTTTTTGTGCCAAATTGCCCGTTAGTAGTAGACGTGTGGATGTACCGTTTGATGTAGAGACTGCTATAGGTAAAACCACCAGGATTTCAGAGGTAATTGAGGGTTGCGATGTAGAACTGGAGGGTCACAAATTCCCAGTTAAACCCTTTGCGATGACGTTAGGTGGTTTCGATTTGGTGCTTGGAATGGACTGGTTGGCAGATTTCGAGGCAAACATTGTGTGTCGCAAGAAGAGGATCAGTTTGACAGCGCCTGACGGTAGTCCAGTGACAGTTTATGGGGATCGGGTTACTACGATTCCGAAGGTGATCTCAATGGCAGTGGCGGGGAAATGTATGAGGCGTGGATGTAACGCCTATTTATGTTATGTGAAAGATGTAGAGAAGCCAGCACCACAACTGTCTGATGTTCCGGTTGTGTGTGAGTTCCCAGACGTGTTCCCGGAAGACTTATCGGGATTGCCACCTGACAGAGAGATCGAGTTCCAGATTGATTTAGTACCAGGCGCCCAACTTGTTGCCAAGGCACCATACCGATTGGCCCCGACGGAGATGAAAGAGTTGATGGAGCAGTTACAAGAGCTGTTGGATAAGGGGTTTATTCGACCGAGTATCTCACCTTGGGGTGCTCCGGTCCTGTTTGTAAAGAAAAGGACGGTAGTATGAGGATGTGCATAGACTACCGCGAGTTGAATAAGCTGACAGTAAAGAACAGATACCCCTTGCCGAGGATCGACGACTTGTTTGATCAGCTTCAGGGTGCTAGTTGGTTTTCACGTATAGATCTTCGATCAGGCTACCATCAACTGAAGGTGAAGGAGCAGGATATCCCTAAAACAGCTTTTCGTACGCGCTACGGTCATTATGAGTTCCTCGTTATGTCATTTGGTTTGACCAACGCGCCAGCTGCTTTTATGGACCTGATGAATAGGGTGTGCCGGCCGATGTTGGATAAATCAGTGATTGTATTCATTGATGACATCTTGATTTATTCAAAGAGCGAGACTGAGCATGCCGGTCACATTCGCGAAGTTCTGGAGACGTTGAGAAGGGAGAAGTTGTATGCTAAATTCTCCAAGTGCGCATTCTGGTTGCGTGAAGTTCAATTCTTGGGTCATGTAGTAAATCCGGACGGGATTATGGTCGATCCGGCGAAAGTGGAAGCAGTTATGCAATGGAAATCTCCGAAGACGCCGTCCGAGATCCGTAGTTTCTTGGGTTTGGCGGGGTTACTACCGAAGGTTCATCCAAGATTTTTCCAAAATTGCTTCTCCACTGACAAAGTTGACCCGGAAGGATGTGAAATTTGTATGGGGTCAAGCTCAAGAGAAGGCGTTTGAAGAACTGAAGACGAGATTGACTCAAGCTCCAGTATTGGCGTTACCCGAGGGGAGTGAAGATTTGGTGGTTTATTCTGATGCCTCCTACTCGGGGTTGGGGTGTGTACTGATGCAGAGAGGAAAGGTGATAGCCTATGCATCCCGACAGCTGAAAGTTCATGAGGTTAATTACCCTACTCATGACCTGGAGCTAGCAGCTGTGGTTTTCGCGTTGAAGATTTGGCGGCACTATTTGTACGGACGAAGTGCACCATCTTTACGGACCACAAAGCTTGAAGTACTTCTTCGAGCAAAGAGATCTGAATATGAGGCAACGGCGATGGTTGGAGCTTATAAAAGACTATGATTGTGAGATCCATTACCATCCGGGCAAAGCCAATGTGGTGGCGGATGCCCTTAGCCGAAAGGAGAGGCCGAGCCAATTCGAATGAAGGCGTACCAGCTAATCATGACCTCCGACGTGATGAAACAGGTCAAAGAGTTCCAGGATGAGGCTTTGAAAGACGAACATCTTAACTCTGAACGAATGAGAGGTCTGGTCGCGGAGTTGGGTGAGAACGCAACGGGTGTTAGAACTCGGTTTGGGCGTATGTGGATTCCTCGTCTAGGGGATCTACGAATGAAGATTCTGGATGAAGCCCATAAGTCTCGATACTCCATTCATCCCGGTGCTACTAAATGTACCAAGATATGAAGAAAGATTATTGGTGGCCGGGTATGAAACGCGATGTGGTGGTGGAGTATGTGAGTAAATGCCTCACGTGTTTGCAAGTGAAGGCGGAGCACCAGAAGCCGTATGGAAAGATCCAACCGTGGACATACCGGAATGGAAGTGGGAACACATCACCATGGATTTCATCACAAAGCTGCCACGTACCCCGAAAGGGTATGATACGATCTGGGTGATTGTGGATCGATTGACGAGAGTGCTCACTTCTTACCGATGCGGGAGACATATTCGTCCGAGAAGTTGGCTGATCTTTTCATCAAAGAGGTGTGACTCGTCATGGTGTACCGGTGTCGATTGTATCTGATCGCGACACACGGTTTACATCCAAATTCTGGAAGAAATTCCACGATGCGATGGGGACGAGGTTGCATATTAGCACGGCTTATCATCCTCAAACTGATGGTCAGTCTGAAAGGACCATTCAAACTTTGGAGGACATGCTCCGAGCATGTGTTATTGACTTCGGGGAAGTTGGGATGACCATCTACCGTTAGCTGAGTTCTCATACAACAACAGTTATCATGCCAGTATCGGCATGCCACCCTATGATGCTATACGGTAGAAGATGCAGAACACCCGTCTGTTGGGGTGAAATTGGTCAGAAAGAATTGGGAAGCGTCGAAGTGGTAGAGGCTACGACTGAAAAGCTTGAAAGAATTAAAGCATATATGAAAGCGGCCAAAGACCGACAGAAATCGTATGCCGACAAACGACGCAGACCGATTGAGTTCCAGGTGGGAGATCGTGTTATGTTGAAGGTCTCACCTTGGAAAGGGATCATTCGATTCCGGAAGCGGGGGTAAGTTGAGTCCGCGATATATAGGCCCTTTCCGAATCATTTCTCGAGTAGGAGAGGTGGCCTATAGGTTAGATTTGCCAGACGAATTAAGTGGAATCCACCCGACTTTCCACGTGTCTCATCTGAGGAAGTGTTTGGCGGACGAAGACATGGTCGTTCCACTGGAAGATATCGAGGTAGACGAAAAGCTCAATTATGTAGAGCAACCAGTGGCGATCATAGATCGAAAAGAGAAGAGGTTGCGAAATAAAGTGGTTCCCCTTGTGCGTGTACAGTGGCGGCACAGGAAGGGATCCGAGTCGACGTGGGAAACCGAAGAAGAAATGAGGCAGCATTACCCACGATTGTTCGAAGAGTAATAGGTTTCGGGGATGAAACCTAAAATAAGGGGGGTGGACTTGTAACACCCGGAAGTCTGACTTTTTGGTAGGCTATGCGACTGAGCCTCAGTCGCCTGTGATCTATGCGACTGGAGGTCAACCGCACGGCTATTCGGCCGATTGAAGCTCAACCGCACGTTTGGAGTTCAATCGCCCGAATGGAGTATGAGCCGCATGGAACATGTGCGATTGGGGTCCAATCGCATAGTGTTGATGCGACTGAAGGTCCAGTCGCCCCTGGACCAGATGCGACTGAGCTGTGGGTATAAAAGGGGAGCAGCTCCACTCTTCTCCCATTTTTCAGTCGGGGAGAGGGAGCCAGAGGGCGATAGAGAGCAGAAAGAGACCGAGAAGAGAAAGAAAGAGGGGAAGGTGCTGCCCGATCGTCGAGAAGCAAGCTAAATCGAAGCTCACCAACTCCTACCTGACAATGTGAGTTCTAGGACCCCTCATTACATGTTTTCTAACGATTTTGGGGCTGGAGACACATTAAAACCTAGTTTTTAAATAGTGAAAGTTGACCCATTTGAGCAAATCTTGAGCATTGTGTTTATGGTATGAATTAGGACTAGTATATGCTTGTATGGTGTCCTAGTATGAATCCCTGAGGCTAGGGAGGGTTGATTTGGGCTAAAAATGGGTTTAAGACGAGTTTGGGTGCGGGGGTTCGCTACTGCTGTTTATGAAGAACTCCAGTCGCTGCCCAGTTAGGGTTATGCGACTGAAGGGCCATTCGGCCGAATGAGTGATAGTTGATGTCCAATCGCCCGACTGAGACTCAGCCGCCCGATTGAGTCTTAATTGCACGATAGATGATGCGACTGAGAGTTCGGTCGCATGAGTTCAATCGCAGGGAGTTCAGTCGCACGGTTAAGAGTTAGTCGCATAGAATCCAGTCGCATAGTGTCTAGTCGTACGGAAGGAAGTTCAATCGCACGTTTGAGTACCCATTCGCATGAGTAGCCCAATCGCATGACCCAGTCGCATGGAGGACATGCGACTGGTGGTAGTTCAGCGCCCGGACAGGGCTGATGTGAGTGAATGTAGAAGTGTATGTATGAGGTATGTATGTTAGTATGATGTATGTATGTTAGTATGATGTTGCCATGATAATGGTGAATACTGATGATATGTAAGTATGTATGTTCCTTATGTATATGTGTTATCTTTAATGACTTTACGTGAATGAATGAACGAAAGAAACGAAGTATTAAGACGTAAAGTGAAAGATAATAAAAGAAGGAACATGATGAATGAATGCATGCATTAATGAAAGAAAGTAAGAAAGGCTTGCAAGCAAAATGAAGGAGGTGCACACCCCTGGCAGGTGTTAGCTCAACGGTGTACGGGGTTAGCTACCCCGAAGGATGTACATCGGGTCAATCATTGAGATTGACAATGAGGTGAGCAACTTCGTGTTGCAAGAGACTCGGTTAGCAGGCAATCATAAGATTGTCACTGAGGTGAGCAGTCGCGCACTGCAAGAGACTCGGCTACGTATGTTAGTAGTGAAGTGAAAGATAAGTGGTGCATGTACTTACCCAGGTGACTGGATCAGCTTTGTGCACAACGTTCGTGGCTAACCACCACAGGTCCAGCACCAGTAGTATGTATGATGAAGTGGGGTATTGTACATGTCACCGAATGTAATGAACGTTCGAACGAAAGTAAAGAAAGTATGAATGAATGTAATGAATGTTCGAACGTAAGTAATGAATGTAAAGAACGAAAGTAAAGTACGTACGAAAGTACGTGAAGTATGTATGTATGAAAGTAAACGAGAATGATGAAGTGTACACGAATGAAAGTAAGTAATGAATGATGAGATAATAATAAATTATCTACGTGTACGTATGATGTGTGAACACATGTATGAAAGAGCAGTTAATGAGAATGAAAGTATGTTTTTATTTAAAAACTAGAACTCACTCAGCAACGCTGACTTTATGTGTTTCCCAGTCGCAGGTAGTGTTGCTGAGGATGGCACGAGGCGGCTACTCAGCTCTTTTGGGAGGGCATTCTCCATTTTATAATGCTGCAACGTCACGTGTTGCGGGCCCATAATGCACGCAACAAGTCACGTTGCCTGCCATTATGAGATTTCTTGAGGATCTGAATCAACGAGATTACTCAAGAAATCTCCTTTATATATTTTTAAATTTAATATCTTCTTTATGAAGAAAAATATATTTTCTTATTTCGGTAGGGGTCGCTGTATGACCTATGATTGCTGAGGAAATGCATCAGCAGCAATCATAGTATAGTTAAGCAATGTAAAGAAAAGCTTGTTTTTGTAATCAAGACAATGATGTAATATTTATGATGAAATGAGAATGTATGTTTTTCTTTTATTAATTCCGCTGCGTATGTTATGATTATGTATTAAATGTATGTTTACGAGTGATGATGACCAACAGTAAGGTGCCCGGTGAGCGGGGCCTTACATGCTCAATCTTAACTTGTGACAAGTAAGACATCTGCTAACAAATCTAGCCACGTCTTCTTTCATACCATTCCACCAGAATTCTGACGAAGATCACGATACATCTTAGTAGATCCAGGATGAATAGAGAACGGAGAGCTATGTGCCTCAGCTAGTAACGATTCTCGAAGAGAAGTATCATTGGCACACACAAACGTTTACCACACCAGATTACTCCATGCTCATCTACTCGAAATTCTGACTGTTTACCAATATCCAAATTCTGTACAATTGCCCAAAGTTCACCATCGTCTTTCTGTGCATCCTTAATTCGAGATACCAGGTCTGGCTCAATCTGAAGTCTGGCGAGGTATCCATCATTCTTACCAATCTGTAGACAAATACCAAGTTTATCAAGATCAGTAATAATCTGAGGCTGTAAACTGGAGTGAGGCTACCATTCCCAAACTCTTATGGCTAAGAGCATCAGCTACCACATTAGCCTTTCCTGGATGATACTGAATGTTAGCGTCATAATCTTTCAACAGCTCTAACCATCTCCTTTGTCTCATATTTAATTCCTTTTGAGTGAAGATATACTTCAAAACTCTTATGATCGGTAAAGATATCACAAGTCTCTCCATAAAGATAGTGGCGCCAGATCTTTAACGCGAAAATGACAGCAGCAAGCTCAAGGTCATGCGTAGGATAATTGACCTCATAAGGTTTCAACTGCCGTGAAGCATAAGTAATGACCTTTCGTGTTGCATCAAATACATCCAAGTCCTTTCTTTGATGCATCACTGTAAATCTGGTATCCACCCGTACCCGATGGAAGTGTAAGAATTGGGGCAGACACCAATCTTTCTTAAGCTCTTCAAAGCTTTTCTCCCGCTCATCTTCAAGAGTACTTGATGTGTGTTTTTGATATATAAACTTTAGCAACAAATTTTACACAATTAAGCTTTAAATTTATAAAATGATTTCACCTTATGACTAACTACACACACAATAGGCAAGTGTACCTATCGATTAGTAGTATAGCTTTTGGTAAGAAACAAGTATCGATCCATGGACACGAGAGCTCCTGATACTAAGTCTTTATCATTATCTAGCCGATGAGAAGAGGATTTATGAATATTATCGTTAACTAATTTAACTAACAATTAAACTAATTGAAGAAAGTAGATAAAGATGAAGATAACCAATCAGAGGAAGGTATCACTTAGACTTTGAATCCGCTTAGCAAAACAATGACGACATGTATGAACCTATGGTGAGATCATTTCTACACATGAAACATGGATATAAACTAGACTCTTGTCAAAGTTATCTAATTATATAACTCTTTGGAAAGCTAAGATGATAAACACACAAATAGCCACCTAAAGTTATGCCATGAAGAACTAATAATAATATTATGTCAATGTTAATTATGATTTGGACTCCCGTCAAGGATACCAAACCCACAAATCTTGGAAAGTTAACACGATGAACACGTGGCAACCACCTCAATTCAGTAATGTAACAATACCTATATATATCCTTCAATTATGAATATCCTAACATGAATTTATGAACCATAAATTTGCGCATTATCTATGGTTTTACATAACAAAGTTAGGAGGTATTCATAACAAACACAATGGTTTTCACAAACACATGTATAAGGATGCATACTTGTTCAACTTTACTAGATATTCAACCATCATTCACTATTTCTAGTCAAATGCCATAAACACATACTAGGTTATGCAATTCATGAATAATGTTCCAACACACATGGTTTTCCAACATAATGTGGTTGCAACACCCACAAGATTCAATATTTCATCAAGTTAAATAAGAACACACCACCATTAAAGGACATTCATAGCTTTGTAATGAGCATTGACATAAACACCACCAAGAGTTTCATACAACATGTCAAAGTATGCTAAGCTTCATCTAATCTAAGTGATTAAGAGTATTTAGCCCATGAGGCTTACAAAAGCCACAACCAAACTCATAGAAATGGAAGAAAACATGTTAGGTCTAGAGATTTTCAAACCAAAGATGAGTGAGATGGGTTGTGTGAAGTTGAATCTTTCTTTAAAATGCTTGATCTTCAACCTCTCTTGAACTCTTGAGAACTTCCTTCAAATCTCCTTCAAAGATGAAGAAAAACTAGGGTTTCCTCTTCAAAATCGTCTCCCCTAAATGAAGAAGAAGAAGGGGTTAAAAAAGGGGGCCTGATGCGTGTCATGGCCATGACCCAGTTTGTCATGGCCATATTGCGCTCAAAAAGGGGGGTCTGCAGCTTGTTATGGTCTTGACAGCTCCTGTCATGGCATGACAGCTTCTAAACTTCCAACTCTTCATGAATTCCTTGGCTTTTTCTTTTGAAATCATCAAACCACCATTCGAAGCTACAAAAATCAAATTAATCACAATTAAGTATCGCAAAGATTAATTTGAAACAAAAAATCACTTAAAATGGGAAAAGATATGTATTCTTAACATGTGTTTTTTCACATATCAAATATCCCCACACTTAAGGTTTGCTTGCCCTCAAGCAAAATGCAAAAGATTTGACAAGATTCCCATTGGCATTAATAATACTTATAGGTAGTTCACAAATAAGCTAAAGATTTAAATGCATAAGATTTTTAAGAAATGCACATTTAAAAAGGAAACCAACGAGTCAATCAATTTCAAAGTGTGAGAATATCTAAATAGATTTGACAGTTTATGAAAAGAAATTTATGCCTTAACTTGCACTTCTCACAATGATTCGCTCAACACTCGGATGTATGTATGGAAGTAGGTATGTAAATCACTCAAAGCACATAATGAAGCAACATTATCATAAGCTTGATTAGAGATCAAATTCTCCACTACATAACATAAGAAAGTTGCACAAATCAAGAGGTCTTTAAAGGTCGTAACGGGGCTAGGGTTGAAGGTGTGGATTTTGGATGAAAAAGTGGTTAAAAATGTAAAAATCCGGAATCGCTAGATGCTTCTACGAACAAATACAAAACATAAGAAGAATGCACAAACTAAAATAAACTAATATGAACATACGTATAATGAGTTATCATAATGGTTTCTCATTATAACATACAAAATTTGGCATTTTAATTGATTCTCCTAAAACAAACAAAGAAAATAATTCACTAATCTTTTTTTTTTCTTTTCTGTTTTTTTTCATATTTTTTTCTTTTTCTTTTTTCTCTCTTTTTTTTTTTTTTTTGAATACAACATATACTACGCTAATAAAACAATAACACAATTGTTCTAAACATAATTACAACTATATAATATAAGTTAGACAACTAACAAAATCCGGATTTTAACACAAAAATTAAAAGGAAGGAGGCTATTTGGTTAATTAGGTTATTCACGGTGGTAAAACAAAAACATGAGGTTTAGGCTCAACAAGGGCAACTAAGGGTGATGATCGGGCATGAGAAGAGAAACGAAAATGGAGTAAACAAGGTGAGTTTCCTAACGCCTCAATTATTTTCATGCAACAACTTAGTTATGATTTTGAAATGAATCACCTAAGCAAGTTCTAAAATGTTACAACTTCGAGCCACTCCATAATAACAAAAACGTGAGCATGTGATATATAGTGAATAACCAATGCTCGAAAGGCACAAGAGTTTTTACTCATGGAAACGGGGTGGTAGGAATCGATGCAAACTTTGGCATAAAAATCTTCAATCAACATGAATTATTACGATATTTTCACACATTGTTTTGCATTTCGTTAGATTCTCTTAGAAATGTGATTTCAAAATGAGCTTATGCTTAAAAATCTAATGTTTAAGCAAAATGAACACATAATAAAAAATTAAGCCAAAAGAGGAATTTGTTGGAAGCAAAAATATGTAGGTCGGTGGTTTTGATGAAATCAAACAAAAATCCCTAACATCCCCACACTTGAATGATACATTGTCCTCAATGTGTCAAAAAGTAAAAACAATGCAAGTAGATGCAATTAACATGTAAGTGAGAATGAAAGAGAACAAAAGAAACTCCCCTTATCAAAAGATTCTGGTCGCGCGCGATCAGATTCCAAAAATAAAACAAAGCAGCTCGCAATTCATGTAACCAGAGTTCAATAGAATTAGTCCTCCATGAGATCATCTCCAGAAGGCTGGGGGGGAAAGGATGTGGCTCCCGTCCGGCTGCACGAGCAGCCTGCTGCAAACTCCCAACTATCCACTGAATGGAATCTGAAATCTGAGAAACGGATTTGACAAGTATCGCTTGAGTTTGAGCAATTTGATCAATGCGCGCCGCCAAGTCAACATGTGGAGGAGGGCTGGTGCTTCTTCTCTAATGATAATCGTGGATGGTTCTTCGCGACGTAGATGAGCAGGCTGCCATGGATTTCCATCTCATCAATAAACTTCCATCCTTCATCACCAAACTGTGCAGCAAAACTCATGTTTTCCAGCATTGATGTGCCAATAACCGTTGTAGGAAATAAAGGTGTAATCCTGAAATAACATCATTAGTCATGAAATCAAAAGACAAAGCCAACTGCGTAATGAAAGAACCACCACAGATGTAACTAGCGGGCTTTGTTCCGATGCATGAGGAGAAGAATGTGCCATAGCGTAAGCCAGATTACAAGGCACCTGCTTGATTAAAGAATACAGGAAGAACAAATCCTTACGAGTCACCACACCCGTGCTTTTTCCTACAACAGATCGAATGTGAAATCACGCGGTGAAAATAACGATGAAGCGGATCTTTCAGCTGTGTACTCATCGATAGCTTTGGGGAATGATTGCCCCGTGCCAATTTCACGCCAGAAAGCAGATAAAGTTCCCTGATCAACCTTCTTTAAACTTTGAAGAAATGGCGATCTTTTAGCTCAGATTTAGTATAAATACCAAGCGCGCCCCAAACTGAGAAACAGAAAGCTTGCGTTCCTCACCACCCAATCGGAAAGAAATGGCATTCTTATCATGTAAGTCAGTAACGGGTGAGCAAACCGATAAGTAGCACAGAATTCCAACACTAGCTCTTTGTACTGAGGCTGACGAATCGAGAAGAAACGTTGCCATGGTTTCGTGAGCATAGCGTCAACACGAGACTTCTCTCCAAGAGCTTCCAAGGTGGACATGCAAATCGTACGTGATGGCTCAAAGTCCTTAAGCGAATGGCTTCATATCGCTTAGCCCTCTCGCTGCCTTGCTCAAATTGAAGAAACGATGAAGATCGTCATTCGCCATCACCTGCAAAAATGAAAATGTGAGATAATGATTTAAACAATATATGTGTGGATATGTAGACGCATATATAATATACTTACACATACACACACACATACATCAATAGTCACACGTCAAACTATTATAAACCCAAAATTGATGAACCGATATCACACAAAATTCAACCAATAACTACAAAACTCGTGAGACACAATATACTAACTTCCAATCTTCAAGACACAAAATAAAGTTGATAACATGCTT